>OZ010786.1:446702521-447302521 GCA_963932465.1 Maratus speciosus
TAATATGCAATTAGTGTGAATAGCCTGTGAGCTCAATAACATCAGTTTATCTGGGCACTGATCTTTTTTATTTTATTTATAACTGCCTAAATATGATAAATTTAATTTTCTTTTCATGGTTGCCTTTTTTTTTTCATTGATACTACGTAGTTCTTTTAATAATATCGTTTTATTCTGTATCTGAAAAAAGTTTAATTTCTCAAATATTTAAATAAACGATTTCCGAATTCATATTTAATACACTTATTAAATTAAATACAAACTTCTATTTGTGCCGGAAATTAAATCTGCACATGTTTTTTCTTTCGGAAAAAATTTTATTTCTGTATCGCATTTAAGTTTTAACCATAGCTAAATGTTTCATAAAACAAACCAAATAGACAGAGTAACTTCTTGAATAGAAATTCATTAGTGTGTAAATAAAAACCTTCCTTTATTTCAGCTAAAGTCGGTTAATTCTCGATCAAAGAATATTTCTTCTTTAATTCTCTTCGTCCGCAAAGATTATTTTTATATGATTTTCAGCTGAGTTACTTTACCAGGGCTCACATGGCCAGCATCAAAGGATTTTTATTGCAGTATGGAGCATTTGAACTCGCAATACATTTATTTCAGCGCAATTTTTAAATAATGTTTTCAACTCAAAATTATACATTTCGTAAAACATCTGGATAAATGCAAAAAACTTTATATGCATCTGTTTTTTGCTTAGTGTAGAAATGCCTAAATATTATAAAATTAGAATTTTTTTTTTTTTTTGAATGCTTACGTTATTGTTACACTTTTCGATTTAACTCAGTCTGTTTTTTTTAACATTTTCCACAATAGGTGAAAAGTTTTAATGAATTCCATATGTGTGTCTGTCTGTCTACCATGTGTCCGTTCTTTAAATCGCGTAACTGTAGTCGGATCGCCAAATAATTTATACAATATTGATATTCCATGTTCGCTACAGAAACGGAAGAATGTAGAAGTTATAGTTCCTTTACAGGAACATTTAAAAAAAAAACATTAAATAAGGGCTTATGGGAAAAATCGTTTGCTGTGTTTTCTAATAATTTCTTCAAATTTCAAATTCATTGAAATTTATATGTATTTCTGGAGTACACTACAAGTTGCTAACTATAGAAAATGGTATGAGTAGCATTTATCTTTCATTTTACTGAAAAGAATGCCACCACATTTCAGTCTATGGGGAAAACCCGCTTTCTTACTATTTTATTCATGTTACTCTATTTCACCCATATTGAACTTAATATACAGGTTACATCATAAGTTCTTTCAAACTTAAAAAAATGATAATAAAAGAAGTAATGCTCGGAAAAAAATTTAGTTTGCGCGAACATGATCAGAAGAACATTAGATTTTGTTTCTATGTATATTAAAAAAATGATTCCAGAAGTAACAGATAGAGGGCGCTCACACGCCCATCTTCTAGAACTGCTGTCTCATAAATTCGAAATTAACATATTATAGTTTTATGCCTTTCTTTCTAACCGATGACCAGGTCCCTACCTGCCGGGTCTTCCCAGCTGAACAGGTTTGATACCTGGTATCTGGGCGGAGATCGCCTAATCGCCGCGTAGTGGCAATAAATCTGACGACAAACTAGACCTTCATCCTATCGACTGTGCCTACTGCTTAGATGTGAACTTAGTTAAACCGTTTATTTAACATTTTGATCTTGTTGTTTTGTACTTGCACTTTGCTACTCAAGTTGGCCTCGTAATTTAGAACCTTGATCAGGTGACGTAGCCTTCACCTAGCAAGGCACCTCCAGAGGTGTAATCCACAGGTAACTTGGAGGACTTTGCACCCACGACGGATTTTACATGCACCAGGCACCATTAGCGTACATGGTGGACATCGACTGACTCCAAACCGATGACCAGACCCCTAGCTGCCAGATTTTGCTAGCCGAACGAGTACACCTGTCTGGCATCGTGGTGGTTGTCCGCTTGGTCGCCGCATGGCGGCCATTCAGTAATCCAATGCTCCGGCCGACCTAATTGTAGAGCCTGTAATTTGCTGGTTTCTCTGTTGTACTGCTTGCTTACCTAATTGACTTTGTTGATTTGGCTCCTACACATTACACACACCATATACAGCTTGGGGAGTAGGGAAATCTGGATTTTAGATGCCTAATCGGTGGTGGGTACTGGTCGTGAAAAGTGGTTCATGAACCAATTTAGAGGAAAGGAAAATTAAACAATGGGTGCCGCTGAAAGACAAGTATCATAATAGGAAATTTTGGGCCGAAATGCAAAGCAAGCTCACGATATTTGACGGATGAGACTCCGCTTTTCTACCGCACCACACCGGGTAAAGATTGCTCCGTAAGCTGTCCCATAGGAGCGTGTTCGGTACCTCGTGCAGGTCGCAGCCTATATGCACCTAAGAAAAAGGCAGCAGTCAAAAAAAGAAAAAAAAACCTGAAAGGAAAGGGGGTTAGTTGGACATGTTTATTACATTATTAGTTTTAGGATTAGTTTTAATATTTTGAAATAAATTATAATTATCCTATGCACCAGGCCAGAGCTATCTAAGTGCAAAGGTCGCGATATTACCTAAATTACTAGTAATTGGTTAAGAGTGCTATCAGAAAATAACCCCTTCGGGATGGGAGCCTTTTACAAAATTTTTAATCTCTTGTCACCGTTTTTTAAAAACATAAATTTGTGTGTCTTGAATCAAGAAAATGCGCTGATTAAATAATGCAAATTTTACAGTAAAATTTTACTGGTGAGGAAAAACAAGGACTTTGAGCGCTTCATGCGGCACGTATACGTGTCGCTCGTCCCCAATGGGTTAACTTAATTTGATGAGTACTTACTATGAGGATGAATCTATTGCTTAGCAGGGGAGATCGGGTGTTGTTTATCTGACCTAGTTGATTAGAAATAGTTTACTATTTAAGATTAAGCGTTAATTGCTGCAGATGAATATTATACTAAGACTATTGGGGGTGGGGGGCGCTGAGTCTTTCCTCAAGGTGCATCCTTTGGGGCGCGGTGAAGGGTGTAAAAGGCTGGGGATGCCTCGGCTCTTCAAACAAAGGGGGAGGGGGGGCTGAAATGAAAGTGTGGGGGATGGGACTAATAGGGGCTGTCATTGGCTAATCTGTTGTTACTTACTATTTCCTTAGATAATTTGTTATACGTAACTGATGGTTAGTCTAAATTGTCTTGAATTATCTATATTGACTTAAGTTAATCAGATTACCTATTAATGGTTTACTATAATTAACTTTACTAAAATATTTATAATTTACTTACCCGGTGAACTTGCTTTTTTGGGTGTCTTGGTTCGTCTTCTTTGGGGTATTTTCTCATATTTCATGTATTCGTCTCTGTGATGGATTTTCTTTAAGTCTCTCTTCATTGGGAGTTGACACTGTGCGATCTTATCGCCTTTTGGTTTGACTCATTTTTCACTTTGCGAACTTGTCGCTGGTGGGTTTTTGTTTTGGTCGCATCTTGGTTTATGACATTTTAGATTATTGCTTTTGTATGTGAGTGCGCTCTTTATGATCAGTCCATTGGAACCTAATGGCTGTTTTCACGATTTATTGCAATATCGTTGCGAGCTTTGTAGATTGGCTTGTGCACTGCTGGGGTGAAGCATGTTCCTTGGCCTTTAGTCCGTCATTATTTTTTTTATGATGTCTGTTATCACAAGATGTATAGTTGAGTTTTCTCCTTTATTTTTATTGATTTGTTTTCCTTTGTTCATGGTCTTCCTTTGTTTTATTTGGAGCATATCTTTTCCTTACCACTTGGCAATCTATGTTCATTCGGTGGAGTGGTGTGAATGAGCCGAAGCTATCAGTTGATCATAAATGACTACCACCACTCAGCAGTGCGAGAATACGATTTTTTTTCGGGTAAAAGGTTCCTTCACCAGTGGCCGCGGTTACCTTGGTAATGTATCTCGGGCTTTTTTTCCCTGTAATTAAGGCAGTTAATTAGTTGGGGTGATGCTGTTCTCTGGGTTGGTTTGTTTTTAACTTTATTCGTTTTTCATTGTGATATTATATCTATGTTTTCTGTTAACCATCTGATGACTGCTTTGCCTTTGTTTTGTATGTATTTATCGCTTGCTAGTTGTTTATGCCAAAGCTCTTCATTGTTTGGTGTGATTTGTGCCAGATGGTTTGTTTGTGTTAGCGGGCAGGACGTTAGGTAGAGTTGTGGGGTTCCCAATTCCCCGCATGCACAATCTGGCGAATTTTTGCGCTTGAAATTTTTAAGTATTTTGGGAAACCTCCGTGTCCTGTGTAAATCTGGCTCAAAAGTTTGCAGCTGACTAATCTATTTATACTTACTTTTAGGAAATATTTTTGTGTAGTCCTACCCTTTTCCCCGTAATCCCATTCGAACTGCCACTGTTTGATTATTAGCTCTGTTATTGTTCTTTTAAGGTTTGATATTGGTCTTTCCAGGTCGTATGGTATTTGTTTTATTTTGTTTTCTGCTGCTTGTTTGGCTAATTCGTTGGCATCCTCGTTTCCTTGGGTGACCACGTGTGCTTTAAACCAGCTAATCTTGAATTTGTTGTTTGAGAGTTTGGTTATTTCTAGTATATCATTTACTAGTTGTGTTGTGTTAAATGGTTTGCTTAGTGCTTGAATTGCTGACATGCAGTCCGAACGGAAGCTGTAATCCAACCCTGTGCTGTTATCCCATTTTACTGCTTTTAGTATAGCCAGCAGTTCGGCTTGAAATACACTATTGTACTTCCTTAGAGGTGCTGACCATGTTTGAATTTTATGATCGTTTTTGAAAGCTACGAAAGCCGAACCCGTAGCGCCTGATTCCAATTTTGAGCCATCTTGTAGATGTTTATGTCTTTTGTTATATGTCCTAGTCTTGGTTCAATTGTGTCTGCTGGATGTGTGATCAACACGTTTATTTTTTTTGCGTAGTCTGTATGGTTGATTATTGACCCGTATAGGTTAACTGATTCCCTCAGCCTTGGTACTGTACCATATTTGGCCTCGTATTTAACTTGTAAGTGAATTGGAATTAGGCCCACAAGAACCTGGCGGGCCGCAGTTGGGGCAGTTTTATATGCCTTAACAATGGGTAGCAGAAAGTGTCTCTGGCAGGAGGACAGTATCTCCTCTCTCCTTCTGTTTAGATTGTGACCCCGTATTGGGGCAGCATAGGTTAGTGTAAATTTTATTCCTTCTATTTTATAAGCGTCCTCAGTTGGAAGGTTCCTAGTGTGTGTTCTGTTTAGATATAGTAGCTCTGTTTTGTCCCAGTTGAGTGTTAGATTGTTTTCTGTTATCCAGTTGTTAAATTCCTTGGTGATCTTATTGGCTAATTTAAATAGTTTGGTTTTAGTTTTTGTTCTTAATATTACCATGAAATCATCCTCAAATGCATGTATTCTTACATTTTCCCCCATCCTTTTTTCAGCACCGTGTCTGCTATTATGAGCCATAGAAGGGGCCCGAGGCAGCTGCCTTGCGAGCAACCACCGAACGTCTGTTTAGTTGAGCTGATTCCGTTTTCCTCTATTGTGAGGTACCTATCATTAAGAAGGCTTTGTATCCAGTTCGTTAAATAAGTGCCATTTGGTGACCGCTTTAAGTTTTCTGAGATGATTGGCCATCCGATGTTGTCGAATGCGCCCTTAATGTCCATAGCTATTAGTAGTGTTTGGTATCTCTTTATTTTATCCTGTTTTATTGTTTTTATGAGATTATTTAGCGCATGTTCGCATCAGATTTCTTTTTTGAAATCATATTGTTTTTCGCTCCAGTATTTATTGACAGTTAAATGGTGGGATATTCTTCAGTGAATTACTCTTTTTAAGATTTTACTAAACGCTGGAAGTCGGCTAATTGGTCTATAATTTTTAGGGTCTTTACCTTTCTTGTGAAACCGAACACACTGTACAGATTTTGAATGATTTTGGAAAGTAATTATAATTTAGGCAGGTATTGTATAATGTTACCTTTCTTTACCTTGTCTTTACCTTTCTTGTGAAACAGAACACACTGTACAGATTTTGAATGATTTTGGAAATTAATTATAATTTAGGCAGGTGTTTTATAATGTTAATAGAAGTTCTGGCACTGCGTTGTGGATTCTTTTTATTAAGTTATAATCAATGAAGTAAAATCCGGGGGCTTTGTTTTTTATTTATGTTTTTAATTATTCTATTTAGTTCTCGTTTCATTATTGGGGTGGGGATTTTTCCTTCTCTTTTAGCTTTTCCGGTATTAGTTTGTGTTCTATTGCCGGCTCTATTAGGTAGAGGCTGTCAATAAAATGATTTAATGTGTTTTTGATTGTGACTTCTTTGTTATCTGACATGATATTGACTAGCCTTGAAGGTTTTTTTTTTATTATTTAATCTTAAGCTATCTTGTATTGTGGGTAGTAAGTGTCACTGATTTCACTGCAAAATTTTTTCCAAGAGTCTCGTTTACCTTTTTGTACTCTTTTTTTTTAATATTTGCCCTTTCTTTTTTATATTCTATGTGTAATTTTTGTTTTGTTTCCCCGTCTTCATGTTTTTGGAATCTTCTCCTAAACACTCTGATCCTGTTCCTTGCTATTTTAATCTCTAGCGTCCACCATTGTGGTGCAGTTATAGCCGGTATTTTCCTTTGTTTGTCACATTTGAAAGCTATTGTTTTAATTTCGTTTTAGAGTCGTAAGGTTATGCTATCTAGCTGGTCTATGTTAGTTATTCTTTTAAGTGCTTTGATATATTTGCTTCTTATTTGTTTTATTCATTTCTCAAATTTTACGCGTTTTCCATGTTTAGTTTCTAGTCTGTGTCTTTGGTAGTTGGTGTTGTCGTATTTGATTTTAAATTTAATGAATTTACGGTCGCTGCCCGATTCATCATCGCTTACTTCCCAGTCTGTTATTTTAGATTCTAGCTTTGTAGTGGCTATCGTTAAATCTGGCCATCCTTCTATTTTCTTTTTATATCTTACTGTGCTGAACGATGCTGGTACTCCTGGTTGATTCTGGACGAATAGCAAGTTTAGGGATTATGGTGCCACCTATTGGCATATTTGAAAACAATTTACACCTAATTTTCGACATCTCATATCAGTTTGTGACCTACTTACAGACTTTCCCTTGTACCATAAAAACCTAGAGATGTTCGTCGTTTTAAAGTAACAATGAAAAATATTTTCAAATTTCAGAAGCATAATTTAAATAGTGCAAAAACATTTCCTTTTCATTATTTAGAATTGAATTATTTGGAGGAAATTTTAAACATAAAAATTTAAATTAACTATACCATAACAAAAAAGTTTATGAAAATTGAACTTGTACATATTTTATTTCCAATCTAAAGCTATATACACTCACCATAAATAATATTTTTACAAAATGAACTTTTCTATAATGGAGAAGAAAATAACATTACTGAAAGGACTGTATATAAGTTAGATAAAATTTGTATAACTAATATATAATTTGTGTGTTTATAAGATGTAAGTATGTACAAAATTTTGCTTCTAATATAAAAGGTGTCCGAATCTAATGTCCTAATTTAAAACATAATTTAAAAAAATTCTGACGTATGATAGCGCTATTTAAAGAATATGACAACCGAAAGTTTAAAGTTTTGCGGCAATTTTTTCTGCTGATGCCATTACGTACCTGCTGCTGTTGCGAGCAGATAAGGAGAAAAATGGAGAAACTACAAGTGAAAGCATAAATTGTTCTGGTGGTATGCTGAAAAGAAATCCGTAATTGCAGTGCAAAGGATATTCAGAACTGTGTACTAAGGATATCCGCCCGATGCTAAAAGCAGGAAGAAGTGAAAGAAAACTTTCCTTGAAACCGGAAGTGTACTGAAATGTGCCGAAGTTATTCAACGTGCAGTTTGGACTGCGATTTGACATCCTGAGAACAACTAAAGGAGCGCATGTGGAAGTGCACTGATTTTTGATTAAATACTTTGGATTACTGTTATCTATTTTTAGATTTCTCTCATGCATACTACCTTTTTGTTAAGTGTAAGAATGACTCAAAATCAGAGACATTTCATAGGCACACCTTGCATTTAACACACTCAGGCCGGGTGATTTTTCAAAAACGAGCACGAAATTTAAGTTTACAAATGTCGTTAGAAATTAAACGCTGCTCACAACCAATCAGAAGTAAGCATGCCTGGAATACACCTTCTTCACTCATCCTTACAACATTTCCTGTACCAGTAATATTTTCTTCCATGAATACCCGAAAACGTCAATTCACGTGACTCGTCTTCAATGCGTTAATGGTCTTCAAAGTATATAATAAATGCATGCATTCCCATTTATTACATTTATATAGTAATTAAGTTTTCTGTGTATATGTTTAATTGCATATGGAAAGAAAAGTGTGAATCCCCAACAGAATAGATGAAAAAAATACAATTAATCAATCTTAGGTTGTCTAGCATAAATCTTAAAATAAATATTATTTTGAACTAAACTTTATCTCCAACTTTTCAAATTATTGAAAAAATAAACTTTATTCCTATACGTAATCAGCGATATAAAATTAAGATAAAAAATATAACTTTATTAATTGAGGCTTTCATCTTTGGTATTTCGAATGAAAAATCAACAACTAGAAAACAGGAATTGTGCTTTTTCAGAATTTAGTATCGTCATCGATACTACGATGAAATATATATATATATATATATATTACATCATTTCAAAATGCTAAAACACCATAACTTCAAAAGGAAGGTGTATATCTGCTATTATGTGCTGCTGTAGCGCCATTCATGCAGTAATTTATCATTAATTTTGAAATAAAATATATATATATATATATATATATATATTTAAATATAAATAGTACAAAATATATTTCAGTTTTATGACTTAAAACACACACCTTTATTTTATATAAAATGACGTCATTCACATCCGCTGAAGACTTCCCATTTACAATCCAGTCTTAAACAACGTCTACAGAAAAGTATGCATATGACGTCACTATCGCAGAATAAAACACAAATCCAGCTGAAAGCGATATCTTCATTCAAGACACTCGACAAAAAAAAAAAAAAAAAAAAAAAAAAAAAAAAAAAAAAAAAAAAAAAAAATCGGCTATCTAATGATACATATGCATTCATTTGTTCGTGACATTGATATAGATACTTAAAATTAAATATAAGTTATAATGTCTCCATCTTTTATCAGAAATTATTCATCTATATTTTTTGTAAATAACACGTATTTTAATTAGATTTTTTTCTTCAGTTTTTATGGAAAAATGGCGACAAAATGATATAACAATCTACTATTTCCCTACTATTTTTCTTTTACTTTCTACAGAAATGAAGTACTTCTGCGGCCAACATCAAAGAAATGGCGTTAAAAACTACAAAAAAATTAATATCTCAAAAATAAACTCAGATGCAGTTTTCAAAAAAATTGCATTTAAAAGTATTTTTTCTGTTATTCGACGGTAAAAAAAAAATGAAAATGTGTCATTCTTAGAAGTTTAAAAAATCGCAGTAGAGATTATCCGTATTTAACCGTACTATGATACATCTACTTTGTTTTAAGGCTGACTTATATAACGGAATGTTATTTTTTAGAAGCGACACTTTAATTGCTGCCTGAAAGAAATAGTATATCGGGGCTAATAAATGTAATAGTATCACAGAAACTCCACTGTCCAATTAACCTCTTCTAGCGCTGGCCAGGAGGGTCTTAGAAAACAACCCAGCTGAGGATTTTATTTAAGTGCTACTTGCGGACAAAGAAAATTCACAAATGTATACTTTTTGGTCCAGGGATAAACGATTTTAGTTGAAATAAAAGAATTTTTTTATTTATATACTAACTAAACTTATACTTGAAAGTTACTCTGTCTAGTTTGTTTTATGAAAACATTTAGCTTTGGTTAAAACTTAAATGAGGTACAAAAATAAAAATCTTTTTCGGAAGCCAAAACACTTGGATATTTCATTTAAAGCAAAAATAAAAATTTGTATTTAATTTAAGAAGTATAAATTTAAAGATCGATTAATTAAATAATTTAAAATTAAACATTTTCAAACACATAATAAAACCATATTATTAAAAGAACTACTTGATATTAATGAAAAAAAAAAAAACGTAGGCATGAAAAAAAAAAATAATTTAACATATTTAGACATTTATAAATTAAACAAAAAGAAGCTCTCGCACATAAAATTTGTTCATTGTTTTTTAGTTATTGCTGTCTGTGTGTAATTTTGAGCAGAAAAATAAATCTCAAAAAATCGCGCTGAAATAAATGTATCACAAATAAAAATACTTCAACTTGGTTTGACGCTGCCCAAGAGAATACTGGAAATTCAACCCAGCTAAAAAAGTTATAGAAGTAATCATTTTGGGCGAAGAGAATTACCTAAGAAACATTCTTTCACCGAGAATTAACCGGCTTTAGCTGAAATACAGGAAGGTTTTTATTTATACACTAATGAATTTCTATTTGAAAGTTACTCTGTCTATTTGGTTTGTTTTATAAAAACTTTTAACTTCGTCTAAAATTTTAAAAAAGGACTTCAAGTAATTAAGACGTTTTTCCGGAAAGTATCTTTTATTAAAAAAATAGTTTAACAACATTCCGTGAGATTTTTTTTATATGATTGACTTTTTAAGCATTATCACTTTGTTATCCCCTTGAGGGATTTAGTATGAACTCTATTTTGGAAAATTAAGAAAATTTTTAATATCATAAAAACCTATAGATAGATGTTCGTCGTTTTAAAGTAACCAAAACAAAACAAAAAAATAAATAAACCCTTCAAGTTTCATTTTGCGTTAGCTTAATTTAACAGATAATTTATGAAGGGTAATCTTCAGTTTTCATTATTTATAATTTAATTATTTGGTGGAAATTTTAACATTAAAATAAAAATGAAGTATACCACAACAAAAAGTTTATAAAAATTGAACTTATACATGTTTTATTTCCCAATCAAAGTCAATATATAGTTTGATAAAGGTGTTGTTAATGCTATTTTTTCAAAAGGAACTTTTCAACAATAAAGATCAAAATAATATTACTGAAAGAACTGCATGTAAGTTAAATAAAATATATATCATTAATATATAATTTGTGTGTATATATAAGATTTAAGTATGTACAAAATTTTGCTTCTAATATACAAGGTGCCCGAATCTAATGTCCCAGATTTAAAACATCAATAAAAAATATTTCTGACGTAGGATAGCGCTATTTAAAGAACAGCCGAAAGTTTAACCTATTGCGGCCTGAATTTTGTTTTCTTAAATTTATTGGAAAAATCACTTTAAAACGTTACAAAATGAACTGGAAAAATAGTAAAAAAAATTACGCTAATTTTTCTTTTATTTATTTGATAAAATGTAAACGTACTAAATATGGGAATATGTATAATATTTATAATAACATAATATGCGCAATTATATGTTTAGATTAAATTTATGTAAAATAAGGTTTTAAATTGTTCATTATACACTAAGGTAACAAAAGTCATGGGATACCCTGCTAATAGCGTGTCGGTCGTCTGTTTGCCCAGCGAATTGCAGCAACACGTCATGGCATGGACTTCATGAGTCGTTGGAAGTCGTCTGGTGAAATATTGAGCCATGCAGCCTCTATAGACGTACATAATTCCGAAAGTGTTGCCGGTGGAGGATTTTGTGCACGAACTGATCTCTCGGTTATGTCCCATAAATGTTCGATAGGATTCGTTAATTCTCGTCGTGTGGCCATAATCATATAATCAACCTTCTCACACGAAGCATTTGAACACAAATGAAAGTCCTGCCCAGGCACTGGCCATTTATACAATTTGTAAGTGAAACTACTGCCAACTATATATTTGCATATTACTATATATGCAAATATATAAAAAATATATATATATAAAAAGTTTACAAGCTAAGAATAGTACTTATTTATTTGGATCTTTACTTGAAAAAACACAAATAAACTACCTTTTTACATTTCGCCATCTTGAAAAATAAAAAACCTATAAACTCCGAAAAAAGACTTAATTTAAACAAATAGCTATCCATCTTATGCTGTCATCTTTCGCTAACAGATAAAGATATTTATAGATAATTATTTCATACAAATTTCATGCTGTAAAGAAGAAGAAATTTATATAAATTTATTAAAATTCGAAGCATCTCAAAAATGAGACGCTAAGCATAAGTAAGTTAAAGTTTGACGGCAATTTTTTTTCTGCTGATGCTATGACGTACCTGTTGCTGTTGCGAGCAGACAAGGGGAAACATGGAGTAACTACAGGTGAAAGGACAATATATTCTGATATGCTAAAAAGAAATCCGTAATTGCAGTGCAAAGAATGTTCAGAACTGCGTACAAAGAATATCCCCCCAATACTAAAAGCAGGAAGAATTGAAACAATATATTCCTCGAAACTGGAAGTGTACTGAAAAGTGCCGGAGGTATTCGACGTGCACTTTCGACTACCAATTGCACATCGTGAGGACATCTAAAAGAGCGCACATGATAGTGAACTTATGTTTTATAAAAAAATTTGGAGTACTGTTGACTATTTTTACATTTTTCTCATGCTTTTACATTTTTGTTAAGTCTAGCAATGTGTCAAAATCAGGGACATTTGATTCGGACACCCTGCATTTTTATCGTCTTCAAAGAATATAATAAATACATGCATTCCCAATTATAACATTTATTTAGTAATTAGGTTGTGTGTGTGTGTATGTTAAATTGTATATAGAAAGAAAAGTTTGAATTTCCAACAGAATAAATCAAATGAATGTATCATTAGCACAGTAAATCCGTACTTTACTTAACCTCCTATATCGCTGTCCATAACAATCTTAGAATAGCAACCCAGCTGAAGAAGTTATTTAACCCCTTGACTACGTCCATGCACGTGATAGAAACAATTGAAACTACAGTCGATTTTGTCGACGACGTTGTCAAGGGGTTAAGTGCTCCATGCGAATTAAGAAAATTCAGAAATATATACATTTTGGTACAGATATTAACGATTTTTGTTAAAATAAAGGGACATTTTTATTTATATGTCAATTGAACTTTTAAGTTGAAAGTTACGCTGTCTAATTTTTAGAACTGTTCTTGTATAACACCTTATATAAGGGCATTTTACATAAAAGTCTTAAAATAATTGAATTACTTAATTACTGAAAGAACTGTATATAAGTTGATTTAAATATGCAATTATTAATATATAATTTGTGCGTATATAAAAGACATAAATATATACAAAATTTTGCATCTAATATATTTAAGCGTTTTTGAAATAT
Organism: Maratus speciosus; assembly: GCA_963932465.1. Classification (NCBI taxonomy): domain Eukaryota; kingdom Metazoa; phylum Arthropoda; class Arachnida; order Araneae; family Salticidae; genus Maratus; species Maratus speciosus. The sequence goes on from OZ010786.1 coordinate 446,715,801, forward strand.
ATAAGAAATGCATGAATATGCAATTTATTACATTTATTCAGTAAATAAATTATGTGTGTATATGTGTCATTTTACACAGAAAAAAATTTGAATCTCCAACATAAGAAATGAAATAAATGTATTACTAGCAGAAAAACTCCATTGTTCAATTAACCTCCTCTAGCGCTGTCCAGGGGAGACTTAGAAAAGCAACTCAACTGAGGAAATTATTTCAGTGATCCTTGCGGACGAAGAAAATTAACAAGCATACATTTTTTGGTCGAGATTAAAATGAGTTTAGTTAAAAGAAAAGGATATTCTTTACTTATATATTTACTAAGTTTCAGCTTGAAAGTTAGTGTCTAACTTTTGTCTCTTTTTGTACAAAAGACTGTGTAATAATTATAAATCGTTAATTATAAATTATAATATAAATTAAACAATATAAATAATTATAAATTATAATATAAATTAAATAATATAAATAATTATAAATTATAATATAAATTAAATAATATAAATAATTATAAATTATAATATAAATTTAATTATAATATAAATATTAATTTATAAATTATTTTATATAAAGTTCTTGAAAAAACTCAATTATGTAATTACTGAAAGAACAGCATATAAGTTGATTAAAATATGCATCAATAATGTACAAATTGTGTGTATATAAAAAATCTTAAATATAAACAAAAGTTTGAAATTAATATATTTAAGTACTTTTGAAGTATATGAGAAATGCATGCATCTGCCATTTATTACATTTATTCAGTAATTAAGTTATGTGTGTATCTGTGTCATTCTACAGAGAAAAAAATTTGAATTTCCAACAGAAGAAATTAAATAATTGCATTACAATAACTCCACACTTAAATTTACCTCCTGTAGTTTTGTCCAGGAGAGTGTTAGAAAAGAATTTCAGCTGAGGAAATTATTTAAGTGCTCCTTGCGGAAGAAGAAAACTAAGAAATACATTGTTTGGTCTAGATTTAAACAATTTTCGTAGAAATAAAAGGGCACTCTTTATTTATACATCAACTGAAATTCAACTTCAGTGGTACTCTGTCAAACTTTTATAACTATATTTGTATAACCGCTTGTATAAGTGTGTTTTGTATAAAGGTCTTACAAAATGAACTAATTACTCAAAGAATTGCATATAAGTTGAATAAAATTTGTATCATTAGTGTATAATTTGTGCCTTTATAAAAGATGTAAATATACACATAATTTTACATTTTTATTACTTTTAGATATTTTGAAGTTTATATGAACTGCATGCACATGGCATTTATTACATGTATCCAGTAATTAAGTTATGCGTAACATGCTACGCAGAATAAAAAGTTTGAATCTCAATATGAAGAAATCAAATAAATATATTGCAAGTACAGAAACTCCACACTTCATTTAACCTCCTCTAGCGCTTTCAAATAGAGTCCTAGAAAAGCAACCCAGCTGAGAAAATTATTTATGTGCACCTTGCAGACGAAAAGAATTAACAAAATATATATTTTGGACTAGAATTATACAAATTTAGTTGAAATAAAAAGATAATCTTTAATTATATATCAAGGGGATCTCACCTTGAAAATTACTCTGTCTAACTTTCATAACTGTTTTTGTACAAAATCTTGTACAAGGGAATTTTCTATAAATGACTTAAAAAAATTGAATTTTCTAATTATTGAAAGAACTGCATAAAATTTGAATAAGATATGCATCATTTATATGTAACTTGCGTATATATAAAACATGTAAATATATACAAAATTTTGAATCTAATATATTTAAGCTTTTTTTTCTATGTATATAAGAAATGCATGTCTATTCCAGTTATTACACTAGCGCTCAAAAGTATTTTGGCAAAGATAATAATTCACTTAATTGAAAAGAATAATAAAATACAAAAATCAATCATTTATTTTATTTAACCATATTCAAATGTTTTAATTTTAATAAATTAATAATAAACATTAATAATATTAATAAAATGACACTATATATATATATATATATATATATATATATATATATTTATTTATTTATTTATATTTATATATATATATATCTATATACATATCTATCTATCTATCTATCTATATATATATATATATATATAAATTTTGTCATGCTGTAACTCTCGAATTTTTGAACAGATTCGGATGAACTTTTTCGTATGCATAATACATACTAATGTCTCGACCAAGTTCGTTGGCCAGCTTCATCCGCCATGTTGTTTCAAAATAGCGGCCATTGGAATTTTTGAATTTTTTTTTATATTTTCTAACATTGCATATTTGTAGAAAATGTTACGTTTCACAAAATGCAAACTCTGATGTATCATTTTAAACAGAGTGTTAGAAACATTAAAAGATATTTTAAAGAGTCACACAGTGTAAATCAACAACATAGGTAATTTAAAGAGAAAGTTAGGAAACCTAAAAATTTCCAAACGTGTTCACAAAATTTAAATGGCCGCCATTTTGAAACAAGATGGCGGATGAAGCTGGCCAACGAACTCGGTTGAGGCATCAGTGTGCATATGAAAAATTTCATCCAAATCGGTTCAAAATTCGAGAGTTACAGCATGACAAAATTCAGAGATATATATATGGATATATATAGAGATAGATAGATAAATAGATAGGTAGATAGATGTAGTATATACATATATATAATTTTATTAATATTAATATTATTTATTGTTAATTTATTAAAATTAAATCATTGAATATGGTTAAATAAAATAAATGATTGATTTTTGTATTTTATTATTCTTTTCAATCAAGTGAATCTTTGTCAAAATACTTTCGAGCGCTATTGTACATTTATTCAGTAATTAAGTTATGAGTGTACGTGTGTTATTTTATACAGGAAAGAGTTTGAATCTACAACAGAAGATATGAAATAAATATATTACTAGCACAGAAACTCCACACTTCAATTAACCTCCTCTAGCGCTATTCAGGAGTGTCTTTTACAAAAGCAACCAAACTGAGGAATTTATTTAAGTACTCTTTGAGTACGAAGAAAATTAACACAATTCTTTTCTTTGGTCCACAGATAAACGATTTTAGTTTAAATAAACGGATATTCTTTATTTATATATCAACTGAACTTCAACTTGAAAGTTACTCGGTCTAACTTTCATAACTGTTTTTGTATAAAAGTTTGTATAAGGATATTTTGTACAAATAATAGTAAAAAAAAAAAAAAAAAAAACAGAATTACCTAATTACCGAAAGAACTGCATATATATCGAATAAAATATGTATAATTGACATATAATTTGTGCCTAAATTAAAGATGTAAATATACACAACATTTTGCATCTAATATATTTAAGCATTTCTGAAATATATAAGAAATGCATCTTTATGCCACTTATTGCATTTATCCAGTAACTTAGTTATGTGTATATATGTGTCATTTTATACAGAAACAAAAGTTTGAATCTCCAACAGAAGAAATGAAATAAATGTATTACTAGCAGAGAAACTCCACACTTCAATTACCCCTCCACCACCCGCCTTAGTGCTGACCAGGAGAGTCTCAGAAAAGCATCCCAGCTGTGGAAGTTATTCAATGCGGACGAAGAAAATTAACAAGATATATTTTGAGGTCCAGAAATAAACTATTTAATTGAAATAAAATAATATTCTTTATCTAAATATCAACTGAACTTCAAGCTAAAATTTACCCTGTCTAACTTTTATAACAGTTTTGGTATAAAAACTTGTATAAGGATATTTTGTACATAGGGCTTAAAAAATTAATCATCTAATTATTGAAAGAACTGCGTATAAGTTGAATAAAATATGCGTCATTAATATATAATTTGTGCGTATATAAAAGATGTAAGTATACACAAAGTTTTGCATATAATACATTTATGCGTTTTTGAAGTATACAATTAATGCATCTATTTGCCATTTATTACATTTATTCAGTAATTAATTTATGTGTGTGTAATGTGTATGCGTCATTTTATACAGAAAAAAAAGTTTGAATCTCTAACAAAACAAATGAAATAAATGTATAAAGAGAAGAAACTCCGCAATTCAATTAACCTCCACCAGTGCTGTCGAGGAGAGCCTTATAAAAGCAACCCAGCTGAGGAAGTTATTTAAGTGGTCCTTGCGGACGAAGAAAATTAAGAAAGATATATTTGTTCGGCTCAGAGTTAAACTATTTAATTTAAATAAAGTTAATTTTTTATTTATCTACCAGCTGAACTTTAACTTGAAAACTACGCGGTCTCATTTTCATAACTGTTTTTTTTTTCCAATTTGTATAAGGGTGTTTTGTATAAAGTTCTTTAAAAAAGCTGGGTTAATTGGTTATTATTTAGTTATTAAACTATTCTTGGCGGACGATGAGAAATAACTTTGTCCAATCGTTATACAATTTTAGCTGAAATTAAGTTATATTTTTATTCTATATACAGTCATTTACAAAAATTAAAGGTAAGTGACCGGATGCTTGCGATTTTACACTTTTTGTTGAATATCTACTGAAACGCTTGACAAATTGTTTTTGAACTTCTAGGATCAAAGAACATGTTTGGCGTCATATTTCTCAATGAAGATTTAGTCTGGAGGACAATTAGGAGTTAATAATAAAACTAATAACAAAATAATATTTGCGATCATCTGCGTAACATAAAATGCTCAAAATTGCCTGCCACTGTGTTAAACTGTATTGAACTATTAGGGCTCTGTATTTCAGCAATTTCAGCATTCGTATGCATTTGTGTAAGCATAGCAATCATATTCTTGAAGATGTTAACGTGTCTGTGAAAAACGCAAATGTTTTTTGTATATAGCATACAGAGTTTTCAACAAAATTAAACAAAATTTTCCGAAAACCTGATAAAGAGCAATAGAAACAGTATACTGAAATTGGATCTATTGAATATTTGTTAAGATATGAGAATTTGCATGAAATAAATTTTAACTGCACAAGCGTGGAAGACTAAAAAAAAATTATCTTATAATTTGGTAGTCAGCTGTTTAGAGAACGTATATAAAAAGTCCAGAAAAATATCGCGAATATTTAGAGAGATAGGAGCGATGTATTGAGTTGCTTTCTAAAAGTAGCTTTATTATAAGAGATTTTCTGTAATTTTTCAATCAGCTCACTCTATCTTTCTGCGTTTTTACGATATTTGACTAGACTTTTTAAAGGAGTTGCCCAAAATGTCTGACTACTAAATTATGAAATAAATATTTTGGTATATTTTACGCATGCGCAGTGAAATATTATTTCATACAAAGGTCTATTTCTCATGAAATATTCAATATGTTCATGTTTTAATTGCAGTACAATAATTCCTTAACTTCTCGAAGGTTAAGTTCCCAGAAATCTCCGCAAATGTCAAAATCGCGAATGTTGAGACTATCTTCCCGTGAGTAAAAGTGTGTTAGGTTTTATAATTTTTTTGGATGGAAAAGAGCAAATGAAATTCAAAAAGTATGTTTTTTAAGCATTATACATTAAAGGTACATGCTTGAAATAAATTTGAATAATTATAAGCTTATTGTACAAAATTTACTGGCTTGGAAAAAAAATTAGTGATGTGTGATTGATTGACGGATCTTTTATTTATGAATTTCAATGTATGCAAAAGTTGCGGCCTCAATTCCAGTTTTAAATTTAACACTCTTCCCCAGTGAATGATCGCATTCTATTGTTTTTTCAACAAGTTGTTGTTGATGTTTTAAAATTTCCCCAACAATTTTTGCAGAAAATATTGCACGTGCAATAAAAATTTGGAATTTTAGAAAATTTAGAAAATTGAAAAAAAAAAAATAAATAAATCTGCATAAAAAATCAAGAAAATTTCTGATCTATATTTTCCCTCATCACAAGGGCTGAAGTTCGTACAACTTAGGCCATACAGTAATACAATAAGCTATACATTAGATAAGTGTCCAGTGTCAAATAGTTCGCAGAATTGGTTAAACAAATTTTACTAAAAAATTTTTCTTTATAAAACAAAATTCGCGAATAATCAAGTTAACTATTCGCGAATGTTGAAATGTTCTGCTTTTCCTATTTCGCGAATAATAAAAAATCGCGAATGTTAAATCCGCGAATGTTTAGGTATTACTGTATACTTTGTCTTCTGTTCTTTGTCACTTTTTCGGAAAGTTGTTTTAAATTTTGTTGAAAACTCTCTGTGCTACAAACAAAAACATTTGTATTTTTCACAGAAACATTAACATATTCACGAATAGCAATGCTAAGCTTATACAAATGTACACAAACGTTGAACAGGACTCTTATAGTCATTTCATACAGCGAAAGATCAAAATGATTTTCTTCCCAAATTTTCGTGAAAGGCCATCAGTTGTTACTGTAAAAGCCTACTTTATATGCATAAAGTATAAATTTCGACTTTGTATTCTAAAACCTGCCGTTACTTTGTAAAAAATGTTCGTATTGACTGGAGAATGGTACCATTCGATTCAGAAATAAAAGATACATGAGAAACGATACCTCACTTGACCTACTTAACTTTTGTTCTCCCCCCACCCCCGTGTTAAAAATTCCCTCCCTTTGTCCCCAAATCACGGTATAACAACTTTATTTTGGGGGGACTCAACAGATCTTTATTTCTAGTGCCAAAGCGAAGTTTTTCTCAAATTTTGCAAAATGGTCATCGGTTGTTTATTTAAAGTCGTTATTTTATCAGTACTATCATGTGTAACTTCGAAAAGTGTTAGGAGTGGTTCTTCAGTTTGTTCAAGTAATCACGTCTCCTTTTCTTGTTCATTAATATAGATATCTCCATTCTTATGATCGTACATTTTAATCTTTCATGTTTCTTTGTACTTGGAGTATAACGTGCTCATGTGAATTTTGATCACTTTTCTTGCTTCACAACTCCGTGTTATACACCGAAATATACTGCATGTAAACAATTAGTAATTTAATATTTTATTTGGCGTGTTTAATAAATGAAGTTTTAGGTGTTTTAATCAGCAGTACTCTTTTTTTCTAAGAATTATTTTTTATTTCATTAAAAGCTATATTCGATAAATATAGATATCTGTTATGTTATTAAAAAAAAAACACGAAAAAAATCATGTTCAGTGTGGGGGAGCGATTAAAATTAATGCTTATTGAACAACACATTCGAACAAAACTATTCAATCCACCATGGACTAAAAGGATTATAAATTTTATAAAAATAATACAGCTTTCGTGGTATTTTTAATCAAGATTCAGTTTTATTTTCATACAGAGCCAGGTTCGTTCACAAAGAAACATTTACTTGAAGAGTTATGAAGTTTATCTTAATTTAACAAGATAATTGTACTTAATGAAATCATAAACAGCACATCAAGGGACTTTAAACTCATATTATGTTCTCCATAAGGAGTCAAGTATAACACTTTCGAAAATAAAATTTCAATATTGATGTGCACTACACCGCTTTCATTCTAAGGCAAAATTCAAACTATAACGTACACGAAATTCCACAGCTCAAGTGTCAGCCAACTGCAAAATCAGGAGAAGAATTTGAATGTGATTATGGCAAAACAGTTACCATCCCCAGAATTTTTTTGTGTCTTGCATCAGCATGAAAAACAAACACATTAACAATTATTCCGAAAATTTGCACTGCTAAAGCATAGAATCGTATGGTCTCGCTGTCCTTTGGTTACATAAATTATACATGACGGATTGTTTCACGACGAAAGAAAACGTCGCTTGTCACCTACAGATGGATTGCGACTACTAGTTTAGGAATGAATGATTTAAATATCATCTACCCTCAACGTTACTATCCTTCCTTACTACTGTGCTGGAAAAAACTTTAGCGCTACAAACAAGAATGATAAAGCTCCCACTGTAATCAAAAACTGATGTCCTAATAAAATTATACACATAAATTTATGAAGATTTTGTTGTTTATTTAAAAATACAATAATATGTTTTAAAAAATAGGCAAAACTTAATTTGCACATAACATAACTTGGCGAAAACAGGTTTAGGAACAGTATATTTAATATTTAAATTAAACATCTAAAAGATTTATGCTTTAATTTTCCATACTTTGTTTGCTTCGCCTTCACATGGATGACTTTTAAAAGATGTTTAACCAAGAATTTGGCTAGGTTTTTGCGTGTGGAAATGTGTATTTGGTTCAAAGTTTCGAAAATAACTGGTTTCAAAACAACAATCAAATCAAAGTGCTTTCTATTGGAATAAATTTGACGAACCAATATTTCTCACAATTTATCTAAGGATTTAGGTCAGGATCTTTTAGCTGGAAAGTCCACGTTTTGAAAATTGCTGGTTTCAAATCAACAATCAAATCAATCTGTTTTTTGTTTGCATAAACTTGATGAACCAAGACTCCCACAAATTTTCTGTGGATTTAGGTCATGCCTTTTAGATGGAATGTCCACTTTTTGAAATTTGCTGGTTTCAAATTACCAATGAAATGAAACTTCCTTCTGTTCGCATAAACTTGACAAACCAAGATTCCCACAAGTTTTCTATGGACTTAGGTCAGGACTTTTAGACGGGAGCCCAAAGTTTTAATATTGTTTGCAGAAAACCAATTTGAAGTTTACACAGACTTATTAACAGAAGCATTATCTTGTAGCAACATCAAATTATGATCAATAAGTTCATCATTAAGAGGAGCAAAATTATTACCAAGAATATCTTGATAGTCAAAGTATTTCATATTTGTCAAAACCATCCCAAATCATCACTATGTATGTCTTTGCGCGTATTTAAAATAGAAATTGATCACTTTGTAAATCATTCCAGTGCTTTTGCAATTTTGGTTTCTTTTTAATTTTGCATATTCCAAGCATTCGGCAATTTCTAACACATTTCTTTCAATTCTGGATGTTTTTGAGTGTTCTAGGGCAGATTTTATCGTAGAAGAATCGGCACAATCTGGAACCGCCATTATAAAAATGTTCAGTTTGCACAGAGCTGAGAACTTTCATAGCTATCCGCTTCTTTTATTTCTTCATTAGTTCATTGTATCATACAGCTAATTGTGCACACAAGTTTTAAATTATTTATTTTTAGGGCAATTTGACTTTCACTCAACCCAAAATCTAGAAAAGCTCTGATTTTAGCAATTTTTTCTTCAGGGAATGGTTTCCTGCAACCCACGCTCAACGCAACAGTTACATATACCAAAACTTCATAACTAACGACTACTAATCTATAAACATCATATGAGTCTTTCATAAATACTACAATCATTACGTCATCTCATTATGCTAGATTTAAAAGCAGATACTTATCCTAAACTTGTTTCCATTTTTAACATTACAAGATTTTAACACTTGGGGAAAAAATACTTCTTTTTACATGTACAAATGAATTAGCTTCTCACATTATATCAGATATATGTGCTTATATTCAAGATATATAACTGTTTTCGGAATTTTACTTTGAACAACAAAATTAGTATGAGGTCTTAAACCTTTTTTTCCAGCACTGTCCTTTCTCTCATTATTAAGGGGTCTCAGGACTCTTAAAGCTTCAACATTTTTGAAAATTTATTTTTTTTAGGTATTAAACAGCTATCTTTTTGGAACATTTTGATATAATTGTTTCCTTGAAATTCCAATTAGAACGGACGTTATGGCTTTTAGAATTATATCCACTTAATTGCTGAAGCGGCGTTTCCTAAACATTGAATTCATTTTTCTCTTAATGACGTTTTTGGGCATAACGCGCATGATATCCCAAAAACTTCTAAATATTTTGTAATGAAATTTTTAAAACATATATTCCATGTTAGTCTGTATAAACTGAACCTAAAATTTCCTTTTTATTGTTCAAAAAATTATTTTTTTAGGTGATTATATTGTTGAAATTTTCAGCATTTTGTATTAGCTAAATACAGCTTTGTATTAAAAATATAAAAAGGCTCTAAATATAAATTTATTTAGGTTCAGGGTAATTATTATAATTTGAAGCATAAGTAGGCACACAAATGTCCATTCTGGTTGCGAAATTTATTTTGTAATCCTGCACGTAAGCTGTTGCGCCTATTTTCTGCTCGTCAAAGTCTGACAGTTCGGAGCTTCCTATAAATGCTAATTCTGCATCTGGAAATTTTTAAATACAAGAAATGGAAGAACATACTTATATCTCTCATCCCGCAAAAATTTTTGTTTTAAAATCATATACATTTTAAGATATTAAATGTTGAAAATAGTTTTTTTTTTATTTTTTTCAATTTTAAGAGTCATGAGACCCCTTAAGAATTTGCCTACCATAAATGCCTTCTCATCAATACTTAGAATAACTTTCATCACTTTCAACATTGTTTTATTGAATTTATTGTTTATGCTTGTTATATTCAGGTGCGCGTATTGTTATTATTATGATATTGATAATAATAACAATACGCGCACCTTGAATATAACAAGCATAAACAATAAATTCTAATTTTAATTAGATTTTAATAAGAATCCTTATTTGAGAACGCCTTGAGAATATTTTTAACGAAATATTTTTCGGTACTTCTTGTGACAGCGTTTCTGTCCCATACCTATATTTTTTATTCAAAATTAATTAAAAACATAATTTTTACTTTTAAAATCACATTTCACCCCCCCCCTCTCTTTCTTATGCTGAAATATGTAATTAAATTCATTTCTCAAAACCATTCAGCTTTTATTAAAAGGGTTTTGCTTTCTCCTTTCTAAAAACATCTTTATTTCCAGCCACAAAGATTCATTCCTTTTTTTTTCCTTATCTGTCAGCTACCGCTTCCAGTGCAAAGAAATAAATAAGAATTAAATGGCACATCTGCTAGTATCAAGGTCTGCATTTAATTGCATCGGATTTTTGCGCGCCACATTGATAAGAAATTTTATCTCTACTAATACGTGAACCTTGCATATGTATTAACATTTAAAAAGAAAAATGAACAGATCTTATGGGAAGCATGTATTTATCGTGCTTTGTGGTCGAGCTAAAAGCCAGATGCCTCTGATTTCCAACATTTTTCTCAGACGGCGGCTTGCTTTGTAAAATAAGTTGTATAAACAAGTTTCGCTTTTCTGACGCATTTCTCATCGTATTAGAAGCGCTTGCTTGCAATCTCAGCCTCCCCCGTCCGATTGTATCACCACATTTTTGCGGTAATGTTTATCGCCAAGACCCTTTGTTCATTTTCGCGCAGTCACCAAAAGTTGTAAGTTGGCGATTCTGTGCAACGCCAAGATTTCTTGACTTCTTGTAAAAACTACACTTCTGTTTTCGGCTTTCAACATGTAAAGTTATCTAAAAAGAACAGGCGCTTCGGCGCCCTATGTATCTATGGGGGTCTCTCTCTCCCATTGTTCTTTAACTGAACCACCTAACGATGCTTTTAAATAAAGAGTAAGTCCAGTAAATTATTAGTTGGAGTTTTTTTTTTAGCATTTAGAACCCGGTCTTCAAATCCATGCTATATACCTATTGGTGCATCGCCTATATTTTTTCTCCAACTTAGTTAAAAAAAAAAAAAAAAAATGCACGTTAGAGAGAGAAATTCACCCCCCTCCCCTTAAAATCATTCAATTACCCCATTCAAGTACTCTTGCAATAATTTTCTTCAAATTCTTGGACTGGATATTTTTCAACCATGCCGGACAGTGTGCCTTCCTGGTGTGCCGTCATATCCCGCACTCAGTACATCCTGCGCTCGATGGATAGATGCGAATTTCTCCGTCGGACAGTGATGGAACCCAGTCTAGTGTCTCTTCGCTCACCAGCTGGACATCTTCGAGCCGCTCTTGTTTCGCCGGTATGCCTCCTCCCCCCTCTGATGTTGCTACGGTTATTTTCTTCGTGCCTGCTCACCATCACCTCCCCCAGATGTGTCGTCGAATTGATCGTATATCGTCACTAATCATAGGAAAAAGAAAAAAAAAACGTGACTTCAGCGGTTCGCCTTGTGTGTGTTTGTGTCGCCGTTCTGCTTTCTCCTTTCGACAGAATATCGTTACCTAGTGTGTTTTCATTCATAGTGCGTGTGCATTTAACGGTGCATGAAGATTTATCGTGTGGAATGTGACAAAGTAAAAAGGTTCGCGTGCATTGCTTCAAAGGTGTACGCAAAATCTCATGCTACGATTTTTTTAGGAAAGTGCCTTCAAAAGTTTTTTTTCGAAGTGTTGCGTCAAGGAGTTACGTGTATTACGCCATGTATGTGTTGTCTTCAAGTGAAAATTAATAAAAAAATATGTGGACATATCTCACATAAACGCTCTAATCAGGTGAAATTTTTTTGTAAAGGAAAAGAAAGTGCATCTTAACAGAATTAGAGCGTCCGAAAATATTTCAAATTATGTGAACAATTTTCTTTTATTCTGTGCTTCGATTCTTGTGCATAAATGTGATAAAAAAAAAATTGCTTCAGTTTCATCATCAAATTTGCATCAGATTGATTTTTGTTTGTTGCTGGTTTCTGCCATCTTAGCTTGTAAAAAATCAGTGCCAATATATTCGCAATAGTAAAAGTGGTGCACCTGATAAAAAAAAAAAAAAAAACGTGAAGTATAAAAAATGCAAAAATGTACAGAAATGTACCATCGTATGTGTGCGAATAATACAACAAAAAAATTCTACAGCTAACAATATTGATTACATAATAAAAGTGTCTAGTTTTCACTGCATAAGCATGAACACGGAAAATTCAAGTGTTTCTTTTAAACTTTAATTGTAATAAATACAGTAAATTAGTTATTATTATTTTGCTTTATTTTTATCTGTAGGTATGCGTTATGATTTATCAATTTTCCCTTTTCATGCTGTTTGGGTAAAAAAAAATAAACATAAAATGATGACTTCTGACTATTCAGTATATTTGTTTGCATGAACAGAGAAGCTTACGAAATTTAAGCATTATATTTTAAATATTTTATTCGGCACTTATAATTTTTTTTGTCTTCTCTTTTCTTGCTTTATTTTGAAAGGTAAGTTTTTTTTAAAATTCAGTATTGCAGTGCATATTTATTTTATATTGATATTTAGGTGATTAATTATTTTCCATACAGAAAATAAAATGTCATTTAGTTAAAATGTGTTTGTGATAGGCTAGGCATATTAACATTTATTGCCCTCGCTTCCAAAGGTGCATTATAAAATTTTCTTGGCTATTATTTGATAGTTTTTTTATTTATTTTTTGCTTTTACTCAGCATTTACAAGTGAATATTATTTTTGCATGCATATTATTGGAAGATGTTGCAGTGATTTTGTGCTGTTTTCTATATAATATCTGAGGGTTTATAAATTTTTTCTTACTGTATGAATATTTCAGATACTGCATACTTTTTAAAATAGACAGAATTTTTTTTGAGAACTTCCAATTTTTTTTTTCTTCTCTTTTAATCTGCTCATTCAAAAAAAAGAGAAAGGGAGAGAAAATATTTGTTGTGATTTTTTTCTTGTTCTTGCTTTTTGCTCTAATACAGTAACTAAATTTTAAATTATTGTGCCATCTTTTATATTTTGTTTAATTCTTCTTTGGCTTCTTTTTCCAACATTTTTGAAAAATGTCACAGGCCGATAGCCATCCAGAATTAGAAGTATCTGTGGCTGAATTAAAATGTTCTCTGCCGTACATGTTTGAGGAAGCACTTAACAAATTTGCGGAAAGGGTAAACACAGAATTCCCTATACTACAGGAACAAATTGGTAGTAAAAACAATGACACTTTAGTTGAAAACATATCTTCTATGCATAAGAAATTTTTATGGGAATTTCAAATGTTGAGCAATTTTTTTCAGGTTATAAAAGATGATTATGCTAGGTTGCAGAATAAGAACAAATGTTTACAAATTGTTAATACAAAAATTTTGGAAAGATTGCACGCACTCACAGTGAAAGAGAAACATAAAGTTGAAATTAATGAGACGTCTTATCAAAGCACATCCGAGGCATACACCGAAATACTATCACCTAAGCGGATTGAAACAACACAAATAGATAATTGTGAAATCAACTGTCTGACTGAAAATTCCTTGCAGCATAACTCAAATATTATTTCTGATTTGAAATGCCCACAACAAGATGTTACCACATCTCCTATAAATAGTAACTTTTCGTCCCCTTTTAGGCATGATTTAAAGCCAATTTCAGTTATAATTTGTCAGTTGCCAGAAAATTTTAATATTCCGGATATTCTTTTGGCAATTTCTGACTTAACTGGTATATCCACACCTTCTATTCAATTTCAACAAAATATATAAGAGGAAATATGTTGAGTTATTTAATTGGATATTTCTAATGCCCCCAAAGATAGCTAAAAGATTAATTAGTCATGGCGAAATCAAAATTCAGTCTACTGGTTACCCTGTAAAAAGATACGTTTCGGTAAAAAGATGTTTTACATGTCAAAATCTTCTTCATCAGGCAAAATCATGCACAGATAAAATTAGGTGTCCTGTATGTGCCTTATCACATAAAGATCCTCATTGTTCAAACAGCCCAAAATGCATTAATTGCATTAGATGTAATGAGGTAAACAACACAAAATTTAACGTTTTCCATACAGCTTTCTCACATAGATGTCCTACTGTAAAGAGATATATAAAAGAGCAACGAGAAACCTTAGACAATTGCAATTCATTTCATTAAACACATTTTTTTTTATATAGATATATAAAAAAAAGACCTCTTTACAAGATAGATTATTTTTTTTCTCTTGCTGCATTTTGTATTGTGAAGGATTCTTTAAAATGAAAGTTCATTTAAAAAAAACAAAAAAACATTTCACTGTGTTAGACAGTTATGTACATCTTAATAATTCACCATATGGCATTAGTGATATTTTATTTCACAGTTAACACTTTACTGCAAATTTAAGTATATTTTTTTTAGAAAGTATGTGTGTACTGTTAGGTATATCTTTTTATCATTTGATTATTACTGCAGGAATGGTTGGATGATTAAAGGATTGTATGGGAGAGTAAAATAAATTGATGCAGGTCATCAGTTTTTTTTATTTTCGCTTGTAAAGGTTTTGGTAGTACAGGTGTACACACAAACACTGTACAGATGTGTCTTCTTTTTTTCTTTTTTTTGCACCAGTTACACTTAAACGATTTTAGATTTTTTTTTCTACTTTGGTAATTTGATAGATACAAGTGATGGAAACATCACATTTCACTCTTTACATTCAGTTTTGGTTTTGGAATTTACATTTTCACAATATAATTTAATAACAGTTTCTATTTTGTCTCTTACTTAACATTTTTTTTTAAAAATTGACGGTACATTTTTTTATTTTTTTTTGACAACATTAGTTCATGTGCTGCACTTGAGTTTTAGATAGATACACAATTAGTTCATGTGAAATCACACATTAGTTCATGAGGTTAGTTACACAATTTAGTTCATGTGAAATCACACATTAGTTCATGAGATTATTTACACAATTAGTTCATGTGAAATCACACATTAGTTCATGTGATTTGTTACACAATTTAGTTCATGTGAAAACACACATTAGTTCATGAGAATAATTACACAATTTTGTTCATGTGAGATTACTTTTAGTTCATGTGAGAATACACTTTGTTTATACACTTAGTTCATGGTGTCAAGCAAAACTCTGTATCATTATATAATCTGGTGATATTAATTCATTAATTTTGTAATTGATATCACATTCACAAGAATGATTTTGGAGTTTTGTGTTTGTACACACGTACCGTTATTTTTTTTACTTCTACATCTTAGGTCAGGTTTTCGTTTTACACTACAGATTTTTTTTGTTTTTCTCTCTTACCCTCTATATACTAATTTTTTTTCAGTTTGGGTAATGTCATAACTTACTAATGATACCATCACTTTCTTAATTAACAGATTTTATTTTGTAGATTTACATGAAATTATCCTTCACATGACATTTTTACTTGACACATTCATTTTGCGGCAATTAACCTGTAACAGTTTCTTTTTTAAGACTTTTGTTATAGACTCCTTGCTTGTAGGTGGCACATCAAGTAAGGTCTCTTTTTACACTACACGAAGTAAAATACAATTTATAATTTTTTTAATACACTTGATAGGATGTTTTTGGTTGATGTGTTTAAAAGTTTTGCAGAAATTATACAACAATTTAACTATTGTACAGGGTTTGCACATACATCTAAAATTTTTACACAGCAGATAATTAATTGGCTGTACATTTTTACACATACAGTTAATCTACTGTTTAATTTCATTGTTTACACAAAGCTGGTGACTTGTTGCTATTTTATTTATAACATAAGGTAATGTTATTTTATCTGACATGACATTTGATATCCTTACATGTTGTTTTTTTCGAAAAATTTAGTTAAAGGCATAATGCTAGCTGTTATGTACACTTTAGTTATTTTTTTAACGCTATTCAAATAGAGTCATTAAACTAAATCTTTGGCATTTTCTCACATTTGAAATTTTTTTTAATTAGTGAGTGAAAGTCTCACATTGTCTTGTGACGGATACATACACTCATATGACATTAAGAATATAACTTTTTTTTTCTATGCATTTTTTTACTTTCTCTTTCATTCTTTTTACTTGGAGCATGTTTGGTTTGACATAACTTCTACATTTTCAGCGTAGAATTATGCAATCTACTGGGCACTTCTGCATTTTTTGCACACTTTTGTTACCTTAATACAGTAATAACTTGCGCAGATACAACTTTATTTTAATTTTAACCCTTAGTTAACCATTAAGTCATTTTTACAAGCAGTTCATGTGTTGCATATTTGTTTAAGTTGCACAACATTTGCTTATTTTGAATATATTTTTTGGCATCCATATACATACATTACACTAGTTCATGTGTTGAATTACATATTTTGTTCATTTGATTTTACACATTGTACTTTGCTAACGATTTATTCGGCAGTATTTCTTTTTGTTTTTTTTTTCTTACAAGCAGTTCATTGAGTAATACACACTGGCTGGTTTAGAGTTTAACCAGGGTTTTCACACACATTACAAGTAGTTCATTTGTTTTTTTAACCCTTATTCACTACATTTTGATGATAACTCATTAATTATGTAATTGAATCTCACTCGTTGTAAGTGTCTTGGGTTGTTACACATATACTGTCTGTTTATTTTGTTGGCAATTACATTACAATATTAGTTCATTCAGACATTAATACATACAGTTCATGTGATATTATACAATTTGTTCATGTGTTTACTTACACGTTGTGTATGCTTGCGTACACTTTTGTTCATGTGTTGCATTACAAGTAGTTCATGAGTTTGGGAGTTTTTTTTCTCCCCCGCCCTCCACACACATACAGTTTCTCCTTTACTTTCCTATCTTGTAAATCTTACACCATGTTTCAATATTAAAATACTTTTATCAGTTTTTTTTTTTTTTGTGTTTGCATAATGTCATAATATATCAATGACAACATCACTTTGTCTATGTACAAAGATTTTAAAGTTACAAGGAGTTATCCGTCACATGACATACTAAACTACACATACATTCCGAATTTGTTTACTTTTAACATGTTACATTTTAACACTTTGCTTAGATACTTCTTACTTGAAAGTGGCAGATCGAGTAAGGTATCTTGTTACATTATATAACATTTAGATACATTTTTCTTACCTTTTTTCATATTCTGCCCAAGTGTAAGAGAAAATAACTCTAGTGAGTACACAGGCACTTCATATCATGCAGAATCTTGAACACAAGATGGGAAATTTTAATTAATACACAGAAATACAGGACGGCAGTGTGTAAATTTATCAAATGCTAACTTATATTATACTTTGACTTCTTGTTACATCGGGAACTTAGTTATAGTGCAGGTATCTAAAAAAAATATATACCCTTATTATCTAAGGCAGAAGCCCTAAGCTGACGCCATAAAACTTGTGGTCTCCACAAGATTTAGGGCTACACCTGTTTGCCAGCGTGCTACATGCACCCCTTTTTGGTAGTCCTGTGCCTTGTGCACAAATTTTTCTTTTCATATACGAATCATCTTTATTGTAATACAGTACATTTTAACTTTTATTTTATATATATACATACAATACTTTTCTGTGTTCCAATTTTTTTTTTAAAAAGTTCTTATTGGTGTGTTTTGTTTTAATTTGCTTGCATTTCGTATGAAATTATGATCTCATTGTAAGATCACATTGTGAGAAGTTATAAAATATGTCTAATGTAAATGCTTCTCTTTGGAATCATGACACAACAAAAAAGCTGGTACCAGCGCCACAAATATAGAGCCACATAAAAAGCATAGGATCCTAACTCTTCGTCAAATGTGGCACACTTTTTTTTTCTCTTGTGGCATATTGAATTGAAAAATAAGATTTGTTTTAAATATGAGCGCTCAGTCATGAATAAATATTATTATTTTGAATTACTTGAAAGCAAGCAAATATGTTTATATACTACCTTTCTATCTTATTACTTAAATTACTGGAAATGATGCTCTAATAGCATTTTAGAAAAACAGGTTCAAACATTTTTCTGTTATTGGATACAAAATTTTTTTATATTTCTATGTAGATTGTATACTCTGTATGTGCGAAGGTGGACAAAGGATTTTAAGTAGATATAAAGCTGCAACGTACACGTTCCAGCTTTCTTCTGTGGTCGGGGTGAGTTATGTGACAGCGTTTCTGTCCCATACCTATATTTTTTATTCAAAATTAATTAAAAACATAATTTTTACTTTTAAAATCACATTTCACCCCCCCCCCTCTCTTTCTTATGCTGAAATATGTAATTAAATTCATTTCTCAAAACCATTCAGCTTTTATTAAAAGGGTTTTGCTTTCTCCTTTCTAAAAACATCTTTATTTCCAGCCACAAAGATTCATTCCTTTTTTTTTCCTTATCTGTCAGCTACCGCTTCCAGTGCAAAGAAATAAATAAGAATTAAATGGCAAATCTGCTAGTATCAAGGTCTGCATTTAATTGCATCGGATTTTTGCGCGCCACATTGATAAGAAATTTTATCTCTACTAATACGTGAACCTTGCATATGTATTAACATTTAAAAAGAAAAATGAACAGATCTTATGGGAAGCATGTATTTATCGTGCTTTGTGGTCGAGCTAAAAGCCAGATGCCTCTGATTTCCAACATTTTTCTCAGACGGCGGCTTGCTTTGTAAAATAAGTTGTATAAACAAGTTTCGCTTTTCTGACGCATTTCTCATCGTATTAGAAGCGCTTGCTTGCAATCTCAGCCTCCCCCGTCCGATTGTATCACCACATTTTTGCGGTAATGTTTATCGCCAAGACCCTTTGTTCATTTTCGCGCAGTCACCAAAAGTTGTAAGTTGGCGATTCTGTGCAACGCCAAGATTTCTTGACTTCTTGTAAAAACTACACTTCTGTTTTCGGCTTTCAACATGTAAAGTTATCTAAAAAGAACAGGCGCTTCGGCGCCCTATGTATCTATGGGGGTCTCTCTCTCCCATTGTTCTTTAACTGAACCACCTAACGATGCTTTTAAATAAAGAGTAACTCCAGTAAATTATTAGTTGGAGTTTTTTTTTTAGCATTAGAGTTATGTGACAGCGTTTCTGTCCCATACCTATATTTTTTATTCAAAATTAATTAAAAACATAATTTTTACTTTTAAAATCACATTTCCATAGGTATATAGCATGGATTTGAAGACCGGGTTCTAAATGCTAAAAAAAAAAACTCCAACTAATAATTTACTGGACTTACTCTTTATTTAAAAGCATCGTTAGGTGGTTCAGTTAAAGAACAATGGGAGAGAGAGACCCCCATAGATACATAGGGCGCCGAAGCGCCTGTTCTTTTTAGATAACTTTACATGTTGAAAGCCGAAAACAGAAGTGTAGTTTTTACAAGAAGTCAAGAAATCTTGGCGTTGCACAGAATCGCCAACTTACAACTTTTGGTGACTGCGCGAAAATGAACAAAGGGTCTTGGCGATAAACATTACCGCAAAAATGTGGTGATACAATCGGACGGGGGAGGCTGAGATTGCAAGCAAGCGCTTCTAATACGATGAGAAATGCGTCAGAAAAGCGAAACTTGTTTATACAACTTATTTTACAAAGCAAGCCGCCGTCTGAGAAAAATGTTGGAAATCAGAGGCATCTGGCTTTTAGCTCGACCACAAAGCACGATAAATACATGCTTCCCATAAGATCTGTTCATTTTTCTTTTTAAATGTTAATACATATGCAAGGTTCATGTATTAGTAGAGATAAAATTTCTTATCAATGTGGCGCGCAAAAATCCGATGCAATTAAATGCAGACCTTGATACTAGCAGATGTGCCATTTAATTCTTATTTATTTCTTTGCACTGGAAGCGGTAGCTGACAGATAAGGAAAAAAAAAGGAATGAATCTTTGTGGCTGGAAATAAAGATGTTTTTAGAAAGGAGAAAGCAAAACCCTTTTAATAAAAGCTGAATGGTTTTGAGAAATGAATTTAATTACATATTTCAGCATAAGAAAGAGAGGGGGGGGGGTGAAATGTGATTTTAAAAGTAAAAATTATGTTTTTAATTAATTTTGAATAAAAAATATAGGTATGGGACAGAAACGCTGTAACATTACCGCAAAAATGTGGTGATACAATCGGACGGGGGAGGCTGAGATTGCAAGCAAGCGCTTCTAATACGATGAGAAATGCGTCAGAAAAGCGAAACTTGTTTATACAACTTATTTTACAAAGCAAGCCGCCGTCTGAGAAAAATGTTGGAAATCAGAGGCATCTGGCTTTTAGCTCGACCACAAAGCACGATAAATACATGCTTCCCATAAGATCTGTTCATTTTTCTTTTTAAATGTTAATACATATGCAAGGTTCACGTATTAGTAGAGATAAAATTTCTTATCAATGTGGCGCGCAAAAATCCGATGCAATTAAAGGCAGACCTTGATACTAGCAGATGTGCCATTTAATTCTTATTTATTTCTTTGCACTGGAAGCGGTAGCTGACAGATAAGGAAAAAAAAGGAATGAATCTTTGTGGCTGGAAATAAAGATGTTTTTAGAAAGGAGAAAGCAAAACCCTTTTAATAAAAGCTGAATGGTTTTGAGAAATGAATTTAATTACATATTTCAGCATAAGAAAGAGAGGGGGGGGGGTGAAATGTGATTTTAAAAGTAAAAATTATGTTTTTAATTAATTTTGAATAAAAAATATAGGTATGGGACAGAAACGCTGTCACACTTCTTAGTTATCCCGTCGACCAAATTACTGTCGCCAAATTGTAAGATTAAATGCCAATAATGGTTGCCATTAATTAATTAATTGTAACATTAAATGGCAATAATGGCCAATAAAACCATTAATTCGACGTTTTATTTGTATTTTTATTAATGTTTTACTAATTTATTTGTTCTTTCGTTATTTAAAATAAAAATTATGGCAATGTGTATAATTTGGTGAGTGGTTTGGAGATTTATATAATTTGGCGAACTTGGTCGACGGGATGACTAAGAAGTACCTATTTTTCATTTTTTTTTTTTTTTTTTTTTTTTTTTTTTTTTTTTTTTTTTTTTGCAAATGATCATTATCAAGTGAGAATAACATTTTTTTCATCGATTACAGTATTATTTTTTGAAAGATGGATTTTATATAAGATTTTTTTAAGTTTAAAAAGTCATTTAATAAAGGACACTAACTGTGCTTAGATATATTAACTTATAAGTCGTAACGAAGTAAGTTGAAATTCCAGAGCATATATTTGTAATGGTTTATAAAGTTAAAATTTTAATTTTGGTTTAAAAATGAATTATTTGAGAAAATTAAAATTTCTTTTTAAATATTCCACAATTAAAAAAAACTACAGTATAACTTTGTTTTTATTTTTCCGGAATTCCTATTTTTTCGCAGTTTACAGTTTTTTACCTACTTCTATTTGAAAAGAGTAAATTCGGGAATCGCGATAGTACGTATTTATTATTAAATAAAACATTTTGCATACTTAAAATAATAATGATCTAAATTTCTCCGAAATATAACACTCCATTGATATAGAAGGTAAAAATCAAACTTCCAAACAAAGATATGAATTTTGAATTACATTATGAAACTTGTTAACTATGTGGCCTCCAATCTGATACCACCCTTAGGAACCATATGCAATGGACTGACCCAGTTACTTTTAGAGGGTCTACAAATACCTTTCTCTAGCATATAATCAAATTCCTGTTTAGCCATTCAGAGTTGCGCTGGATGTAACCGACGAGCTCTAGCCGTAACAAGGGGTACAATAGTAGGGATAAAATGCACTGTATCATTTTTTACAGTTCGATTGCCCGTATTGTTCAATTGAATAGTTTTTAGTACTTTTTAAGTAGTTCGATATATTCAGAATCACCAAGAATAGTCTTAACAACTGGGATATCACACAGACTTGCGTGACCACGAGCAGTAATATTAGTCACCGGGTCTAATAAACAGCGCTTTTTTTAATCAACCAATAAATGAAAGTGTTGCAAAAAATCGGCACCAGTAATCGGTTTAGTGACATCAACTATGATGAACGACCATTGCAATTTGCGTTTCAATCCAAGATCAAAAGTCAACAGCTTAGTACCGTGAATGCAGATTTTAGTACAATTAGCAGCATACAATGTGAAATCATCCTTAACCAAAAACGACTTAAGAAAACATGAAACATCTATCAGTGTCTATCAAACAGCTGGATTGTGTAATTTTATCAGTAACATAAAGTCTGCGACTCAAGCCCATACGTGCAGTAGCCACCGCAACTCCTGCGAGCGATGATCGTTTTTTTGGTTATTAAGCACATGGAGAGACACATTTTCGCGCCTTTTCCCTAAATCAAAAATGATACCAACACAGCCATCTGCCTTTACGTGCTCGGGCCTTTGAATTAAATGAGTTCCGTGGTATAGTTGATATAGTTTCCTAGGTGATGGGGGACAAGAACCTGAAATAACCAGCTTTGAAAGTTCTTCAACCTGCAATTTTAGCTGATTAAGCTGCGCCTGTTCAGACCCACGCAAACCCAGAGAATTAACACTAACCTGCGTGCATTCGCAAATCCTATCTACCATTTTCGCCAATTTATTTAAACCCTTAGAACTGACCAACAAAATTGTTTGCACCGATACCGGTAACCTGCAGAGCCATATATTTTTTCAAAAAATCATCGTCAACATGAACTTGATTTTCTTATTTTACGCAACGACATTGAGGGGGAACTATCACCCAGTTCTGAATCTTCAAGCAATGTCCTTACTTTCCAAATATGCGAAACTTTAAATTCCGATAATAACCGTGTTTCAAGAGCACTATACGGATCTTCTGGCGGTGTAGAAAGAATACATGTTGCAAACGATGATGTTTCCGCAACCAATGAAGCTACCAAATGATTAAATTTAGTTTGTTCGACGGATATTCGTGCTAATATATAAATAGGTTCTAACTGCACAAAAAATAGCTTAGCATTATTAGGCCAGAAATTAGGAACTTTTACCGACACTTTACCACATCCTGTATTTACATTTCCATCCGCATTAGACACTGTTGGAATATCGTCAGGCATCCTTTACAGTAACAAAAAACGAATAAAATATAACAGAAATCTCAAAATTCGGAACAAAACCAAATAAACAATTTAAAATAATGAACAAGCACCCCCTCATAAGATAAATGCAAACGGGAGGTAAGCATTCAAAAATCTCATATCTGTTTATGAAAACGATAACTTTAAAGCTGTGCAGGGAAATACTTTATGAAGATATTATTCCAAATACTGCATTCAAACGTGTAAAACGTGTCACCAGTTTTGGTAGTGAAGCATAACAGAAGAAGTTATGCGATGGACATTATGATGCAAAAATAAATTTTAATTAAAACTTTTAAAAATCAATTATTTACAAAGCTAGGAAAAAATATCTTGGCGCCGACAACGTTCGAATGTACACCAAATCTCTCTGTCTATCTCCAAAAACCTCGCAGAAGAGTTGTTTTGGTTCGTTTCAGAAATCGTCTGCCGATTAAAACAATCAGATAAATAAAAATAAATATTGTCTGTCGCTTTGCCATAAATATAATGAACAAATTCGAAATGTGAACCTAGACTGTCAAATAAAATCCCTCAAATTAATAGAAAAAACTGTCAATTTTGGTGCCAGTAGAAAACCGTTTAATTTAGAGAAAATATCTATATTTTTTTACAGAAAACAGCTTTTTTCTCTCAAAAAGATATTTCCTGTAAAAATGTCAAAATCCATAACATACTGTTTTTTCTTGTACACTGCTTTTAACAGTAAAAATTGCAGTTTTTTTCTGTTAAAATTACAGGGTACGATACATACAATCAATATAAACAAAAAGGTACACATGACTTTATTTGCAGACCACTTACAATAAAATCCCAATACAAATATTAATAGACTTAGAATACAGTTTTCTTTCAGGATATGAATGCAATTTTTGAAATAGGCGTCGTCCACATATTGTAAATTGCACCAACTCCAAATTAGGCAATTTCTCAAGTAGTTACAGCCATTTTTGATTCTTTATTTGATCTAAATCTTCATGGAGTTTTAAAATTAATATATGTATATATATATATAAGCCGTTCTCTGAGAATATATCTTTTGTACAAATCTTCAATTTTTGACCGAGTTGCACGAAACTTGATGTACATACGTTTTAGAACGTGGAAAAGATCGCTGCCTACTTTAAAAAATCATCAGACCACTATTTCTTTCTTTTTCTACCATCTTCCATAATTTAACATTATAGAAATATCTCCTTTTTATTTTTTCTAATTCAATAGTTTCTTTCCTGTTGCCACACCCTAAAACCGGCACAAAAAAGTGATAACGCGTGTACTTTGCTTTTATTTGCCAATACAAATTCAGATTTTTCTCGCTATATTTTTGCATTTTTGAAATGGACGTCGTTCTAATCAGAAAACGAATTTTTTTTCTATATATATTTAAAAATTTTAACTAATCGTGTGTTAAAATGACGTAGTACCTTCATTTGAATGTTTTTAAAGTTAAAAAGTCTATTTTAATACAGACGTTGGAATTTAAAAAAAAACAATTCAGGAAAAAGATAATAATAAAAGAAATCGTTTGCTAGATATGACGTCAATATGATTTCATACTGATTCTAAAAACGCCTGCTACAAATTATTTCCTATTTCTTTGTAATGCTGTATCTTTAATCATATCATTTAGATAACTGTTTTAATACTTGAAACGTAGTGATAATATTCTTCGATTTATATCGAATATGGTTACGTAAAATACGATCTTTCTACAATTTATATTAAATAGAAATTGTAATATAGCTACTATTTTTTAGAGTAAGCTTTTTTCTTCTTAAACAAAATTTCATGCCTGACATTACGATTGAACGCTTTTGGGAAACTGATGTCATTTTCATTTAACAGCTGTGGATTTAGTTTTTATGAATGGAAATATGAGTTTCTATTTAAAATTTATCGGCGATGAATCTTTGTAAACAGGCCTTAAAGATGCCTGATATACTGCCCGTTAATAGAACATAAATAAAAATCTTTTTAATTTGAAACACGAATATATTTTTAACATTTAGTATATTTGTTAGATTTCCCAACAATTACAGGGAAAAATATTTTTGGTATATTTGTTTTAGCGATCACTTATTCATCTGAGTAGCACATTTCGCCCGTTGCGTTGATCGGTTTCTCCGAACAAATCTTGAATTAAAGGAAATATATCGGTGAATTTGATCTTCCATTTTAAAGCACTACGGATCTTTATCTCAAATGTCCTTCCTTATGGCTGAAAACGATACGATCATCACTGCGCTATTATATTTTCTAACGTGTAAGACAAAATTTCGGTTGTTAAGGATCAAGTTTTTTAGTTGATCCTTTACGGTACGATTCGGTCTAAGAATGATAGACGGGTATGCAATATACTAAAGTTACTCCTCAAAAAATATCTAATTTTTTAAAAAGGTTAATCATTCAGAATTGTTTCACCTGATTGTAGAACATTTTAGCTAATACTATAACAAATCATGTACAACAAAATTTTATACACTAAAACTATTCCAGAAATTTGGCTTCAAAGTAACAGTGCAAATTTCATCAAAATCTGTCCAGTAGAACTTTTAAATAAGGCAAAACTTTTATAATCGGTATCACCTGACTATTGAGCTTTCTTCCATAATTTTATAACACATCGACGTAAAACTATATGCAATATTTTAAAAACGTCCGTGTAAAATTATCTAACAAACAATGCAAGCTCCAATGAAATCGCTTCAGAATTTTTAAAAAGACTAATCTTTCATAATCGGGTTCCACATGATTATGGAATTTCCCCCTATAATTCTATGACTAATCCTCGTTTAACAATGTTAACGCACCAAAACCTTAACTGAAAAACTATAGTGCAATTGAATTAAAATTATTTCAGAAGAGCCCAAGTTATACAGTGTGAATGAAATTTTCACACGAAAACAAAAATCTACTTAAATTTGCCAATTTAGTTACGTAAAAAAACACGAAAACAAACAAATATTGAATTATTTACAATGTTTTTGAGCAATTAAGTTAATATTTTGTAACTGGGTTGCAGGCTTATTTAAAAAAATTCAAGCTTGAAAATTACATTAAAAAACATAAAAAATCTGTATAAACTTTTCAAACAAATTACTGAAAGTGTTTTTTTTTTCTATTAGGCATTGAAATAATCCGATGTATGATGTTTAGAGATCAAATGGCAGTAAAATGGCAGTAATTTATCAAATGGCAGTAATTTATTGGTTAAGCGGTTTGGTTGTTGCCACCAACAATATGATGCTATGCGTTACTCACAGATATGTCTTTTTTTCATAATATTGCATTAACAGCAAACGGATATACCTTTCTTTATTGGGTTGCAGGTACATTTAAAAATATCTCCGTGATTAAAGATTAATTTAAAATGTATAAACAATCTGTAAATTGAGATAAGCTTTTCAAACAAATATTACTTATAGTACTTTTTGTATTCTATTAAACGTTGGACCAATCAAATGTGCGATGTTTAAAGTTCAAATTGCAGTAAAAGTTAAATTTATGGTTAGATTAGGTTATTTGCACCGACAACATGATGCTAGAGTCGCTTATAACAATGTCTTTTCTTTATAATATTACATTAAGAGCAAATAGGTATATCTTTCGTAACTGGGCTGCATGCAAATTTAAAATCCATTCAAATTAGAAAATTGAAATACAAATTTCAAATATATTTCATTTGAAGAACTTTTTTGCATTCGACAGTGTGAAAATCGAAATTGTATGATGTTCAGAAGTTACAAAAAATTTCAGTAAAGGCACAATTTATGGTTCGGTCATTGCCACCATCAGTATAATGTCACAATTGGTATTGTGATTGTAAATTTTTGTATATTCTGGAGATGACTCAATGAAAGAGTCGAAACATGTAAATTTTTAGTATTTTTAATGTGCTTTTTATTGAAATGACGTCTTTTAAGCAAATAATTGTATTTTAATATATGTTTTGACATTTTTTTGGAATATATATTATTATGGTACAGTTAATAGTTGACGTAATTACGACTATTTTACTTATATTTCTATTTCTTACTGGCCTTTTTAACGATTCGTGGGCGGGAATATACCGATCTCAGTTATTGTCATTGCCGTATTATTTCATTTTAATGTATTTTACCCGGGAGGAACCTTATTATTGACACGGGCGAAGACGGGTAGTTCTGCTACTTTTATATAAATAAAGAAGATACTGTTTCCACTTCTCAATTTTTAATTTAAAAGAATTTATCAGATAAATTTATTGGTATGTTATCATTTTTTTTTTATATGTGATTGAATAGTAGCTGAGTATGGTCCCTTTAGATTTTAAAAAGTTAAACCTCACTCTATCTCAAAAAGTTATTATTAGAATAAATTATAAACGTGAGAACCCATGTTTTTGATGCTGCGCATTCTGTTTATATCAAAATTGACTTCGAAATTTGACTTCCATGTTGGAAATCTGGACAAAGTCTTGTCCCCCAAAATTTGTCGTCTGGTTTGTTCGGAAGTTATATCGCTCCGAACCAGTTTTTATTTTTCCATTTCGGTCGTAAAGGCACTCTCTTTTAACTGTAACTGTATGCATATTTTTATTCCAGTTTGATATACTCAGTAAGTATATCTAGTGTGAATCAACTCCATGGAGTATGATGTGTAGTGATGGAGGTAATGTAATGGAAGGACGATTGAGTTGGAGTTTCAACTTACTCCCTGATACAGCAATAATATGTCTATATAATTCCCAGCAAAAGCTGGAGGTGTATGTATATATCTTTATTATTTAAGTTTTTAAAATTCAGGTTGAATTTAATAAATGAACTGTTATTTTGAAATGAACTGTTTCATCGACTGTGATTTATACTTTAACGCCACACCAAATGACCTTAAAACCTGCGTATTTATAACTCTGCTTTAATTATAACAGGTCATAATTCAATATTTTTTAATAAGAATTTTTTAATAATTTTCTGAATTAAAATTATGCTGTTGAAGAAAATATATGCCTACGATTAATATGTTTACATCCACTCACTGAAAACAAGAATTTAAAATGGGTGGACTTTTTGAGAAGATCTAAATTTTGTAATGTGAATTTACTATCAGCATCCTGGCATATTTCAAGGGCCTGAAATTTTAACAAAACTGCTCAAAATGTATACTTGTACGGCTGATTTAATACAAGCAAACCAAATAAAGTGTCAAACGTGGGTGTTACCATTTCAAAAATCGAAATTGGTACAAGTAATAATTTGTAGTGTATTCCCACTTCAAGAACTGTATTTATGTTCTAAAAGAAGAAAATATTCCAAGTCTTATTACACCTTTCTTGTAATTTTATCATGAAAAGTATGCGAATAAAGACCGTTATATATAGAAGGGCCTACACTGGGGCTTTCCGTGGTTACAAAATATAGGCGAAAACCATTATACACAGTGAAACCTCCCTGTGCGACAACCTCTCTCAACAATAAATTTTTCATGGAACGAAATGTATTCCAATAACCTTAATACTAATTTTACCTTCATTCAGAGACCATTCCAGTTGAACTCCTTCCACGAGCGACCCATTTCTTTGAAGAAAATTAAACAAATTCCGTTTTTTTTCCTGGTCGCTTAAAGAAGGTTTTGTTAGAAAAATAATTCCGGAGAGCGTATTATTCATCAAACTTCTAAACTAAGTTTAGATTTTTTTTTTTAAATTCCGGTAAATTTTCAGTGTTTAAACCCCTTTGTGTCTTTTTAGGCAACGAATTTAACTCTGATAACAAATTCAGAATGACGGTCAATAAATTCCCCTACCCTGTTCTGTCAGGAAACTTTCAAAGAAATAGATAAATTAATGAAATCGTCATTATTTGTTCTGGCCCTCTAAAAATTGCATTTATTTACTGAACTTCGAAAGGACATTGAAATAAAAGTTATAAAATATAAAACCGTAAAATCAAAGGAAAAGTCTATGTATTCATTTTTTTTAAATCTGCAGTAATTAACTTATACAATTGACTTTTGTTTTGGTACTTACATTTTTATATTTTTTCCTAATGTGAAAAATAACTTTTAGTAATATTAATCGTTACCTTTTTTCAACAATTAAAATCTAGATTTAAACATGATCCCCAATAAGAGACCACCTCTCCGAGCGCCAATTTTTATTAGAACTGAACGTGGTCGCCTTAGGATGGTTTTATTGTATATTAGTTCTGATGTTAACATAATTTTTCCCCCGTCACATACTAAAGACAGCGATGAATGAGGAATTTTTCGAAAGGTTTTGCAAGCAGCTTTTGACGTAGCATACTTATATATCGTTCAAACAAGTCATTTTATAAAAAGAAATGCGGCTAATTAAAAGTTTAAAAAATAGTATCAGCATCTAATCTCAAAGATTGAGAAAACGGTTGTACTGTTATTATTATTTTTGTTAATTCTTAACTCTAATAGATTTTTTACATTTAAAATATTATTTAGAATGCCCAGTAACAATACTAACCAAAATCTTTATACGAAAAATAGCAATAATACGTTCAAATAAAGTTTTGAGACATATCAAAAGCGATATTTTCATATTGGACTTACGTCAGAAGTTAACACACAAAGAAATCTCCAAAGATTGCTATTTACAATCAGCTTCTTTAATTCTGTCCATTTCAGAGGATTATGCGCGAAATTCGAATACATGTCTTAAATTTGTGTTTTATTTATATTTTATTGTTTTAATGATTGATTGATGAAGGTTTTAAATTCGTTATGGAATATAAATTGGAATCAAATGATGAGCTGTTTCTGTTAAGGTGTCCTGTACCTTTTACACGCGGCTAAATTTAACGAAAAAATTCAAAGTTTGAATTAGTCTATTTTCAAAACCTTTTTATGTATAAACATGAAATTTTGTAATTTTGAAACTGAGATTATGCTTTGTAATATGCTGTCATTAAAACATTTTTAGCCTTTTACAGAATTTGTGTATTGATGAAATCAAAATAGCTCTTTTTTTTATTCCAGAAGTCATTGCGCGCATGAAAACTTGAGAAAGTATGCATGGATTGTCATGAAATTTGGTAAAGATACTAAAAATGTATGTGTGCTTAAAATGAACTAGTCTTAGGCCAAGATTATTTCATTAACTATATAAAAAAAAATATTTTTGTAAAAAAAAATAATAATAATAATAAAAAAATTGTATTTTTTATGATTAAAAATAGTCATAACTCAAAATATTACCATTATAAATACTTAAAAGTAGTGCATTTTAAACACACATATTTGTTTAGTATATTTACCAAATTTCATGACAATCCATACATACTTTCTCAAGATATCATGCGCGCAATGATTTCTGGAGTACAAAAAGAGCTATTTTGATTTCAACACTACACTAATTCTGTAAAAGACTAATAAATTTCTAATGGTAGCATATTACAAAGCATAATCTGTTTAATCAATATCCAAAATGTCATGTTTATGCATAGAAAGGTTTTGAAGATAGACTAATTCAAACTTTGAAGTTTTTTGTTAATTTTCGACGCGTTTAAAAGGTACAAGGCCCCTTAATATAAATGCAGATGGATTTATCTTTTGTAATCGTCTGCACGCGACAGAGATAGATTTCAAATAATACTGATGCTTCAAAATAAATTTTAAAATAATCAAAATTGAGTAAATTGAGATACGGTTTTCAAATAAATTGGGATACAGTTTTAAAACAAATTGCATTTGAAGGTACATTATTCGAAGTTGTAAAAATTGAAAATGTGCGGTATTTAGAAGTTAAAAAAATTGCAATAAAAGATAATAAAAGTTATATTTATTCGTCTGCTGTTGACATCGTCAAAATTACGTCAGCGTTACGCACGGACACGTTTGTCCTTTATAATATAGATATTTATTTTTCAAACTGACTTTTCATTAATGTAGAAATCTCATGCTTATCTTATTATTATTTTTAATATTTAATACTTGTATCTTATAACGTGGACTTCTATCAATTATACTCTTGATTTCGCCGGAATTAGATTTTAAACTAGATTTTAAAAATTAAAAAAATGAAATATATTAACTGGGGAAAAATGTTTTCTCATATGGTTCTCATATAAGCATTATGAAATGTATATAACACAATAGGTAGAATAAACTCTGCACTTGGATAAACTTTCTCTAGTGCTACGCAAGAGAACCATACAAAGAAACTCAGCAGAGTAAATAAGATTTAGAGACAACGAGAATTTACTATTAAATGAGTTTTGACCAAGAAAAAAACTTCGTCATCTGGAATAAAGGTGTGCTTTTCTTACATATCTAAAATTTTGTATTGAATGCCGCTATGGCCTACGGAAGCGTTTTATGCATTTTTATATGAAATTCTGAAATATCTAGCCGAGGCATCTTTTCATATTTTAAAAGAACATTTAGAAAATGAACTAATAAATATCCTTTGATCATGAGTAAAATGTCTTTAGCTATTATAATGGTGCTTTATTTTAAGTATCAATACAATTCTAGTGGAAAGTTACGTTGTCCTATTAAAACTGAATGGACGGTAGCTTTATATACACGATTCTATTTTTATATTACATTCCGACAACTATATTTTAAAAGTAAATTGTTAAAAAATTTCTCTTGCACATGTTTACGATCTCTGAAAAAAAATACAGAAAACAGAATAAATTCGTGCAAGAGATGCCTGTGCCTGAGAGGAGTGCTTTAGCCGTTAAGGATTGATCGCTTTGCACTAGCTATTGAATAAAATTCTAACGCTTGTAGCTATGGTATCGTACGAGATAGTATATGCTCCAACTGTTCTCATAAAATTATTAAAAAAAATGCTTTGACAGCAATTAAAATACTTCACATTGAATATAGGAGTTGTTTTTAAATGTCAATGAATTTCTATTTGAAAGTTGCTATGCCCAATGGAAACGTTTTGTGAACACTAAATTTTGATGGGGAATTCTTAGATGTGTGTCTGAGATAACCTTTGGTAATTTTATTAAAATAGTCAGAGACTGTACTAAGAAACACGTTTTTAACAAAGAATATAACTACTTTACCTGGAACAGATGAACTTTCTTTACATGTAAATGATGTTCTTCTTGAAAAATGTTAAGTCCCATGCAATCAATATATGAACAGTAGACCTTCATGTGAAAATCTGAAATCTCTAGCTGAAATACATTCTGATAGTTTTATGACAATATTTACAGATTTAATTGTGAACTATGTTTTGACAGTGAGAAGCACGATTTTAACTGGAATAAAGGTTTTTTTATGTTACTGAATTTCTAGTTGAAATGTGATAAGTCCTATGCTATTGTTTTAAACATAAAACATTCCGATGTGAAAACTTGAATTTCCCAGACTAGGTGTCTTTCGAAAATTTTATAAGAACAGTTAAAGGAATCGCTAAGACATATCCTTTGAACATGAGTAGCACAATGTTTGTATTTTTAAATGGCAATAAATTTTAATTTTAAAATTGCTATGTTTTATGGATTTTTTTTTTTTTGAAGAATAGACTTGTCACAAAGGCACATAGAGATTTATTAATAAATATTCCTTGACATACAATTGTGAAACTCCAGAATTTCTAACTGAGGCACCTTTTGATAGTTTTATTATAAGGGTTAGAGATTTAACTAAGAAACATTCTTTGACCATTCATAATACACGACTTTATTTGTAATAAAGATTTTTTTTTAAATGTCAATAATTTCACATTTGAATATCGTTATGTTCTATAGATTAGATTTATGAACATAAGATCTTTATTTAAAAACCAGCCATGTTAGTGATGGTTTGTTACTTTTCCTTTAAACGAACACCAATCGAAGATTTGTGCAAAAGCGCGTGTTAAATGTAGTAAATTACATATTTATTGTAGAGTAGTGTATAAAACGAACTCGTTATAAATTGTCTCTTATAAAGTATATTTTCTTTCGAAATTTATATTTCGATGACAAGTGATTTGAAAAACTATGTTAGACATTGTTTTCCCAATTTGGCATTTACCAAATAATAAATTCGCGTCTCTTGGTTTCAGAAGATGATTAAAGCGACGTCTCCGACGCGTGCCGATTGCCGATGGAATCTGCACGCGAATTTGCCGGGAGCAAATTATTCCGTTTCCGGGCAACGTGCATCTGGATAGTCTGCTGTTAGAATACCATCGTGTGGCCCTCCACAATCTACTGACGGATACGCGCTGAGGATCTTTGAAGGCTCTCAGGCGGAGTCATCTTTGTGTGGTTCCAAGCAGGTGGATACTCAGGCAGCAGATGAAGTGACGGGGTACAGACGCCCACCACAGCCTCCGATCGTACCAGACTTTTTGCCTTTATTTGCTTTTCGAAAGAAAGTTGATTGGATGTTACGAAAAACATACCCTACACAAAAAATATTTAGGACACCTTTGACAATTTTCAACTGCATTTGTCGAGAGCCCTTGTCTTTGACCAATGAAATTTCAGGACAAATCGAAAGGAAATCATTCATATTCTATACATTACAAAGAGTAGGATTCTTAACCCTTAAATACCGGGTGTTGCTTTTCGGCAACATACTCAATTTTGGCTCTAAAATACTATTAGAATTATATGGAAGCTGTAATGCCTAATGTTGCCAATAAAATACATTCTGAAAATATTATTAAATTGATTTTCAACATGTAGATGACAACACTTCTGCTGTTTAAGAATAAAGATAGATTTACTTTTTTCAATTGCTGATACTTGTTCTTTTTGTTTTGTTTGGAAGCTTGCGAAATACCCTATTTTGTTCTGCAGTGAGTAAGTAAAATATATTTCTTATTATAGTTCCTAAAATTCTTGTGTGTTTAACATTATAGAATTTTATCAAGGAAAATTATTTTTTCAATTAAAGACCAGTATTGCCGCGTAGTAACAAACTGTTTTTTAGCCGTAAACCATACTTAAAACAAAATATGATTTTTTAAAGTATTTTTCCCATGATTTATTTAAAAAAATGAAAGCCGAAAAACATTATTACAATGATTTTTGAAAAATCAGGCATTTAAGCGTTAAATTAGAAAATGAACAAGCGATAACAATAAAACATACATATATTTTTTGGTCTTTTCGTAATGAATGAAAATATCGAAAACTGGCTATCAGAAATAAACGTACAAGAAAGTAATGAATTATATAATAACAATTAGTATGATGAGCGTCTCCTCGATTGTTATCGAAAATCAAACTCTCTGCCCAAAGCCAATACATTTCAAAGAATAATAATGCTGTTGCATCTAGAATATCACTACCGTTCATAATTAGCTCATGGATAGTTAAATTACTTCGCCGAACAAAATACTGTCAAAGTTCTTTGAAATAGTCAATAACTTTATTTTCCGTATTGTTGGAAGTATGCGATTGCTTCACGTTGATATCAGGCATAGTGCTTGTTTACTGCGCTGTAATGCACCGATCAAATATAAAATTGAGAAATGACACCCTGTCGAAGTCTCAAGTATGGAAATAGCACAATATTTTTTTAAATGGCCGTGAAGAAGGTAAAACACGTCGGAAATTTCACAAGTGACATTTTACCCAAAATATAAATCACATTCGGTATGTAACTATTAATTGTCAGATACACTAAATTATTTCATGCAAAGCTATAAAGGTAAGTAAAAAACACTTACCGATCCAAGGTAGGCAGCCTTCTTTTTTAATCAGAATTCTAGACATTCAATAACAGACTCGGCATCAAGTAAAATTCACAAGACATTCGAAAATGAAGAAAATTTCTTGGATTTATATTATTTATATTATCTTGACTTACACAAAAGAATATTTATATTATGTATATAATTGTAGAATAATATTGAATGTGACATTTATTATTTTGATGGGGAAAAACCAGCATCTCCGATCAATTTCTTCGTTCGTTATAAAACAACAAAGTCACTGTTGCCAAAAGCAAAAACAAAAATCTTCATTCGAAAAGAAAAGTCCATGGAGGTCGGTGATTTCTAATATCCTCCCACCTTTGACGTTCAGGATCTAATGAAGCTCAAAAGTTTGTAAATCAAGTCGCTGTGGCTGCTTCAGTTTTCTACCAGCTCGAGATCGCCGATTGCCATCCTCAAGTATGGAAGACTGGTGCACAGGATCAGGAACAGAGGTGATATTCAGAGGCTCAGCTACAGAGGTAGGACCTGAAGATTCGGGCAAAGGAGCAGGAACATAGACGCTATCCAAAGGTTCAACTACAGAAGAAGGATCTGAAGACTAGGGCTCAGTAGCAGGAACAGAGTTGTTGTCTATAGAAACAGGAACTCTTATCTACTAAAAAGGGATGCATTAATTCATTATTGATTTCAACAGGATATAGTCTTTTAAGAGGTCTCAAAAAAAGAACCCTTTTTAGTTTTAATTTTGGCTACGCGGAATTTTCCGTCTTTGCCGGGATAAAATTCTTCAATTTTTGCTAAATACCAGTTAATTCGTTCTGAATTATCATCCCAAATCAGAACAATTTCGTACTTTTTTACCCGATTGAAAAAAAACGGTTATGTGTTTCACGCGTATCTGTGTATGCGGATTTCTTTATACCCTTGAAACATCCCAACGGCTGGATGGATTTTAATGAAGGAGGTTTCTATCAATTTGTCTTAACGGCCCGATGGTTATAGGCTAGGTTTTGTTTTTATAAACTCAAAATGGCGGCCGTAAAATACAAAAGGGCGGTAGAGACGAAAAAGAATTACGCACCCTATTGAGTGGCAAATTATTGGATAGGTCTTTCAAAAGGAAGACGATGTTTCATCGACTATTTTACAGTCAGAAGCTCTGTTAAAATATTATCAATCTGGAAGTTGTGTATGCAGGATCTCTAGATTTACTGCAACTCTAACCATCATAGACATCTATACCCCTCATCATAACAGTGTTTATAGATAGGAGCTAACAATTATACACTTAAAAGTCATCAATACAAGTAAATAAAAAAATATAAACAAGTAATATAAACAAGTAATATAAAAAAAAATATTTTAAGTCAATTCCTACTTGGGACACTAAGAGATTTTTCTTTCTCCCATTCTTCTTTCCTCTTGAGTTGCGCTTAAAATGCCTTGATCAAGAAGAGGGGTCTCTCGGTCTTAAAATACCTTGATCAAGAAGAAGGCTCTCTCGATTATTGAAAATTAATTAATTAAATTTAATTAATGAATTAATATTTGAAAAAAACTTGATTAATATAAAGTGTCATCCACTACAACTTCTAAAAAAATTTATTTGAGCTTCATTGGATGAATAATATGTATTTTATTAACGATTCAAAATTTGAACATGATATATATAGCGAGAGTGTGAGCTAATAGTAGGAATTGAAAAAAGAATAGTTTCACATTGATGAGAAATAATTAATTAGTTTGCTTTTTACGCAGTCGGGTTTTTTGATTTTTTAAATTTAATTGTTTTATTAACTCAGTTTTCCTATTTCTTACCGCATTTTCTCGAAGTTGCCTCGGACTTTTTGCTGATAAGCAAATCTTCTTTACATTTTTGTTGAATCAATTATGTCAAATTCGGGAACACTCGACTCTTTTATATCCTGTAAGAACATCGCAGGAGGGTCAAGATCATCATCATCTGCGACATATGTCAGCGGTCTAGAATTGATTACGCTTTCCGCGTCACATAACACGGTGTATAATTCTTCATAGTTTAGGCTGGCCTTTCCAAGCACTCTTCGTAAAATACTTTTCAACATTCCTATCATGCGCTCAAAAAAACCTCCCCACCAGGGAGCTGAAGGTGGATTAAATTTCCATTGAATTTTTCTTTCAATAGCAAATTTTTGCAAGCTTTCAAAATTTATCGTCTTTAAATCAGAAGATGCTTTCACTAGATTTCTTCCGTTATCAGAAATAACAATAGAGGGTATCCCTCTTCTTGAGATATATCTTCTCATAGCTAATAGAAGATTTTCCTTTGAAAGAAATGATACTAATTCAAGATGAATTGCGCGAAATACGGCGCAAAAGGACTACCCAGTAAGCCGTAAAAAGGACTACCCAGACTTTCGAGCCATTCCTTAAAAATAACGGTCCGCATAAATCTAGACCAAGAATTTCAAAAATTGAAGCCCAAAATTGTTCGCGCAAAACGGACATTACAATTTGTATTCCTGCATGAAAAAAGTTCAATATGATTTCTTCTTATGAGCGAATAAGTAATATTATGTTCGAAAGGAAGAACTATCGGATACCGGAAATAATGGAAATATTTTCGCATAGAAATTCGTGTTTTTACTCAAATTAGACCTTGCTCATTAGTAAAAGTCTGTAAAGAGGTGTAACATGGTTTAGATTCACCTAATAAATACCTCTGAGCATATTTCAATACCACGTGTTCTGCTTGATTTATTACCTCAATTGTTAAAATTTTCTCTAAGTTTCGCTCTTTCGGTGTCTTTCTGATATTTCCTAAAAATCTATATATACAGGCAGTTACTTTTATCATTTTCAAATATGAAGACGTATTTTCATATAACTCAATTGAAGTTTGAGAGATATTTACTGCACTGACAACAGTCTTTCTTGTTTCCGAGTTAATTACTTCAAAATCAGGATTT
Source organism: Maratus speciosus (assembly GCA_963932465.1). NCBI lineage: Eukaryota > Metazoa > Arthropoda > Arachnida > Araneae > Salticidae > Maratus > Maratus speciosus. The sequence goes on from OZ010786.1 coordinate 446,753,925, forward strand.
AAACTACTTTTTGACCAAAATTCTTGAAGTGTTTTCAACCAGTCAGGACCCTCCCACTAGAGGGATTGTGCGGAACATCCCTGGGAAGGTATATCGGCCGGATTAAGAGTTCCGGGCACATAGTGCCTATTTTCTGGATTGCTAAGAGATTGAATTTCATTAGCACGATTGTATACGAATGGAGCCCAGTTTTCACTTCCTTTTATCCCGTACAACGCATTACTAGAGTCTGTCCAGAAAAAGCTGGAAGGTTTTCTAATTTTAAGTCAGACTTAACCTCTTTAGATAGTCATGCACCAATCGTACATGCGAGAAGCTCAAGTCTGGGGATGGTAACACATTTCTGTGGTTCTACTTTGCAACGTACTTGGATCAGTTGACATGATGTTTATATTACGTTTTCATTCCGTAAATATATGCATGCAGCACAGGCCATCTGGCTCGCGTCACAGAATACATGCAAACTTAAATCAGCGATGCTATCTGGATCGTCGATTAAACATCTCGGTATAGCAATATCTTTAAATGAGTTTCGTTGATTTTTCCATTTCAGAAATTTTGCGGTAATCGGTTGTTGGTAATTCAGAGTCCCAAGTTGTCTGCTTTTTCCATAATTCTTGTAGACGTATTTTGGAGAAAAGAGTTACTGGACAGGTATAACCGATGGAATCAAACATTTTGTGAACTTCCGACAATGTTTTCCTTTTAGTGATGGGTTCATCATCTTTATTAATTTCGCTTACATATATGGAATGAACATCTGAGGGTAATAGCCATTGCAGGCCTAAAGCGGGGACAATTTTGTTTTCTAAGGAAAAATCTTGTTTCATTGTGGAATGAGAGTAACTGTGTTCCCAACCTCTCAGGTAAAATTTAGCTTGGCTGAGAATGTATTTTGACTCTGTTATAAAATTACTGAGTTGTTCTTCATTGTCAACATCAGTGACACAATTGTCAATATAAAAAGATTCCGAATGTCTAGAAGCTGTTTCCTGCATAGAGGGAGGTGATTTTTTTAAGTGGTGTTGCAAAGTTGCTCCCAATAAATAGGGACTGCATGTAAGCCCGAAAACAACTCTTCGATGTTGGAAAATTTACCTTTCTTCCAAATTACCGTCCTTCCATAATAAAAATTTTAAAAAAGCTCTGTCATTTTCATTTAAGCTAATCTGTAAAAATGCTTTTCTTATGTTTAATATTACACCAATTTTCTTCAATCGGAACAGATTTATCAATGAAGTGATAAATTCTACTAAATTGGGGCCTTTTAACAATCAATCGTTAATAGAGTGTAAGCCTCTTTCCCTACCGGACCCATCAAAAATCGGGTTATTTGTTGTGGAATTTTTTTTTATTACTGCTCTGTGTGACAGAAAATATTCAGCTTCCGCTCCTGGAGTTGATTCGACCTCCTCAATAATGCTTTCTTGAAACCACTTATTAAATACCGCTTCATAGGCAGCTAAATTGCCGGATTCATTTAATGTATCTACGTAGTTTTTTAATCTACGCTCTGCAATTTTCCGAGCACTAGGGAGAGGGGGGGTGACCAACAATCCATGGAAGACTAACCTGATAACGCCCTTCATTGTTTATATGAATATTTTTGTTCAAATGTTCTTTTACGGCTTGTTCGAGTTCTAAACTAGACCCTGTGTTACTTGGCTCAAGAATTCCTAAAGTGTCTAATCGCCATAAATCTGTGAGTTTTGCTTCATTTGCATGTAAGGATAAAGGTTTTTGTGGAATCGTTTGTATCTTCTTCATTAGTTTTAAGATATCTACCAACTTTTACGCTTTTTTTACCACTAAAATTCTTTAGTAAATATTGTCTTGTTTAATCGTCGAAATCTCATGATTATAGAAAGAGAAAATCTCTGTTAAATATTAGTGGTAGCAAAAAAGCGTAAAATTTGGGAGCTATGGTTTTACCCATCAATGTCCCCCTCAATTTGGTCTGTGTAGAAGTTAAATTACTATCCAAGGACTTAATTTTCCCCGTTAATAACTTTCCATAACTATCAGCTCCGATAAGTAAACTTATTTCCTGTTCATTTGTATTTTTTTGCTTCCCTGTATATGCCTCGTTATCTGAGAATTTTATCGCGTTTCTTTTAGTTTTCTTTATCAAAGGCCCATTTTTCATTTTTGGAACCTCAGTACATATTTTGTCTTGATCATAGACATCAAAATAGCATTTACATGTATTTTCTTAATTACTTAAATATATTTTATACCGCTTATGAAAGTGTGTTTCTTGAATACCACTAAAAAGACCTTGAATCATTTTTTCTTCTCCAACAGCTTCGTATCCCATTCCATTAATAATATCTTTAGTTAAATACGAGCGTTGACTACCAGAATCTATCAAACAGCGTACTAACATGTGTTTATTTTCATCTTTTAATTCTAAATGGACAGTTAAAGTCTGCATTAATCCTGCGCGATTACTAGTTTTATTGTCGTGCTTTCATTATTTTCTAGTGGTCTGGCATTTTCTTTTTCGGGACATAAAACTCTGTAATGCCGTTTTGGACAATTACTGCATTTAACAAATTTTCTACAGTATTTGGCTAAGTGCCCTGCATTTTTGAGACAAACAAAACAATAACCATAGTGCTTTAAAGTTTCCTTCTTACCCTGTAATGATTTATTTTTAAATAACTTACATTCGATCAAAAAATGTTTTTCTTTATATACCGGGCATTTAATTTGTAAAGAAAATAATACAGTTTCATTTATTAAACCAGGTGCGGTAGGAATCATTTTCAGCGACTGCTTGTCGCGAGTTGGTTTTACAGCCAAAAATTGCCGGATTTCTTTAATGTATATACGCAGTTTTTTAATCTATGTTCTGCAATTTTCCGAGCACTGGGGAAGGAGAGGGGGGGTGACCAACATTCCATGGAAAACTATCCCGATAACTTCCTTCATTGTTTATATGAATATCGTTGTTGAAATGTTCTTTTACGGCTTGTTCGAGTTCTAAAATAGACCCTTTGTCACCTGGATCAAGAATTCCTAAAGTGTCTAATTGCCATAAATCTGTGAGTTTTGTTTCATTTACATGTAAGGATAAAACAATTTTTGTGGAATCGTTTGTATCTTCTTCATTAGTTTTACCCATAAATGTCCACCCCAATTTCGTCTGTATAGCAGTTAAATTACTATCCAAGGATTTAATTTTCCCCGTTAATAACTTTCCATAAATATCAGCTCCGATAAGTAAACTTATTTCACTGGTATTAGGGGTTATTTCGCTGGGTTATTTCACTCACATTAAAACACTGGCTTTACAGACATAGTGTCTGCATTCAAAGAATCTTGATTAGAGATTAAAAACGCAGTTCTTTCTCGGTATATAACTTCCATTTTCAAATAATCAATTATTTCCGTAACTTTTAATTCTTCATCATTACCACATTTTTTTTTGTTATTTGCAACACTATGTCAGAAGGTAATAATTTAATTCGAATGAAGGCGAGTAACGCTGAATAATTTTCAATCTTAAAACCGAGAGATTTCAGATTTCTGATTTCGGTCTGGCAAGTGTCCAGCAATCTGCTGAGTGCATTGGATTTCTTTACTGAATTAAGGGATAAAAGTTTATTAAGGTGTGAGTCAATAACCAGATGTTTCTTAGCGAATCGTTCTTTTAGAGTTTCTATAGCAGATAAAGTTACTATTAGTTAAACTATAACCTTTTATAGAATTAGCAGCATTTGAAGTTAGATATGACTTTAAATAGTTGAATTTTTCTACGTCAGGCAATTCTACATTTTTATGAATTATAGATTCGAAGTGGTCCCAAAATCGTTGCCAATCCAAAGGATCGCCGTCAAATTTTTCAATTACTTGCTTGAGTAAATTTATGCTAAGGGATTTCAACCCCCGAATTACAACTCTTTCTTCGGAGTTGTTTATTGTCGTAGTAGAAATATTCGAATTAAATTTAGTTTCCAATTTCAATTTAGCCCGTTTTACTTTCGTTTTCCAAATTACCAAATACGAATTATATTCATCACATTTTAAGGCTTCAGCTTCTAATTCATCTAATTTAATAGATTTTTGAATTTCAGTATCAAGATAATGAAGCTCTTTTTCTTTCAAATCTAACTCAGGGAGAAACTGCTCTAATGTCATTTCATCGGCACTATTTTCAGAAATTACCGCTTCTATTCTATTAATTTCGTTGTTTGAGATCTAACAGTATTGCGTTTAGTTTTATTAATTGCACCCATTCTCTTAAATCAATGTTATAACTATAACTTTATCAAAAATAAAAATAGTTGCAATTATCTTATATAAACAAAGCACTTCGATAAAGATTCTATCCCAACGAAATTCTCTGAATTTTCTGATTCAAATGTTTTAGGCAGTCGCTGTTTCGGGCGCCAGAAATGTCAGATTCACAAAAGTATTTCATGCAAATCTATAAAGGTAAGTAAAAAACATTTACCGATCCAAGGTAGGCAGCCTTTTTTTTAAATCAGAATTCTAGACATTCAAGAACAGACTCGGCATCTAGTAAAATTCACAAGACATATTCGAAAATGAAGAGAAGATTTCTTGGCTTTATATTATTTATATTATCTTGACTTACACAAAAAAATATATACATTATGAGCATAATTGTAGGATAATATCGAATGTGACATTTATTATTTTGATTTGGAAAAACCCGCATCTCCGATCAAATTCTTCGTTCGTTCTAAAAACAACAAAGTTACTGTTGCCAAAAGGCAAAAACAAAAGTCCTCAGTCCTCGAAAAGAAAATGCCATGAAGGTCGGTGATTTCCAATATGACAATATATTTTCTATTTTATTTTTATTTTGAAAATGGAAAAAAAATATAAATTTAAATTTAAAAAATTGTGTTTTTTTCTTTGGATTATTACTTTTTCGGTTTATAACTCACTGGAAAGTGTTACCATTCTTCCATTCTACTAGACACATTAGGTTTTCGTTCCAGAAGTTTCAATGATTTTTTATTCAACTTTAAAATTAAAATTTTTTTAAACCACTTTGCGTTGTAATTTTAAAAGAATTCTTTGAACACAATTTCATCAGCATTTTTCCCCCTTTTAAAAAAATTCAACACACGGACTTTTAAACTTGAACTAAAATATAATTTTAACTGTTGCAGACTATTATGTAAGTATAACATTTGGGAATTCTAAAAGTTTCAAACAGATATTAATAAGAAATTAATCAAACATTTCAAACGATTTCAATATCTAATTATAAAACTTTCTGTAAAATTTAAATTACATTGCTTTGTCAAAAGGTCTTTTCTTTTTATCCAAACACTTCAAAGTTTGCTTTTTTGGAATAAAAGAGTTACGTAAGTGTTTTACTTTTATAAAAATTATCCGTGAAAAGAATACTTTCCTTTAAATTTTTTTCCTCTAAGAAATCGTAGTTTAAATCACGGATTCTATACCGTCATGAACATATGCTAACTGATAGAATTTTTCTATCTTCTATAACATAAACAATTGAGAATACTTATTGACTATAAAATATACTGAATAATTTACTGATATTTCTTATTATTATATTGGACTAGATCCATTATACTATCGACAAAATGTTTTTGCTTCAAAAATTTCAATATTTTTTATCTAGCTTTAAAATCTAAACAAAACTTCTTTAACCCCTTTGTATTGTAATTCTAAATGAATTCTTTGAAAAACAATTCCATCAGCATTGCCTCCTTTTTCAAAATTTATAATATGTACTTTTAAACTTAAATAAAAATATAAATTTTACTGTTACACACTATGCAAGTATAACATTTGAGAATTCTAAAAGTTTCAAACAGATCTTAATAGAAAATCAATCAAACATTTCAAATGATTTCAATATCTAATTATAAAACTTTCTGTAAAGTTTAAATTAGCCCTCTTTGTCATAAGGTCTTTTCTTTTTATCCAAACACCTCAACGTTTGCTCTTTTGACATAAAAGAGTTGCGTGAGAGTTCTACTTTTATAAAAATTTTCTCTGAAAAGAATACTTTCCTTTAAAAATTTTTGCTCGAAGAAATCGTAGTTAAAATCACGGATGCTAGACCGTCCTGAATATTTTGTTGGTGATAGATTTTTTCTATCAGCTATGAAAGAAACTATTGACAATCTTTACTGATTAGAAAACATCCTGAATATTTTACTAATGTTTTTTATTAGTTTATTGGACTAAAAGATATTTAGAGCTTTAAAATAATAACTATATTTAGTATATTAAAAAATGTTAAATTAACCCTTTATCTACTGACGGTACTTATAAGTACCACTCACTTTAAACTTTTTTATCACAGTGAATATTAATAATATTATAATGGTACTTTGCAAAAAACGCTCTTTTTACTCCACTTTATCCGAATGCATGGCAGCGGTAGTTCTAGGTTTGTTATTTTAGAGAGGAATGAGGCAATCTTTGAAGCAGTCGATGTGTTTTGAGCCGACTTTTTGTAAAAATTGCCACGCTCGTCTTTTCATTGCTGCAAACACAGTAAAGGATATAAGATAAGTGTTGGATTTTTTTTATGTGTTCAATATGGTCTTAGAATACAATATGACTTGCTATTTTAGGTGAACGGAGTATGTATTTGATTTAACAGTTGAATTACTCGGTGGTACTTATAAGTACCGTCAGTACACTGGGTGTTGGAGAAAAACTTCTTCTTTACTTTTTTTCTGTGTAGTTATCCGTCGTTTTCATCGGATTTAAAATGTAATTACTAAAATGTAGTGTAGTAATGATTTCCCTGGTATTTTTTTCTGTTTCGTTGTTATTTTTTATAAGAAATCGAAAAAGTTGTGGCACCGGTTCTTTTTTGCTATGCTAGAAATGGCATATGTAAATTCATATATTGCATATGTGGAGATGCGAGAGAACATGTTGTCTCTGGAATATTGACGCCGCAATACTAAAGGACTGCTAACAAGATCGAAACCTAAAAAATTTTTTTTTTTTTTAAACCCTTTCAGGAGCAAAGCATTTTCAATTCTAAAGTGTTGAAATAAATGATTGGCACCGGAATTTGCCGAACGATTTATTTGTAAATAAGAAAAAGCCTATATTTCACATACTTATTAAACCGAAAATATTTTCTGGTGCCAGTTGAAATAACCTGTGGGTTTTCTATTACGATAATTTAGTCATAGTGTACTGATGGTACTTTAAAGTACCACTTTAGTTAATTACCTCTAAATAATTAAATTTCTCACGGGTGAGTATTTTTTTATGTTTATCCTTTAATTTTCATTGTAGTAACTGAAAAAATAATATATGAAAAAAATTGCAGTAGATCATAATGCCGTAGATAAAGGGTTAATAAACAAGCCAGAAATGGTACGCCGATCGTAGCAAATGAGGTGCGTTCGTACTATAACTACATTTATAAATATTCCGATCTTAGTGCAATAGCTGTTCAACTCTTATTCAAAAATGCATTAATGCAAAATCTATTACGATTATATATATTAAATTCAGGAATACGGAAATAATAGTACTCCATCTTAAATAGGACGTAATGGCCATGGTAACCTAGAACCATTACTTATCATAGTATATTATTGAATTAATTACGTAAGATAGTATTTAATTGAATAATCATCATTGCAACCTACAATCGTTACCTGTTATGGGATATCATTGATTTAATTAGGTACGATAAGATTTAATAGAATTAAAAAAACTTTTATTAATATCTTTTTAAGTTTTGTTTCGATTTACATAAAATTTGAAATGACTCGACAAAATTCTGCAGCGGTTACATCTATATTAAATTTTAGACCATGCGTATGGGTTGTTTTTACGCTGTTATATGCGGACAGACGAACGGACCACGACGAATGTAGGTGCTACGTATTTATGTAATTGCGAACGCTCATAATAACGAATGAAATAATAATTTTAACTAAGAATTTTTAAATTATTTTATTGGCCTATAAAATTTAAAACACTAACCCTCTCGCTGCGGAGCCCGAGCTATGCTCGGGCATGCATTTTTCCGTCAAATGCATTTTTCCGTCAATTTCCGTTGGTTGTTCCCACCAGTTTTTTTTAGCGAAAATTTTGTCTGATTTAATCGGGCCATTTTCCCTGATTACGATAGTCAAAAATTTCTGCTTTAAAGAATCGGTGATAAACGATTAAAAAATCTGTAAAAGACGCTCATCGCGAAGAATTACTTAAGCAGCGAGAGGATTAAGGGGACTCTGTATCCTTTGCAAAACTTTAAAGATTTTTTTTTTTTTTTTGACTGAAGTACATTTACTTTTTATATACACATGTTATTATAGGTAATATTTAGAAAAACCGATTTTGAAAAGAAAAAAATATGTGGGTAAAAACTGAGATTTGTTTTTTTGTAAAAAATGTAAAGAATATTACAGTTGTCTGTTTTTTGATACATTACTGTGTTGCCAAATCACTTCATTACTTTTGTATCCTCAGTATAGTGTACTTAATAAAATTAAGGATTGATTTTAAAAATAATGAAAAAAAAATCTAAACGTTGAAGAACTCATGGGTTTTGCTGCGTTTTTACCTTTGCTTGTACATTTTTTTTTTCTCATAAACTAACTCATTAGTTGTAAAATCTATCCCTAATGGTATTAAGTACACTATATTAAAGATACAAAAAATAATGAATTGATTTGACAAATATTTGTAGAAGTGTTGGAGTTTTAAACACAGTAATGTATCTAAAAACAGGAAACTTTAAAATTGTTTAAGTTAAAGGAAAAGTAAGTAAAATTCTCAATTTTTACCCATAAAATGATTTTTTTTGTCAAAACCAGTTTTTGGTACTTTTCGGTTAGCCGGGCGCCACTGTTATATTTACATTCATATATACATATATATGCACATATATGTACATATATATATGTATGCATATGCATGCATATATTTATGTGTGTGTGTGTACATATATATGTATATATGAATGTAAATATAACACTGGCGCCCGGCTAACCGAAAAGTACCCAGTTTTTCAAAGTATTACCTCCAATAATATGTATATATAATAAGTAAATGTACATCAATTAAAAAAAAAAAAAATCAAAATTGGTCAAAGGTTACCGAGTGGCCTTAAAATAATAACTAACTATACTGTATTAAAAAACTGTTAAATTAATAAATGACGAATGATATAATAAATTAATACGAATGGCTAAAATTAAAACAAAAGGCTTAAATTAATATTGTTTTTCCGGGAACTTTATTCTTTTTCTTCAAAAATTACAATTATTCACTTCAACATAAAAGAATTGAATGGATAAAAGATCTTTCTTTATTTTCTTTTTTTTCAGTACTGCACGAAAAGCTCTTCATTACCTATTTTTCTTGATTAAATAGTGATTTGATGCATGATTGATGGAATGTTATGAACGTTTTTTGTCAGTAACATAATTTTCCTATTCCCTGTGAAATTAACTACTAGTATTCCTATTGATTAATGTTTTATATGTTCATTTATTTATTTTTAGGGTTCCGTACTTAAAAATTTAAAGCGGAACCATTATAAGATCACTCCTGTGTCTGTCTATCCGTCTGTCACAGCCATTTTACTCGTAAGCTATGGAATGTGGAAAGTTCAAATTGGCTGTAGTAAAAGAAGAAAGGTTATTGATCTACACATTGGCCGGCCCCACCAAAGGCTGAAAGGTTCTGATCTCGAAGCTGGTAGATGGGAGTTGATGAGTTCGAACCCAATCGCGCTCGTCGGTCTCACCGTTCGTAGTTTTCGTGGTTTTCTTCGTACCTTGGCAAACCTTGTGAAAATACGGGTTAGGTCCCCTTATAAAGACCCCACACGGATGGCCCCACCCAGTGCCTATATCCCTCGTACAGATAATCGGCCGTCATAAATAACACCTACATATTGGCCAAATCTATCATAACTGACGTAACACTTGATCATCGAATTTTGTTTTCAAAACTGTTTAGAAAATTTGCTAATAAAGCTAGAACAAATTTTTGCAATTTAAAATATTTCTTACCAAGGTCTTAATACCCAAATACCTGCAGATTATTTCAATCTTTCTTTTAGTCCCCAAAATTGCAATTCAAAATTCTGTAACTGGCGTAACATAAAACAGACAAACATTTTTTCTGCCTTCATTGAAGTTTAAAAATTATCAAAACTATCCCGTTAAAAAAAGTGATTTAATATTCTCAACAATTCGAAGTAATGACAGATTATAACAGTAACTGGTTTAATTTCTGAACAAGAAAAAAGAAACAATGGCATTTATACATGTAACTGACGTAACTTTTATTGCTTAACTGACGTAACATTATGACTTTACAAATACAATAATAGTATTTAACTTAGTTCGTAAACAGTAATTTACAATGCATTTTTATTAATATTTTTTTTAGAACTTCAAAATATCAAGCTTTCCAATCATACCCTTAAAATAAACATATTATAAATTTAATCCCCGGAATTTTTCGGAAATTTTCAGAATTTTTTAAAATTCGACCTTTAAGAGTGCCAAAGGGGGGGGGGGGCTGTCTCCAAGATTTCGAAATATATAATAAAAACACTACTTAAGGTTACACTAATAACTTAAACTTAACGGTTACTAAGTTAAATTTCGATTTCTCGTGGAGAAATTAGTATCAGCTTCGACAAAGAGTATTTGTTGAAAAGTACTAATAGTGCCAAATGTTTGCCAACTATTTAAAATATCGTCAAATTTGGTGGTCCATAAAAAAAATATATATATTTTACATTTTAGTGAATTTTAATGAAAGCATGTTTTAAAAATATATTCCTATTATTACTTTCTTCTTTCAGAAGAAGAAAGTAGTTTAATCTTAATTTTTTTCAATTTCCAGTTTTCGGCGGATTTATCTGTTGTAGAGCTTTGAGATCTCGTAAAACATGTTCCTACAAAATTTTGCCTGTGGTCCTTGCGCCCTCTTTGTGTCGTCGAAAAGTGTATGAAGTTATTTATTGAATTCAATCAAACTTCATATATATGTTTTTGGCTGTGGACGCAAGGTCTCAGTTGAAAATGGTGATATTTCGCAGGAAAGGGTACTGTGATAGTGATCTTTGTGTTATATTCTAGATTTTTCTTAGTTCTGTTGTACATCGGCTGCTCGGGCAGAGAGGGACATTTCGCATGCAACTAACACAGCAACTCGGAAGCATCTGACACACAATAGAATAACAAAAAAACATTGATTTTATAAATATTATTATCGAGATTAACTCATTTTTACCCCGAATAATAAAATGAAGAACTTATTTAAGATGAAAATCAAAGTTGATGCACTGTCGAAGTAATACCATTGAAGTATTATTTTGTGAAGAAGTATGAGATACAAGAAGGTTTTTGGGATAGGTAAATCTTACTAGTTATTTACTATATATCTAACCGACTAGTTATCTAACATGAAACTTATTTTTCTCCTTTACAAATATTGCGAAAGAAAAAGTGATTTAATGCACGGATGCTAGAATGCTATGAACGTTTTCCTATTGACACAAATTCCATATTAATTACAAAATAAATCATGGTAAGATCGCCTTTCTGTTGTTTATAAAATGACTTATATATATGTACCCACATTGAATTCAAAAAGTTCCAGGACTCCCACTCATAAAAAATCTCAGATGACGTTACCTCTGTGAAACCGGCGGGATGACCAGTCAACGACCTTCATTCATGCGTATCAAGTGTCTGCATTTATTTCTGCGAACTTCCAGCATGGTAACGTTCCTTTCCGTAAGTCGTCCGTTTGAGTCATTGTCATCGAATAAAGGAAACAACGAACGAACATCAAATTTTGTTTGAAATTGTGAAAATCGGTTAAATTTAATCATACTAAATTATTAAATCTGCGTATGGTGACGATCCTATGATTCGTTAGCGAGTATTTGAGTGTTTTTTGAGGTTTCAAGTTGGAAAAAAGTCGACCGAAGACGATGAGAGATCAGGCCGTCCATGTTCAAGTCGAAATGAGAAAAATGTTCAGCATGTGCAATTGTTGATGACATAAAACCGTCCACTGAGACTGGTGTATTCCATAAAGATGTGTTGCATCGGCTTTTAAAACGAATGCAGCTTGTGACACCCGATTTACTGACAGTGGAAATTGGTGCGTATTACACGGCAACGCATCGCCTCACAAAGTCTCTCCTTTTGCAGCAATTTTTGGTGAGAAGGCAGACTGTGTGCATAAACCACCCACGGAACTCACTAGAGCTGTCCACTCCGGACTACTTTTTATTGCCCAAGTTCAAATTGAAGATGGAGGGGCAGCGTTAAGTGTCTATTGATGACATTGAAGCGACTGAACTCAATATTGTTGGAGTTGTCACGTTCCAGAAGGCATTTATTGACCTGGTCATTTGTTCCAAGCGATGTATGGAATTGGCAGGAGACTACGTAGAAACTTAATATCAAATGTAAGTATAAACTCTGTGTTATATGATCTTTGTGCGATCAGTCCTGGAACTATTTGAATGCATTGTGTATATATATATTTTATTAGGGGAAGTTGGCCCAAAATGATCCCCTTAAGAGGAAAACTTATGTAAAATAACATGTTTAAATAAACCTTTGGTCCTATGCTAATATGTTATACACTATATTTTGCATCAGAAACATACTTTAATAATATTTTAAACACAAATTGAGTAATGAAAAAAAATAGATTTTTGAAAATATGTCCAAAGTATCATTTTACCCTCACCCTAAGGTAAAATGATCCTTCATCTAAAAATTATTGTAAATTGTTTTTTATCGACAAAATAAGGGATATAAAAGTAATTATGACAATACATAATGAAATAAAATAAGATTTACAATCAAATAGCGTACATAATTGATTTAATGTAAATTTTAAACTAAAAAAGTGTCACAAATAATTTCGAAAAAAAATAAAATGGAATATTTGAAAATTATGATCGAAAAGTAACGCCTATTTCCGCTCCATTCGAAAACTAGGAATATTTAAGCACATATCCAAAGTTACCAAATCTCCGGCTTTTTGCACACCACTATTATTTTAGAGAAAAAGTTGTTCTTTTAAATCAGCCAAATGTTCGAATTAAATAAAACAATATTTTCTGTATTAAATTACTGGTACCCAAATAGCCGGAGACTTAGCAGATATGCATATCGCAAAGATACACATAATCCTAATTCTCATCTATCCCTCCGCATGCATTTTGCGTCCACTTACGCCATTTGTGACACTGGATCGAACCTTTTTTTCTGCAGAGGAGGCAAACAGTTCATCGCAATAAATACACGTTTGTTCATCTTCTGAATCTGTTTCACTATATTCCAAATATTGTTTTTTAGGCACCCTTTTCTTCTATAAAAGGAATCAGTGTTGGCAACACTGATTCCCATAACAACATGTCCAGTGTTGCCAGTAGGGTACTTTTTAAAAATTTAGATTTCTTGGCACCACTTTTTTGAAATAGTAAAATTCGCCTTATTTAATGACATATTAATTAAGGCGAAAACAAGAGCAATTTTACCGTTTCATAAAAGTGGTGCCAATCAAGAAATCTGAATTTAAAAAAAGGAGCTCACTGGCAACACTGATGGGAATATGTCTTTGCTTTGACTTCATGCTCTTTCCTTTGCTTGTTCTGGCTATTTCGTTTTTAGATTTATAATATTTTAATTGGATTTTCTTAGCTGCAGACTCTTTTATCTTCTCTTTCTGTTCTCTTTTTTTCGTTTCCAAGAGCAGTTGATTCTTATAGGGATTGCTCGTTAAAATGACACTTTTCATCGATTTCCTTTTTCTCGAATTGCTTAATTCCGTTTTCTTTGGAGACTCAAAGAGAAAGGTTTGGTGCAGTCACACATTTGGCTCCCATGATGACTAGGAAGCGGTACCAAATTTTCTTCAGCCAAAAAATAGTAGTAAAACGATCCACATAATGGATCAGTTTACCCGGCAACATGACCGTCCATTTTAGGTCATATAACTAGATGACGCCGAGAAACATAACAAACTTAGCATGTGCAATTCACATCTAAAAACATACTCTATTAAGTAAACCAAGTCATATTTCTGTACATGAAAAACTGTATATGTAAATAAATATGAAAGTTATTGCTTATCTTATAGCAGATGTTATAAAAACCACTTTTTCAAAGAATTCTATTCAGACGCGTTAGACTGCGATCGTTTGAATACAGCCATTGCTTCTTCTTCACTTGACGCAACTAGATTATGTGTTACCCTGTAGATAACGCGACCCGTCTGGAAGAAAACCTATGTGGATTGTTTTGCCCGTTAGGATCATTTTAGGCCAACTTCCCCTATATATTTTATCGATATAGGAAAATAATGTCAGAGCACTGAATTATTATGCTTAGTAATGTCAGAATGCAGCTGAATTAACACAAAATCAAAATTAAATATCACTCCTCAAAATAAATTTGATTCATTAGCGTTATCCATTGATCTATTTTAAATAATTTGAATGTCTAATCAGAAAATTCTCTAAAAAGTCAAAGTTGTTTAATTAAAATGACTAATCTTTTAAACCAAACCCCGGGAAGTTTGTTTTTCAGTGTAAAAGAATTTAACTCGGATTTCTCTTCCCTGTAAAAAAACAAGCAAACTTTCGTTTATTTATTTATTTATTTATTTGCTTGAAGAAATGCCAATTTCATGCACAGGAGTTGAATGTTATTAATATTTTTGCAATCGTATTATATTTCTGTCTACTATAAAATCGAACCAGGAGACTTTTGAATAACTGAGAAATGCGTTACCACTGAAGCCATCTAGCCTGAGCGAAAAAAACTGAAATTAATTTTAAGTTTTGAAATCTAAATTGCAGAAATGGTCAGATGTCATTAATTTAATGCATTTAATTGAAATAATATAAGACTTTTTCAAAATTTTATGATTTGTCATGTTAGCGGAGGTACTCAGCTATAAATATGCAAAATTTCAAGTCTCTAACTTACATAGTTTCGAAGAAAAAACATTCTTATCGATTAAAAATGTGTTCAATAGTCTTATACTTAATTAAAATAATAAAACTTTATATGAATCCCCATAAAATCAAAGTAATTCACACGACGCGTTTCAAGCTGCAAGAATAACAGTCCATCATCAGCTACTGTAAACACGTGTCCGTAAGGGGACAAGGTCACAAAAATATTTTTTTTCTGTGACCTTGTTAACTTACGGACATGTGTTTGCAGTAACTGATCACGGGCTGTTACATTTTCTTGTTCGAAACGCGTCCTGTGAATTGCTTTGATTTTATGGTGATTTATTTAAAGTTTTATTATTTTAATTGTGATTTATCGCCAGTTTTTTGGTACTGTTTCAATATTCAGATACTTATTTTAATTATTTATTGGAAGACGAAAGGATGTTAGCGAATGTAAGTAAATGTGAGTAGTAAATCAAAATTACGTCCACTACTAATCACATCACTATATTAAAATAGTTATATGCTTAAAAGACGTTATAAATACACATTAAAAGTAAACTAAAAATCTATATTTACATGTTTCAACTCATTTTCTGAGTCTTCGTCAGAATGTATAACAGAAAATTTCAAATGCATATGAAAAATGGAAAAAAATCAGCGAATATAAACAAGTAATCATGTAACGCGCCCTACATTTTCGCGATTGTTCGTGTTCCCTCTATAGGATTATAGGATATATAGTCACCTCTATAGTTAGAGGGAACACGAGCAATTGCGAAAATGTAGGGCGCGTTATATGATTACTTGTTTATATTCGATGATTTTTTCCATTTTTCATATGCATTTGTAATTTTCTGTTATACATTCTGACGACGACTCAAAAAATGAGTTGAAACATGTAAATATAGATTTTTAATTTACTTTTAATGTGTTTTTATAACGTCTTTTAAGCAAATAAATATTTTAATATAGTGATAAGATGTTAGCGAATTAAATTATTTTATTTTGTATGTCAGAGCACTATACGAAATTAAACTAATTATTGTTTTATTTAATAATACAAGGTTTTATAGGGATTTCTTTTGATCTAGTTGAGATTATTTGAATATAGAAATAAAACTATATAATGTTTAAATTACCTTGCTTTGTCAAAAAGAATTTTCTTTTACATCAAACACTTCAACGTTTGCTTTTCAACATAAAAGTATTCAATGGAGATTTTTCTTCTTTTTTCTTTTTCATTTTTAAATCTTACGTGAAACGAATGTCGTCTTTTAAATATTTTTGGAAGGTATAGAGATTTAAATCACGTATGCTAAGCTGACATGAAAGTTTTCTCATTGATAAAATCCTTCAATCCAGCAATAAAACGGCTATTAGGATGTTTTTATGATAGAACATCTTGAATATCTTTTCTATTTTTATGATTTTTTTTATTTAAAAAATATAATGAGAACAATAAATTTTAATTTTTAGTATGACAAAATACTACTAAAGTTAAAAAATAAAAATAAAATATTTTTGCTCTACATATTTGATTCTATAATGATTTTATCTGACCAATTTGAGAAAACTTTCAATGTCTAATTAATAATCTTTTTAACTCCTTAATTCTCGACCGCATCATAGTCACGGGCTGTGTCTTTTATTCAGATTATTTGGAGTCCCACCAGTTTTATAAAATAGCGTATTTGGCTTTATTTTGGTAACATTTTACCTGTCATTAAATAAGGTGAATATTTCTTTTTCAAAAAAGTGGTTCCAATAAGCAATTTCAATTTTTAAACCGTAATTTAATGCGACCGTTAAGGAGTTAAAAAAATTAATATAGCTTACTTTATCAACCTTTTCTTTTACACAAACAGCTCAAAATTTTCCATAGAAAATTGTTGAATGCTAATTTAATTAATATATTTTAAAAAATAATATCTTTTTTTTGTTGTTGTTGTTGAAAAAAATATTTAAACACGAGTGCTGGACTACCATGGATGATTTTTTGGGGACAAGAGTTCTTGATCGTTAATAAAATATATTACTATAAAGAGTTGCTGGTACTTTTTCTTTTACGTAAACGATTCAGAGATTTGTTCATAAAATAATTGAATGCTAATGATATGATTTCTTTTTTTTTAAATCTCTCTTAAAAAGAAAACTTCTTTAATTTTTTAGGTGAAGGAATCAAGATTTTAAACAAAGATGTTGGTCTACCGTCACGTTTTTTCAAGGATAGAAGTCCCTGATTAATTTTAAAAGAGTTATTATGTTGCATTATTGTCAATTTTTATTTTACATAAACACTTCAAAATCAAACTCGAACTTCAGAAATTGCTTTCGTAATTATACTAGGTTGAGCAAAAAGTTCTGGAAAATTTGCGAAAGTTGCGTTGTACTGCGCAAAATAACAACAAAAACAACAAGGAATGTTCTTCAAATTAGAGACCACGACTTTCATAGTCCACGACATTCTGCCATAGTTCTTCCAGATTCCGGATTTGTTGGAAGTACCATGTCGGCTCCTCGGAATGGAAAAAACTATTGACATACTTCTTCAACTTCATTCGCTCAGAATTGTTGGACCTTTTCTCAATAATGCCGCATCACCACACGCAAATCATATTGTTCAATAGGAATTTTGGAGCCGAAATTCCCGAACTCCTATAGATATACATGTTCTCATATACGATACAAATTCTCGTAACTATTAGAATAAAAATTTCCCAGAACTTTTTGCTCAACCTAATAAACAGAATAGGAGAATTTAAGAACATGTTTAGATCTTTTCTAATATGTAGGGATGAGAGAGCTCCGATCCAAATGGTTGATTTTCACCACTAAAATTTAATAAATGCTGTTTTCATTGCTTTATAAAATCTCAGAAATTCGCTCATTAGATAAAGCTAGAAACATCATTAAAATTTAGTGTTTGCAAGCAGTGATTTGGGTCGGAGCGCTCTCATCCCTGAATATGTTATGTTCTATTTCTATAGATTCAAAATAATTTCCGCGACATTTATAACTAGTAAAATATATTTATTTGTTAGGACGAAATACATTTACATTAACGACGAACACACCTAACACACATCTACAAGAAAACTTAAACACTAATGGCAGTCAACAGTTCAACGCACTTAGCGCCTTCTAGTGGTCTGTTTTCATTTCGCAACAACTTCCGCCGGGCGAGGTATGTTTGGAAAGGTGTTCAGAGGGTTCACAGTTCAATACGAATAGAAACAGCACCCGCCTTCTGGTTACGACTCTGGTTGGAAACCACTCTGCACATGCTCTTGTGCGGCCATTACCTCCGGAATGAGTTTGTTTTATAATACTCATTTCTAGAAGAGTCGTGGTGCGTGGTCTTTTATGAGAACGACTGTGTTTTGTCTGTCAACCTGTCTGTCTTTGTCTGTCAACCTGTTGATACTGTAGAGCTGGTTTCCATTCTATCAGATAAACAGACTTCAATCGTTCCCATACTTGAATCAATATATTTTCTCGTTATTTTCTCATTGTTTTACAAGTTCGAATTGCAGGAAACTCAGTGGAAAGCTTAAGACGAAATCTTCCACATAACTTATATCTAAATACCAAACTCTTGATTTTTTTTTCCTTGCTCTTAAAATGTAAATTATTTTTACAAGTTGTGTCGAAGCTACTGAGACACCTCCGTGCTTTCTTTGTTCGTGGCAGTCTTTGAGGATGAGATATGATAAATGATATATACTAAAAAGTGAAACAGGATGAGCTTCGTTTTATTTTATGATATATAAACTTGCTGTAATAGTCCGCCAATCAGGATAATATTTCTCTCACTTAAAAGTTAATTAATAACTCGAGTAACTGAATTATATGGTGCTGATTTTAACTCAGTCAGGGCTGAATATTCTTCAGAAAAATGTCTCTTTTGAGCAATTTTATTCCACTATTACTCGGCTGATTCATGTTCTTCTATAGATAATGAACCAGTTTTCTTACTCTGAAGATTTCTTGAAATGTGATCGAATCTTTGAGTCGACGCAGTAAGTCGAAATATTTATTTAAGTTTCCTGAATCTTCGGATGTCAAAAATTGCTTCAAGCTTCGTTATCTCAATTATAGTCATGGTTCTAAATTCTATATTTTCAAAATTTGTTTCCTTTTCGGTATCAACTTTGGAATCAGGCTATTGGTTTTCACACTTTCTTAGCCGTGTATCAACAGGATTTTCGTTTTCAGGACAGTGCTCTCAAGAAGTAAGATATGATATTCATTTGATTTCATTTACTTTGTTCTTGTCAAATATCGTTTTGGGGATCAGCAACACTAGATTTATCACTAGCAACACTTAAGGCATATCTACAGAATTGTAGCAATAACCAAGGACAATGCATTATGTGGATTCATTGTGAACTTCTACCATAAATTGATCTTGCAATGAGTGTTCATTTGTTTTCTATTTTGTCATAATGAAGCATGTTGCTCCTAAAATTAATTTTATTTGTTCGTGAGGAGTGCATGTTAAATTTGTGTCTTCAAAGCTTTGAATCAGATCCCCTATGTACAATTTACTGTTCCAAATGCTAAAGGCAGCAGATAGACATCCTTATACTTCTAGAGATGGCGTTTAATTGTCACATTTAGCACAACTGAGCTGCGAAAATTTCACATATCATCCTTAATACTTCATGGTCAGTATCTAAATCTTCCGTAGCCCACAGAAATCTAACTACATTTTTTTTCTTCTGCAGTTATGGCAATTTTCAAAATTGCAACTTCTATATCTGCTGTTAGAGTTAACCCAATTAGGCGAAACTGGAAAATAAATATGAGAATATCAGGCATTAAATTCGGTATTGAACTCAAGCAGTCATTAAGTAACGGAAAATTGGGTTAACTCGAAGAGACATCTAAAAGTATACACATCTTCGTTGGTGTTTTATAATCGCGTATTGACTTCGTAACGACCTTCTACTATTTATTCAGAATTTCAAATTCTATTAAAACTTCGTTATCTTTGGAATTGAAACTGTCATTACGCGAGATTCACAAATTTTCTTAATCAAACAACCTTTTCAAAATGTCTGCTTCTTCTGATTTTTTTGCGTACTATATTATTCATTACGCTAACATTTAAAAAAACTCAGCGCTTTGTTTCGGAACTGTTAAATATATAACTCAGTTTCGTTTCCATCCATACTAAAGCTCCAGACACTCTTTTGATTTTACCTGTAGCGTTTTTCCGGAAATAATCTCACCTGACCAGTAGTGATACTTTTAAATTTTAAAAAATTTCGATATCAGCTATTTCTATTTTTGCTTCATTACAAAATTCACAAATTTCTTTACTGGAACTTCCATTTTTTGCTTCAGAAATGGAAGGTGTTTCAATCTCTTCTATCGAACTAATTTTCAGTGGATCATAAATGCTTCTCAGATTAACTTTTACTCTATTTCTTAAAATACATTTATTTGGTTTTGACACGAATGAATAAATCGCTAACTTTTCCTTTCCTAAAACCTCGAAATTAACTTTACGAAATAATGTGGAATTTATTAATGTTCTTCCTGATGTAGAATCCATGAAAACTTTTATCGTTGCTTCCTGAGATTCATAATTTTAAAAAAAGGCGACAGCTCTCTGCAGAAATAGATTTTCATTTATTTCACTCGAAGTTGCACAATTTAGTGTTTTCTGTTGCAGTAGATTTTGGTTCTTCTCTTTGTTTGCTATTTTGTTTTTAAGTTTATCACAAATAAATATGCTGTGCCTTGCATTACAATTGAGATAACGGATTTTTTAAGGGAAAATTTTTGAAACGTGCGATTTCTGAAGAAAATAATTAATACAATAACCTTTTCATAAAAAACTGAATTTTTCTTCCTTTATGCTCAAGGAACAATTAGAAATGTTGTGATCTCCACAAGAAAATAAGCAATATTTCTTAACAAAAGCGCTTAATGTAAATGTTGTGGGTATATTGCGGTATTGTAATTCTTTATACATATTATTTTAAAATTTTTCATCGTTTAGGAACCCACGTATAAGTTTTTTCCTGCGATTTAGTTTCAGTATTAAGAAATTCTAATAATTTGGAACAGTTCCAAAGAATCTTCACTTTCAGCTAGATCACGCAAAGATTCTTCACTTTCAAATAAACAATTAAATTCGAGTACTACTACTTCGGGGATTAATTTGACTAATACAGCGAATAAAATTCCTCCTTAATTATCTAATTCTACGCCGGCTGTTTCAAGACTTTTAATTTTAATAATACAATGATCATGCATTATTCGGAGTTCTCTAAAATTCGCTCCAGATTTCACAGTAATTAGGCTTAAAAGTTTATTTAGATGTGATCTTCCTATAATTTCGTTTTTACCAATTGTTCCTTTTAACAATTCGATGGCGACATCATAATTATTTTGCGATAAAGCTAACTCTTGGATACATTTTCAAACTGTTCCTTTCAAGATATTGATTAATAATTCAGTTTCTCTATATTCGATAGTTGCACATTTTCATATATAGACACCTCAAACTGCCCCCCAGATTTCCTGAATATTTTCAAGTTTGTAGTCGAAAAGCTATATAGTGAGCTTCGGCAATCATACGTGAGACTTATTCTTTGATTCTTCAGGCCCAGTGGTCAATATAATAGAACAATATATTTTACTTTCGTTAGGAACATTTCTTTTTAAATGTCTATCAATTTTAAATTTAGATTTTGTGATCGTTTCGCGATATTCCTGACGGGACACTACATCTTTTTTGGGTGGTCTAAGTTATCTCTAAGTTTATTAATTTCGGAATCTAACTTTTAATATTGTTCAGCTTTATTAATCAATTGAATTTTAAGATCTCCAATTTTGTCATTATCGATTTCGTCTCCCGCCAATCGTTCTGTTATTCTGTTAACAATCTTTGTTAAATATGTTTCTAAACTTCGTACCCATGCGGATTTATCTAATTCACTAGGTTGCGATATTTTTATTTTATCTCGCGGATATTCGACACCATAAAACAAAATCGAACTTCACAAATTGAACTTCAGAATAGAAGAAAGTAAGAAAATGGTTAGATCTCACCTAACTTGTATGGTTCATCTCATTTCGGCGACATCTATAACTAACAAAATATATTTATTTAGAAGGACTAAAGATATTTATATTAACCATGAACACACGTAAAACACTATCTACATGAAACCATAAACGCAACTGACAGTCAACAGTTCTACGCGCTTAGCGCCATGTGGGGGTTTCTTCTCATTTCGCAACAACTTTTGCATAACATAGTTGAATGATAATATATTTATTTTTTAATCGTGCTAAAAAAATAATTTTTTATTATATTTTTAGTTATTTGTTATTTATTTGTAGAAATCACAATTTTAAACAAGGATGCTGGATTATAATCATTTTGTTCTAGGGATGGAAGTTCCTGATCTACTATAAAACGAGTTTACTATCATACGTTGTTGTCACTTTTTCTTTTACAGAGAGCTTCACTGTTCACAATTAAACGTTTTCTACATGAAATAGTTGAATGCTAGTTTATTTTATAGCATTTTTTAAATCTTGCTGAAAAATAATACTTGCTTAATTTTTCTTTTTGGTTGAAGAAATGATGATTTTAAACAAGGATGCTATACTTCCATCCCATTTTGTAATGTACAGAAATTCCTGCTCTATTATAAAATGCATTATTATATTCCCCATTGTTCATGAAAAAAATCTGTTCGATATTGCTATTGTTTTATTTGAATAAGAAAATAATAATAGAATATTATCATGTTTAGTAAATGCATTATAATGTTTATTAAAATTATATAAAAATTAAAACCAGAGGAAATGAAATATTATCACTAGAGATTATACATATATAAGGTTATCAACATTTTTCTAATTTTGGACCCCTCCCCCCCCACCTTACGATATCAAACGTTGTCATTCGCCAAACTCCCCCCCCCACACACACACACATACACACACTCGTTGATATCATTATCAATGTGTAAAAATTATTTTACTTTTAGATTTTTTTTTCTTTCCATTTATACACTTGCATTGATATACACATGTATTAGAGTCCTGCATCGGGTCGGGTTACCCGCTTTTACCCGAACCCGACCCGACCCGCGGATCGGGTCGGTCGGGTTGGCGCTAAATATTTCCGTTGCGGATGGGGTCGGGTCGGGTTGATTTTAAATTTTTTTGGTGCGGGTCGGTTTCGGGTTGACTTTTTTACTCTTGCGGGTCGGGTTCGGGTTGACCCGCTTTTTTAAAAGAATGTTGAAAATATTTTTCCCGTTAAAAGCCTATATAAAACCGCAGATCAGATTTTCACAAAAGTAAAATGTGTGCCTGTCTGTGTTATCTTTAGTCATCTTTTCACGAGTCTTCAAAATAACAAACTGCATTATATTTTTACTGTATTTTAAAAATACAATACGCAGCAAAACGCTAAATGGTCCTTCCTCTCTAATATATCAAGTGAACAATTTAATTGTGGTGATACGCGATGCACTTTGTAAGACTGGAAAATTTTCAAAATAATAACGGCTGATAAACTAAAGGCAGATGGCCAATTGTGCAAAACAAGATGTATCGTTATAAGTGAAACTTTTGAAACCGCAACTAATTTTAAAGAATATTTAAATATTTGTGTTTTAGTTTTATACCATTTAGAGTCCTGCATCAGGTCGGGTCAGGGGTTTTACCATAGTTGAATATTAAAGAATATAGATTTGTTCATTCTTCTATGTAAAACATAAAAATGGTGTTAGAGAATTAGAGGTCTACACGGCCGGAATTTTCATGCCCGGGAACGGACCGCCACGCCCCATCCATTCAGGTGTAAAACTTAAAAGTTCGGTCCTAGCCCGGCACGGCCCGTATATAATTTTATCGGCTTCATCTAAATATTTATATTGGGCCGATAGACCCGCTTAATTCTAGTTATCGGCCCGGCCTGGCAGGGCCATTCAATTTTTTTTGCCGTATCGGCCCGTTTATTTTGTTTATCAGCCCGGCCCGTTGAAAAAATTGTCCTAATAAAGCGGCCTGGCCAGTTTGAAATTTTGCCGCCCCGCCGCGGCCCGCGGGCCGGTCCGGTGCAGATCTCTATTAGAGATACAATTGCAGATTATTTTTCATAATGGTATTAAAACATGATTTGCTTACATTGCGGGTTGCTGAAATGATTTTTGCGGGTTCGGATCGGGTTGCGGGCTGCCAGAAATTATTTTTGCGGGTTCGGGTCGGGTTGCGGGTTGACTTAAAATGGATTTTACGGGTTCGGGCGGGTTGAACCCGACCCGTGCAGGACTCTAACATGTATTTTATACATTTATTAGTCGCATACTTTACCAATTCAAGAAGTCAATAAAATATCAATACATGAAATAAATTTATACCAAATAATATCTAAAAGTGTTAGTTACTATTTAAAAGTACTTAATAATACTTTATTGTTGCATAGCATTCAATTGTAATATTGTCTTATTACAGTTGCCCCCTGCCAAATAGGTTAAAAGCAGAACTTATCAACAAAACAGTGGACAACATTCTTCGTCTTTCTTTAGTGGTAAACACAAGTATCATTTCCTACATATTATGCTCCTGAGTTCTCGAATAGCAAATTATATGTGCATAATATAGGTGGAAGAACAGGAATGCCAAATGCATAAAATTTCCTCAAATAAACCGAAGTAATTTTAACTCTTACCCTTACATCCCCCCAAAAAGTTGTGTCCCCTTAATACCACTGTCATACCGGAATCCCCCCTCAGGAACCCCCGCCCCTGACAATTAAACAAAGCACCTTCAACCGAAATGAATTAGCTCCCACCTTAAACTAAATAGCCCGAGAATTATATTTCCAAAATTTTGCACAATTTATCCAAAAGTATAAAAACTTATTACAAAAATCAAAAGAAGCACGCACCCTGCATGATAAACTATTCATATTTATGGCAGACTTCGGGACAACTGTCTTCCCTGACACCTTAATGGGTACCAGGGGCTGTTAAAATATAATTTCATGGAATTGAGATGCCATTAAAAGAAATATTAAAAAGCAGAAAAACCAACGTTTAAATATGTACAAATAATACATGAAAAGCAGCAAATCTCGACCCGGCAACCCCGCCTCCTCCCCAAACTGCATCGACGCTCTAGGCATTACCATCAGATTCCCCTCCGGACCATCCCTTACTTTCTTTTCTCATTTTTAAACGTTGATTTTTCTGCTTTTTAATATTGTTGCACAAAGGCTTTATTTGCTATATTTAAAAGAAATATTCTTGAGTTCAAGGAATTCGTAAAGAAGCACAGCCCGTTATTATATTACTTCAAGAAACAAAACTTAGACCTGGCATTTCATTCAAAATTCCAAATTATTATATCTTCCGGCATGATTTCGACAACCACAAAACAGCGCTCGTAGCTTTAGGTAGATTGCTGTTTACATCAAAAATTACATAAATCTCGACCCGGCAACCCCCTCCTCCTCCCCAAACTGCGTCGACGCTATAGATATTACCATCAGATTCTCCCTCGGACCATCCCTTACTTTCTTCTCTGTATACGTCCCTAACAGCGAGCGCGTGAATGACGTCATTGCAGACATTATAGCACAGCGTTCCTATGACGCCAACACCTTTCTCATCGGTGATTTCAACGCCCACCATGATTCAAGCAATTGCAACTACAACAGCGTATATGGCAACAAAATCTACTCTTTTCTTCAAAATTCCACTGCGGATATTCTTTTCCTGGACTCACCCACCCATTTCACAGATAGTATTAGTAGTACTGTGGGTTTTAGTCCCTATTATGGTTTTAATTATGCAAAAAATATGGAATTTTTCTCTGAATTGAGATATGATCACAGTCCTCTTGAGATTAAACTATAAATTACAACCCCCTCATCCGCCGCCAAAAGTAATCAATAGAATTAATTGGGCTCACTTCCAAAACAACATTAACGCTGTCCTTCACTCCCTCTCTCAGATCAACAGCACAAAGGACATAGATAATTTCACAGAAAACCAACACGAAAGAGATTAACAGTGCTGATGACAACGCTACTACTCAAATCTAAGATAACGAATTATATAAACTTGATCCCCATGTCCGCAGATTAACTACAATAAGAACAGGGCCAGGAAAACCTGGCAACGAACCTCTGATAAAATCATCATGAACACAACTCAGCATGACTTAAAAACTATTTATTCCAAAAAAGACAGGAAAGTTGGAGTTTCTACCTCCAATCACTTTCGCCAGAGGCACCTCCATATGGAAGGCAGGTAAGTGATGCTGGAGTTCTGTCAGGAATATGCCCCCCATCCGTATTCAAAATTATCATAACTGTTCGTTCACAGATGAAGAAAGGCAGATACTATTGCCAATAATTTGGAGTTGCAATTTTCTGGGAACCAAGTTGCTAATGTAGACACAGAGAGAGAAGTAAAGAAAAAGTTAGCAGCTTCTAAAGATCCCACCTCCACTTCACCTTTTTTCGATCAACAACGCTGATGTCATATAAGAAATTAAAAACTTAACAATAAAAAATTCCCAGGCATCAGCCAAATTACTAATGATATAATTAAGAAGCTATTCTTAAGCTGTATTCCAAAATTAACCCTTCTAATTAACAATAACCCTTCTCTTAACAATATCTTTAAATTGTCTTACTTCCCATTTTACTGGAAGACTGCACTTATCCTCCCTATAATTAAAAGTGGTAAGTCTCCGAAGACCCCACTAGCTATCGCCTAATTTGCTTTCTAAATTCTTTAAGTAAACTAACCGAAGCCTACATTGCTCGAAATCTAAACGACCACATTCATACCAACGATATCATTTCACCAGTTCAGTTTGGATTCAGAGAAGGGCTCTCTGCACTCATCAGGTCTATACGTTGGTCGAGCATATCACCACTGGCAAGATCTATAAAAATTTCCCGGAAACAATCGTCCTAGACATAGAAAAAGCGTACGACAAAGTTTGGGATTTTTTATTTAATCTTTAAATTACTTAATTACAATCACTCCCCCTACTTAATCAAACTTATATACTATTATCTGCTTGTCCAGAATTTCCATATCAGAATAAAGGGAAAATTATCCCGGAATACTTTGCATGTTTCGGCATACCCCAGGGATTCGTTAATCCTGTTCAATCATTTTATTAACGACATCCCATCCCATCCCCACACCTTTTTGGCAAAATATGCAGACGATACCTGTGTCTTTGCTATAAATAATAATAGACGCTGTGGAATTATCGCCATCACTAGGCACCTTAAAATTCTTTCAAATTAGATTAAAAAATGTCAAATAGCTGTTACCCAGATAGCATTTTCAGAAAATTTGCAGCAGTCATGCTTTGCAAAGTTGCAGCAAGCTCAGCATGACAAGACTGAAAGTTCATGACAACACTGAAACTTCATTACAAGACCGCAGCAAGATAATGCAAACGCCGAAGTTTTCACACTTTGAACTTGCAGTTAACTTGTCGTGCAGGTTAAATTCACGCTGTATCAAATTTATTGCAAATTAATGGTAAACAATTAATCAAAAATACTGCAAACTTACTGGGAAGTAGTAATATTTCCACGCTTTTTTTAAGACCTTAATAAAGGGGACCGGGAGGGACAATCTATGCTCTACAGACTCACTTCCTAGTCTGAGCAGTCTCTCTCGGGCAGTAAAAGTAAAAAATATTTCCACGCCCCGTGATGTTTTCAACTGTTACACTATAAGTTTAACCCCTTCGGAGGGGTCCATAGACCTGATCAGGTCTATTGGTGCGAACGCACCGTCAGAAGTTGCATGCATCGTTTTCATCACCATTAACAAGTTATGGTATTTGTACTTTTCAATACGAGCCTTTCTTGGTACTTGATAAGTATAGCGTTTAGAAAAAGCGAGTCCAACCTAATAAAATTTATGCGTATGAGCTGATTGTCTATTCTCTCAATAGAGGGATTTTTTGATTTCGTCACTTTCGTGAATTAAAGACAGTCTTGCCATCAGCTTCACAACAAACGACTCATGCAAGTGGTGGATGGTGTACCTTGCGGGAAATTTGCTGCAAATTTGTCACGGCAAGATAATGTAAAAAAAAATCAAACTTGCTGCTAATGTTTAAGCTATCTGAGTAATGTCAACAAGACACAGGCCATACTCTTCTGCAATATTCGGGGAAATAACTTAAATAATTATAAAATCAAATTTAATTATTATAAAATCAAATTTAATAATTATAAAATCAAATTTAATACTTATAAAATCAAATTTAATAATGTTGAATTGCCATGGCCATCCTCATGTAAATATCTTGGTATAATTCTTGACAAAAGACTCTACTTTTAAAGATCATACACACTACGCGCGTAGTAAATTTCGAGCTGCAAAAAGATTAATATTTTCCCTTTTAGCTCGAAATAGTGATTTGACAATTAAAGACAAGTTGCTTCTTTACATTTTCTATCTAAGGCCCATTTTAACTTGCGAATGTCAAATTTGGTCGCACATCGCCTCAAAATCTCTCCTTAAAAAAAATCTGTAAATAGTGCTTTAAACACAGTTCGATGTACGGCACATTTGACATCAATAGTAGAAATAGACCTAACGTTGGTATGATTTTAAATGCTCTCCATATTTTTTAATTTCTTATTTTTAACTCTTAGTTTTGTAATTCATGTATTTTTAATCTTAATTTTCTAACTTACAAAAGTAAAGTCTGAAGGATCCGAATAACAACTTCTCTGCAGCCAACCAAATTTAAGAACGCATCATAAGCTCTGCCTCTTTTGCCCAGCCCCTATAGGAACTTCAATTTTCGGCGCGCACAGCTCATTCTTCAACAGAGTGCGTGTCAGCACCTCCTTTGAGTACAGACGGAGCGTCATTTTGCTGCAGTGGATATCTGCATTAAGACCCGGCAGAGATGCCGGGTGGATCCGGAGCAGGTATTATGCCTGCTTGTTCAGGCAGTAAGGGTTCAGTACTTAGTAGATTTAGAAATAATCCCGAGTCAATTCCAGTGGATTGAGATTTTTTTACTTATTGAGTTATGTGATAAAATTAGCGACTATGATGACGAGTATTTAAAAGATTTTGACGAAAATTTCGACTGGACTAAAGAATATCTCTTTGAAAATGACGGTCTTGAGAGAGTGGAGTTTGAGAATAAATGCAGAATTAATAACAGAAAAGTTGGTATAAATCGGTTTACCGGGAATCCTGTACAGATCCCTCCTAAACAGGAGTCAGCTAAAAAGAGTCATAAGAGACTCAAAAAGAAAAAATCTAAAACTAGCGTTGCGTTTCAGATGGTTTAGTTGTACATAACACACACACACACACACAAAAAAAAAAAAAAAAAAAAAAAAAAAAAAAAAAAAAAAAAAATAGGTAGTGAAGCGAACTCAGACTTGCAAATTGCAGTAAATTCGGATTTGCCCTCTGAATCAGTGGTCATAAACCCAGGATATTTTTCAGGACTCCCTTAAATATCGCTACTCGCTTAAATTCATTGAGATTACCATGTAATTTATATATGTTACTGAAGCTTACAATAAAATGTTCCGAATAAAAATTCAATATATAGGTATTGTAGTCCGTTTACAGGGCCCTCAAAAGAATTCCATTATGTTATTGTTTATGGGGGGGGGTCGTTTCCAATGTGTTTTAATCATGTTATACTCTCTGAAACACATTCAAATTGACATACATCAGTGAGGTTCACTAAAAAATACTTACAATAGAATACGGTGTGCACAGTATTTATCGTTTATTGACAGTGACACACCAAAAAAAGAATACGTGCGTTTGTAACTCGTGTATAAATTCTATAAAGATCATCTGTTAAATCAATTATTATTAGTGGAGCTGCCTAGGTATGAAAAAACTGCATTTTGTGATAAAGATATCCCGAATGATCAGTATCTACTTCATATTAATACAGTGCACATAAGAAGTTGAGGCACCTTGCAAATTCCTAGGAATTCAAGATGGTGGCTGCTATTCAAAATTGTTTGTATTTTTATTCCTATACATCCTATAAAAGTGTCTATAATGTCAATTTCGATATTTTTAACTGCAAAAATTCCCTTTTTAACATCAGAAATACGCTTAAAATGTAAATAGGACAATTATTAAAGTGTTTTTGTATTTTATAGTGAGGAAAATGAAAGGAATAAATAAATAAAAAAATGCATTTTTATTAATACCTTAATTATACAAGATATTAAAAATATTGCATGTTACATTTAAAGTTAGAGAATATAAAAACTTCACTTTGTATCGTTATATTTGTCTCATTCGTTTTTGAAGTTGCACAATAATGTGCAAGAAAATCTAACCTTTCTACAGCCACACTTATTTCTACAGATTTGACACATACATTTTACATTAAACACACTTTTATACGATGAATAGTATGAAAATTACAAGAATTCCAGAAAATAACGCCATTTTGAATAACAGCCACAATCTTGAATTTCTACGACTTTACGTGATCCCCCCCCCCCCTCTCATATGTATTTTATTAATATAAAGTAGATACTGACCAATCGGTATATTCTTCTAACGATTTGCAGTTTTCTCAACCGTAGCACCCGGATTAATAGGCAATAACCTAAAGGAATTCTTTTGAAGGCCCTGTAAACGGAGTATAAAACCTATACACTTCCTTTTTATTTTCTGAACATGTTATTGTTAACTTCAATAACATATATAAATTACATGACAATCCGAGTAAATTTAAGCAAGTGTCGTTATTTAAGCGAATTAGAGCATGGGATGGCAAAATGGCAGAGAGACAAACTGAATTCATAAACTCATTCAACTATGGCTGAAAGTATTAAAAATGAAATTTGGACGTTAAAAACATCGACATTCACCTGAAACGCACATTTATATGATGGATACTAAGAAATTTTTTTTAAAAAATGACGCCATTTTGAATAACAACCGCCATCTTGAATTCCCACGACTTTACACGGTGCCTCCCCCTCTGAAATGCATTGTATTAATATAGAGTAGATACTGACCAATTGGTATATTCTTATCACTATTTGCAGTTTTCACCTTATTTTAGTCGTGTAGCACCCGGACTATATATAAATAATACCTTACTTAATTCTAATTTATTTACATCTATTCGCTATGATTTCAGTGGTGTAGTCGAGGGGGACACAGGGGGACGGCGTCCCCTCACTTTTTTATTTTATCTCGAGCGTACCCTTACTTTATGTTTTCAAGGGGGACGCTAAGAGACGCTGGAGGACGCAGACTTTTAAAATTTATTATTTGTTTTAGAAAATGAGCACATCAATAAATTAATAATTTTAAGAAATAAGGTATTGATTTTTAATACTTTTAAAAAAAGTTGAAAAGTATTTACTGTGCTGGTTCACCTATTTACATTTTAACATCTATCAGTTTGCTTAAATTGCGTCATAATTTAATTTTATGTATATTTTTAAGGTTCAATGTAGTATAGCACTATTGTAAATGATGTGTATAGCATCAATATCTCGTTTACGAGAAAGCAAAAAGAGTTTTTTTTTATATTACGCTTAATGGACGGATATTGTTGAATGCCGAGACGTTAATGACGATCAATACTTTAACTATAACGTATAGTATGGTATTGAAATTCGTTGTAACATGTTCCCTATCGGAAATAGCGTTTATCGTTTGTTTACAGGGACATTAAAAAAATTCAAACACCATGAACAGTTAACGGTAATTATTTGAAATGCATGGAAAACTGTGGAACGTTGAGTGTAAAACGTTGAAAACGTTGTAAAAAAGTTTCAAAACGTTGAGTGTAACATTTGTAGTACTTTTACAAGGACACAAAAAAAGAATCCGGGCACATTGTCATCTATGGGTTCAGTCGCTTAAAAGTGTTTTAGATTATACTACCAGTGCTCCCAACACATTTTTATCCTACAAAAGTGGGAAAGGGGGACAATTTTTGTTTAAAAAGGGGAGGGACTTCAGGGGACCACTTATATATATATATTTTAAAAAGGCACCATTTGTCTAAAGATACTGCATAAAATATTCCTAAATATGCAAGGCATTTTTTTAAAAATATTCCAGACTTTTAATTCAAATTGCTGAGTATTAAAATTTAAAATTAGATTAATATATATATATATATATATATACATTGTTAATTATTAACTTTAACTCTTTCAGGGACAGGGCATTTCTGCTCCAAAACTGTTCAAATAATTAATTCGCACCGCAATTTACGAACAAATTTATTTGAAAATAATCAAAAGCTTTTTTTCACGTATATAATGAGATCGTAATTCTACTAAAAAATTTCTGGTACCATTTGGCAGTTTGGGCATTAAAAGTAAGCGTTTGCAGACTGCAAACGGCGCCCCTGAAAGGGTTAAACATAAAATGTAGTTCTTTTCTTTCCAATAGACACTGAGATAAGCTATAAAGTTGATAAGAAAAACCCGGTATGGCAAAACCAATATTGAATCAAAAGTTATTCATAATCTTCATACATATTAAATTTGGTGAAATTCCATTCCAAACATACCGAGATATACAGTTATCATGTAAATTGTGAAAAATGCAGCATAGAATTGCCACCTGTTGGGCCATATACGCCAAAACCTACTGAACACTTGTATGTGCGTGCAGTCTTATTAAATATGGCATTTGATGAAATCCCACGCTTTAGTTTTTGGAATACAGTGGGAGTGGCTACAAAATTTGTATTACATACAAAGAGAGAGAAGATTTTTAAACATCCTAAAACACGTAAATCCACCAAAAATATTCCAGTACTTTCTTCCTATAAAAATACATTTAACAAGTATAAAAACAAGGAGAAATTTTAATTAAGATTTCCTTTAACAGGTGGGATAAGAGGCATTCTCACAAAATTTTTAACTTTCAGATATAAAAATCTGGCGAAATTAAATTTAATAAAATATCATTTTAAACTGACAGACGAATACCTTAATGATTGAAAATAAAGAAAACAAGTTGGAAATTGCTCGTCAAACGTGGCAAATGAGGTGCGTTCGTACTATAACTAGTTTTATAATTATTTTTTGCACCCCATATTGTACTGAATGTATAATTTTTTGCACTTCATAAAGTGCATAGTCTGATACATCATTAAAATGCACTTGCAATAATTTTTCCCATTGGCCGTAATGTAAAGAAAAACTTTTGACTGTCCCTGTAATTAAACTATACATCCGATTTTCCTAAAATTTGAAATGGCTCGACAAAATTTTGCAACAATTATATCTTTAAAATTTCAGATCATTCGGAAGGCTCTAATATCATTAAAATGCACTTGCAATAATTTTTCCCATTGGCCGTAATGTAAAGAAAAACTTTTGACTGTCCCTGTAATTAAACTATACATCCGATTTTCCTAAAATTTGAAATGGCTCGACAAAATTTTGCAACAATTATATCTTTAAAATTTCAGATCATTCGGAAGGCTCTAATATCATTAAAATGCACTATCAATAATTTTTCCCATTGGCCGTAATGTAAAGAAAAACTTTTGACTGTCCCTGTAATTAAACTATACATCCGATTTTCCTAAAATTTGAAATGGCTCGACAAAATTTTGCAGCAATTATATCTTTAAAATTTCAGATCATTCGGAAGGCTCTAATATCATTAAAATGCACTTGCAATAATTTTTCCCATTGGCCGTAATGTAAAGAAAAACTTTTGACTGTCCCTGTAATTAAACTATACATCCGATTTTCATAAAATTTGAAATGGCTCGACAAAATTTTGCAACAATCATATATTTGAAATTTCAGACCATTCGGTTGGGTAGTTTTTGCTCTGTTACATGCGGACAGACGGACAGACGGACAGACGGACGGACAGACGGACGGACTGAACGACGACTATAGGTGCTACGTATTTATATAATTACGAACGCACCTAAAAATGGTCAAAAAATTTTCAACAGCGAATTTTTTTAAATTTAACTGAGATTTAATTTAAACTTGCGATTCCATTTTACAACTAGAACTTTATATTTTCTTCTAAATTTTTACTTATAATACGCAGAATTTGGTAGTTTAGTTTTAATAGTTGTGCTATTTTAGAGTCTTTGGAAATTTTAACGCAAGCAGAAAATTGTTGTAATGACGTATTATCATACCAAATTCCGCGTATCTGGTTTAATTTACTTAATATTACTGGAGAGTTCGGTCTCTCGGAGGATTGAGCTTTCTCTACCTTCCCCCTCCTTCAGTTTAATGGATACGAGTACCTGCGAGCTTCCTGAAGTGAGTTTCCGGTCAATGTGTAGCAGTGAACATCGAGCGTCAAGTGTTTTTATCAGTCAATTCTCTTCTCCTTGACAAAGGTTTAAGGTTAGCCGAAAGCGCTCGGAGTAGCTTTTTATCATTTTAACATCTAGTGTTTTTAATTTTTGAAAACATTTGTATATATTTTAACACACCTATGTAGTAATGTATTTTAAATGTTTCCATGTTTTTTATATAAATCATGTTAAGACTAAGTGATAGCCACAATGTTCATTGATTTTTCGAAACAGTTATTTACATTGGATTAAATAAAAAAAGAATTAATTTACATCGAAAAGTGCAGGAATAATCCTTGGGGGCGGTAAGAAGACCAATAATGCCACGATTCTTGAAATTGATATTTAAATGCTGATTTAAATTCTGCAGTAAATTTCCTGTCAAAGAATTTTCGCTATTCTTTCTCTAGCATACTTCTGCATGAGAAAAAAGTTGAAAAAAATTCTGTGTCTGCATTTGAAGTGATTTTCTGTATAAGTTTAGCAAGAGGGACGGTAAGGAATCTAAAACCCAGGGACAGAGTTAAAAAAATAAGAACAACCGTAAAAATGTGTGTAGGTTAATTTTTTGCTACCTATTTATATAAAACTATAGTCCCAGTTTCGGAAAAAAATTACATCAAATTACTTTTATTGAAACAATTTTATACAGACAGCTCCAAGCTTAAAAAGCAGCATCAGGGACACGGGACGGTATAAGAATTTCGTGGTATATCTGGACCCCCAGCATTGTTCAAAACTTATTTATTTTGTTAATATTGTTATGCAATCATGCAATGGGATGTTTTCCAGTATAAGAAGAAAAAAAATATGTACTAAAATAAAAATTATTATTCAGGGGCTGAAAAATATATAAAAGTCAAAATTACGTGAGAATGCCTCATATACTCATACATCACTACATCAAAATCGAAAACAAAACCAAATCCATATAAAAGATAGAAGTTTGTGTGCTGAAGTGACCGCTGCGCATAGATACAAGATGAAGACGAGGTACATCTATGTTTAAAGTTATGCACCAAGAAGTCAGTTTTTGGATTTTATTTATTTATTTATTTTTGCATTTTAGCATTTTTAATTACGTTTCACGGTGATTGTATCACATTAATAAAATTAGCTTTCAAATTTTTAGCTCAATGTTATAAATTTTGCCTTTTATTCTTTTTCAGTAAAGTTTATTCAGAATTTGTAGGGCGATTTTCTAATATTTTATGCGAATATTTTATGCAGCTTTTATTCGTGTTTATTTTCAATTTTTTGACAATCGTAAAAGGAATTAGCTTTCAAACTTTTAGCCCTAATGTAATAAATTTTGTGATTTCGTGATTGTGTCCTGCGATTTGAATTTTTACTGATTTTTAAAGTTTTTGTTTTTTCATTCCTCGGCGATTTTTTTTTTTTTTTTTTTTTTGCATTTGTGAAAGAATTCTGTAGTATAGCACTATGTAAAGTTGTAGCCTACTGTAGTAAATTTTGCCGTCTAAATTTTTACCTATTTTTATGCGTTTTCCGATGATTTTTTCACATTAGTAAAAGGAATCCGGTTTCTTTTTTTTAGTCCGTTATAATAAATGTTTTTCCTCTTTTCAATAAAGTTTATTCAAGTTCGAACAGCGACTTTTTAATTTTACGCTTTTTTATGCAATTCTTAGAGTTTTATCGTGTTGTGTTTATCAATTTTTAGACATTTTAAAAAGGAATCCTGTTCCAATTTTTTGGTCCTTTTTACTATATTTTGTCCTCTATCCAATAAAATTGATTGGAAATTTGTACAGCGATTTTCGAATTCTGTGCTACTTCTTTATACAATTTGAGTTTTTTTGCGGCGATTTTTCCACATTAGTAATTTTTTTCTCGGTCACTGAAAGAGGGCTAAATTGATCAAAAAGGATTAAAGTGGATCTTTTTCTAAAAAAGAGACTTCTTTTGGGGGGTGGAGGGACTTGTAGATCATTTGGGAGCTCTTTATTATACTTTTTATGTAATTCTTTTATATATTATACAGAATAAAATATTAATTAGCTGAGTGGTATGTAAATGATATTTATATCTATTGCTAATGACATTTGCAAAATCTGAGCTCAGACGAAAACACCGTTTGAACACTATCATGTTCAAACACACATATAGTATATTGACTCATGGTAAAAAGCGGATTGTGAAAGGAAATATGGACATATGCACAATGCACATACATAATTGTTGTAAAAATGGGCAAAACGAATTCAGGGGACTTAAAAGGGGGACAGTAAAGATATACCAAAATTTCATAATCTTATTTTTTTCTTGTCATGATTATACAATACTTTCCTTACACTATACGTGACCATAAAGTAAAAATGTAATAATTTTTAATCTTCTCAGTGGAAAAAAATTATCCTATAACTATTTCCAAAATAAATAATGTAAAATATTCTAATAAAAATTTCATTGCTTGAATTAGTGTTACTGAATTACCAATTCTATTCCAAACATGAAATAAGGTTTTACATTTTTTAATTCTAAAAAAGCCATTTAATATCCAACATATAAACAAATTTTGATTAAATTAATTTCAATTAAATTTACATTTTTAATTTTTAAATTTAACTTTAATTTTTCATTTACTTTTCTCTGCAATTGAAAAATGAAAAGCAAGACTCAAAATTAAGTTTCCCTTATGGATGATACAGACCCTAATATTCGAAACTATCACAGCGTCCTCCCATTTTTTTTTTCAGGACTACACCACTGTATGATTTCTACATCTAATTCGAAAACTTTCATTTAACCTCTTGAAGGGCGGTGGGATATAATATATCCCACTTAATTTTAATTGCAAAATGGCAAAACGACACCAGAATTCCCCAAGGAAAATTTTAATTTAACTAAATACGTGAACAAAAGCTTTTACCTATTTTAAAATAAATTTGTTTTTAATTATGGTGTCATTCTCTTATTTCTGCATTTTTCGAATAGACATACCTTGCTTCTGAAAGAGTTTTAATTTGTATTATCAAAATATATTTTATATTGCATAAAATACTTCAAAGTTTGCTTTTTTTTTTTTTTAAATCTTACTTGAAAAATTATCTTTCGTTAAAAACATTTGCAAGAAAATATCGACTTTCAATTATCTTTGTTAATCTACTATTAAATTAGATATTGACAATTCTAATGTTATAAAATATCTTGCATATTTTAATATATATATTTAGAATTTTAATGGAATATAATATAACGCCAGATGATTAAAATATTCTGTTAGTGTTTTAGAACGCGTTTAACTAATTACCAAATCAAAATGACTAATTTTACGACATAAATAATACTTTACTTAATTCTAATTTCTTTCGACCTATTCTCTATGATTTCAATATCTAATTGCAAAACTTTCTTTAAAGTTTGATTTGTTTAAAAAAATATATTTTATTTGGCATAAAATACTTCAAAATTTGCTTTTCCCAAGAAACAGTTAAATAGATAAATGGGAATTTAATTGTTTTTTAAAATCTTACTTGAAAAATATATATTCCTTTTAAAATGTTTGCTTGAAGATATCGTGAGTTAAATGCTGACGTCATGCTGGCAAAAGCATTTTTTTGTTATCGACTATTAAATGAGATGTTGACATTTCCATTGTTATAAAATGCCTTGCATATTCTGTTGTATATTTTTATTATTTTAATGAGGAATTTTATACAATATCAGATCATTATAATTTTATGATTAGTGAAATCTACTAAATAATTAAAAAAGCAAATTAATTATTATTACTCCGTGAAGTACTTTACTTAATAGCAATTTCTTTCGATATATTCGCTATGATTTCTTTATCTAATTGGATAACTCCCATTTAAGTTTAATTTGTTTTATTAAAATATATATATATATTTTTTTTTACATAAAATTCTTCAAAGTTTCCATTTTACAAGAAACAGTTAAATAGATATATGTGGATATATATATATATATTAAATCTTACTTTAAGAAAATATATTCCTTTAAAAATGTTTGATTGAAGAAATCGCGATTTAAGTGCTGACACCCGGTTGTCAGGAGCGTTTTTTTTTTCTTATCGACTATTAAATTAGATGTTGACAGTTCCATTGTTATAAAATGTCTTGGATATTCCCTAGTATATTTTT
Organism: Maratus speciosus; assembly: GCA_963932465.1. Taxonomy (NCBI): domain Eukaryota; kingdom Metazoa; phylum Arthropoda; class Arachnida; order Araneae; family Salticidae; genus Maratus; species Maratus speciosus. The sequence goes on from OZ010786.1 coordinate 446,792,331, forward strand.
TATTATTTTAATGGAGTATAATATAAAGTCAGATCATTATAATATTATGGATAGTGAAATCTGCTAAATACAAGATCAAGTTCATTATTATTACTCTGTAAAATACTTTACTTGATATTAATTTCTTTCGATTTATTTATTCACTATGATTTTTATATCTACTCGAAAACTTTCTTTTAAGTTTAATTTGTTTTATGAAGATAAATTTTCTTTTACATAAAATATTTCAAAATTTGCTTAAATAAATAAATGCGGATTTAATTGTTTTTTAAAATCTGTCCTTCCTTTAAAAATGTCTTTATTTGTATGTCTTCCTTTAAAAATGCTATCTTGAAGAAATCGTTATTTTTATAACTACTGATGTCAGGCTGTTATTAACTTTTTTGTTATTATCGACTATTAAATGAGGCGTTGTTATTTTAATTGTTATAAAATATGTTGGACATTCTGATATATATTTTTGTAATTTTAATGGGATATAATATAATGTCATATAGTTAAAATAGTATGGTTAGTGTTTTAGAATGCTAATTAATCATTATAAAATCAAAATGACAATTTTTTCTGTATAAATAATTTTTTACATGATTCTAATTTATTTCGATCTATTTATTCACTATTATTTCTTCATCTAATTTCAAAGCTTCTTTTTAAGTTTAATTTATTTTATCAAAATAGATTTTCCTTTACTTAAAATACTTTAAAGTTTACCCTTTTTAATGAATTAATTAAATAGATAAATGTGGATTTAATTTTTTTTTTATGTTACTTAAAAAATATGTCTTTCTTTTAAAATGTTTGACAGAAGAATTAGCGATTTAAAAGAACGTTTTTTTTTTTCTTATCGACCATTAAATGAGATGTTGACATTTGTTATAAAATATCTAGCGTAATCTGCTATATATTTTTATCATGCTAATGATATAATATAATGTTAGAACATTAAGTATTATGGCTTGTATTCTAGGAAGCTACTTAATAATTACAAAATCAAAATCACTATTTTTACTACAAGTAACACTTTACCTGATTCTTATTACTTTCGATTTATTATCTATTTATTATCTATATATAATTGAAAACTTTCTTTCCAGTTTAATTATTTTATGAAGATATATATATATATATATTACAAAAAAATACTTCAAAGTTTCCTTTTCAAAGAAATAATTAAAAAGATAAATGTGGATTTAATTATTTTTTAAAATCTTATTGAAAATATATCTTTTCTTATACATGTTTGCTTGAAGAAATCGCGATTTAAGTATAGATGCTAGGATTTTATGAATGTTTTCTTATTGATAGCACGTTCTTACGACTACGAAATGAAACTTATAATGAAACTTGTGTATTAATTTATAGGCATTTTCATTATTTGAATGATATAAAATAAAATGTTAGTGCATTAAATGTTTAAGTTTAGTATTTTAATTTGATGTTAATTTGACTATTATTAAGCTAAATAAAATTTCATATGATAGTTATTACCATCCATATATCTTATATGATTTCGATATCCGATTAGAAAACTTACTTTTATGTTTAATTGAACTCGCTTTATGAAAAGAACTTTTCTTAGATATATAATAGGGTAATTCCGGGATTTATGTCGCACATATTTTTGAATTTGCGTATAAAGTTCCATGGTGAACATAAAATAAAAAAAATCATGCTGTGCTTTTTAATGTTAAATATACAACGCGTGTACTGCGACAAAAAAAAAATTCAAAACAAATAATTTATATTTTTAGCAATTTTTTTCTAAAACATTACACTGCGGCACGTCACCCGTATATTCAGGCTGAGACGCCGCACTTGTGTGGTAGTTATTCCGAGCTTGTAAAAGAACAGAATGAAATTATAAATAAAAATATTTAAAAAAAATATTCATATCTGGACTATAATTAATGATGTAACAAAATGAAGCTAAAATAATACAATGAAACGTATTAGTAGATTCAAATTAATAATTGTTTGCCTACTTTCACTATTCAAATTATCGACTTATTTTTTTACATTAAATTTTAATTGTTATTTCAGCAACAACGTTACATCAATGTATTAGAGAGGGAAAAGAAAAAAGTAAAATTGTGTTTACATAGTTTATTTGTTAACCCTTTCGGTACCGGTGGCTTTTACGTAAATTTTATTCGGTTGGCACCACTTTTTAAAAAGAAGTTACCTTTATTTAAATACTCCTGAAAATACTCTAATTAAAGAAAGCAAATATTACTTTTCCTTTTTACTGGAGCCGGAAACAAATTTTGTATGCTCTTTATGAAGGTGCTTGTATACACCTATGTTTCCGAATGAGTTAAGAAACTTGTTTTATTCGACTATAATCTACAGAAAAAATGTCGAAAAATTACAGTCTTTATGTAACTACACTTGACACATTATGCAACGAAGCCAATTACACTTCCTCTTTATTGGAGTAGTTTTTTAAACGTTCCTTCAAAAAACGTCTGTGTTACGCGTAATCCAATTTTTCATTATTATCATCTTGACTTGCATCTTTCTTGCACTTCTTACTTTTTATTTTTCCCTTTTTCTCCCTTTGTTTTAGTAAACTTGATAACATGCCTAACATGGTTAGTCTGTGCAAAAAGAAAAGGAAAAGTTAATAACATTTACTCATCCCGTACAAAAGAAATTGCTGCATGTATACCGGAATTGCAGTGCGGCATGTATCACATTTTGCATGGTGCAGACGTCCGCCATCACAGTTACCTGCCATCGTTAAGGGAGATGGCATGACCATACACACAGTACTCTATACGAGCGCTATAATTAGTTTTGACTTCGAAATCATGTATGCATTTAGTAATTAGTGTATGAAAAGTATTTAAACATAACGTGTTTAAAAGTTTGGACTGTGAAATCTTGCACTTACGTCAAAATAAGGATTGTACTTCTACAAATAAACATCGAAATGGGATTCACGCTATACACTGGTTAAAATAATCTCATTGCGCACCTATACTGTGCGTTTGACAACCATCTATCTATAATTAAAAGAAATACAAGGGGTGCGGCATCTATCCCATATGCAGCGTCTCTCCCGGAGTTATCCTATATATTTTCTGAAAATCACTTATTGATATTGAAATAAAAGTCCTAAATACGAAAAAATAATAAAAAAATAAAAATAGATGTAATACATATCGACTAGTTTAAACACAAATGGTGTCGTTATCAACGTTCAAACAGAGAAATCTTTTTGCACCATTATGAATTACAAACAAAGCGCCATCTATTATCATCACATATTAATTATATATTAAAAGTTTGTAGTGATCTCATCTCATTTGATCAGTATAAAGCGAGTTACTAGCTTAGAGTAATAGGCCCGGCCTTTTGCTCCACGCTAACGTTTACACCGCCTGATAATGGTTCAAATCTCACAGATGCCAATCCACTCTCTCTTCATTGGTGACTCAGACCAACTTTCAACAATCTTCAACAGCAATCATCTCATCTCATAACAAAGAGATGGCAGCCATGCCTACTTCCACTGTGAACTCAAACTTAAAACGACCGGTATCTCCACCAGAATGCTGGCTCCATAATATACTTACCCGCACCCTCCTACTAAACAAACTAAAACACATCCATAAACACCTTTTTGAAATTTCAATACTAACTACGTTGCCTGGGCATGCAACAGTTTCAGCTGCCCCTTGTCGCCAGGTAAATTTGTTGCACATTCATCCGCCCCTTGTCCCGTAGGGGATCTGTTCCTCGGCGGAACGGATCTTGTTTTGTAATTTTTTTCGTCTTTCTTCTCTTATCTGCCCCCCGTGCGTTAGTTTTTTTTTTCACCCGACAGGTGCGGCCCTGACGCGGGATATTTTGTACATACCGCCCACTGTCGCGATTCTGGTGGCTTCAGCTCTGGCTGAAAACTGTATTTTTTTTCCATTTTTTTCCTTTTTTTAAGACCTAATAAAGGAGACTGAGAGGGACACTATGCTCTACAGACTTGGTTTCCTTGTCTGAGCTGTCCCTCCTATGCAATCAAAATCAACAGATGGCAGCACTAAAAAAATCACCCCCTTCACCCAAAGCCTGCGAAATGCTCACAGCACAAAGGCTGTCATCACACGCAACACATATGCGTACGACAGCATCATTCAGGAGTGCATATCGCTCGTCAGACACCAACAATGCGCCTTCCTCACTGGGGATGTAGTGTGTAGCGATCTCATCTCACTTGATTAGTATAAAGCGAGTTATTAGCTTAGAGTAACTGGCTTGGCCTTTTGCTCGACGCTAACATCCTCGTCTCCTGATCATGAGATCCCTGTTTCAAATTCCATCGGCGTCAATACATCATTCTCCTTCAAGTTCAAGACACTCATAGTATCACAACTTGGTAAATGTTGGTCACAAAATAATGGCATTTTTATTGCGGTACTTTGTTAGAGAAATTCGAAAGTTTTTCGAAATATAACGTATAGGAACCAGAGACCACATAGAAATTAAATAACTATTTAGGCGTAAATGGCTTTTCATATGATGAGAAGAATAACATTTGAAACAATTTTACAAAACCATGCCTCTAAAACCACGGTTTAGGAGTTAGATATAGAATGAGAATAAGAAGAGCACCCTGTATTGTATATACTGGTTGTCCATAACAGAAAGTCCCAGCTTCAATGGTATATTTTAACTACGGATCGATCGAAACAGGTTTTTAAGACCGAAACCGAAACCGAAACCGAATTTCGGTAGCCTTCCTATTTTCGGCCAAAAACGAAAACGAAAATGATCAAAATCTTTTAAAAGTAATTTATACATACTTAGATATACCTAATTATTAATTATTTTTACATGTTCATTAAATATATATAATTATAAATTAATCATACGTGTGGCCCAAGTTAGCTCTCTGTGCTGCTGACCAAAACTTTTTATTTTCATATAAAAAATGTTATTAATTCATCAACGTCAAAGAATGATTTTCTAATTATACAAATTTCATCTAATTAAAAAATGCTTTACGTATGCATACCTCGATTTATCTTTTATAACGATATTTGTAAATGATCATCTGTTATACTAAAACTTTCTCAAAGAGTATTCGAAACTCTTCAGCGGTTTCAAACTGAAAATTTTCTATTACTGTTAAATCTTCAGCTTTTAATGAGCACGTGAAACGCGTTTTCAAAGTTTTGTCATACATGCATTGCTTGCTTTATAATTTGCACTCACGACTTGTGTCAGTCATGAGAAATAACTATAAACAGTGAAGTTCATAGAAATAAATAGTGTCTCATTTGAGCCAATAAAGCTCAAATCAATGTTGACAATTCCCGAATGAAGGAACGAGACTTTTGGAATACAGATAGTTGAGTTGTGTTACAGCCGAATACTTAGCATCATTTTTGCCGAAAACGAATTTTCGACGAAACTCATATTTTGAGCCGAAAACGAAATCTAAGATCGGTCAATCTCTACTTATAACAGTTTAATTGTCTGAGCGAAGCGAAGGCTAATACTCAGCGAAATATTACTGCCCGGGCACTTTACTACTACGATGGATATTAACGCCATGTTCTACTAAAAAAAAAAAGCCTAATAAAAACCTTTCGTCAAGCATAACTCAAAAAAATATTTGTCGGATTTCGTTTCTGATGGCACCAGAAGGTACCTATGAGGGTCGCCTACTGAATGCACCTACTATGAAAAATAAGTTCCAAACCGTTTAAAAATTATATAGAAAAAACTCTTAAAAAAGCACAATCTATCTGCATACGTCACAGAAATTTGGTGTGCGTCACTTTCACCGGTTGATGTTTTCGTAGACAACTGGTGGAGCAAATAAAAAAAAATACGCACGCAGTAATATTGAATAGATCAGTTTCAACCACGTGATCACAAACCTTGCAACAACCCGTGGCAACCAGTTTTGGTGGGCAAACAAATAATAATACAGTATTCCGTACCACGGTGACCGTTTTTAGCCTGTTGTATAAAATCTGGCATGTTGTATGACATACAATTGTGGATGATTAAAACAAAAGACATGAGTGTTTATTGATCCGGGAGGTTATCTTTCTCTGGATGTCTGTCTGTCTATCATACAGCATGCAATTTTCTTGTAAAGGATGATATTATTATGCAGTAAAACCTCCATAACGGACACACCCGATTAGTGGACACCTCTATTTAGCGGGCATTTTTTCGATTACCAACCCTTAAATAACTGTAATTTTTTTACTCTCAGTAGCGAACACCTCCAAATAGAGGGCAAATTCTGCCCTCCCGAGGTGTTCGCTATTCAGAAGTTTTACTGGTAAAACCTCCATAGCGGACACACCCGATTAGCGGATACCTCTATTTAGCGGACATTTTTTCGATTACCAACTCTTAAATAACTGTACATGTTTTACTCTCAATAGCGGTCACCTCTAAATAGAGGACAAATTCTGCATTCTCGGGGTGTCCGCTATTCAGAGGTTTTACTGTATATAATATTGATAATTATTTTACAGGGCCACACAAAAGAAAAAGAATATATGAAACGAATATAAACTAAATTCGAGATTGGTAGATCGCTGATGGTAATGTAATTTTAGGATGTTGTTACAGTCATCCGCAGCATGTTTTTAGAGTTTCGTCCATCTAACGAAACCCTACCTGTCTCACTCCTTTGTCTGTCTGTTTGTCCGTCTGTCACAGAGCCCGTTCTCAGAAACTATATATGTCGGAGACTTGAAAATTTGCATACTTATAGTTGAACACCACACATCAAACGGCAAATAATAAAATTTTGAAAAAGTCTAATATTTAACCCTCTGGGCTCTAAACTTGTGTATTTTAAGCAATTTTTCTATCTCAGCCCCTAATTTAATTAAGTTGGAGACATGAAATTTTGCATACTTATAGCTGAACATCTCACATCAAACGACAAATAATAAAATTTTGAAAAAGGCTTAATATTTAACCCTTTGGGCTCTAACTTATGTATTTAAAGCAATTTTTCTAACTCAGCCCCTAATTAAGTTGGAGACATGAAAGTTTGCATACTTATAGCTGAACACTTGCGATAACACGATAAATCATAAAATTTTGAAAATGTCATATTTAACCCTCCGGTCTCTAACTTCTGTATTTTAAGCAATTTTTCTAACTCAGCCCCTAATTAAGTTGGAGACATGACATTTTGCATACTTATAGCTGAACACCTCACATCAAACGACAAATAATAAAATTTTTACAAAGTCTAATATTTAACCCTCCGGGCTCTAACTTATGTATTTTAAACAATTTTTCTAACTCAGCCCCTAATTAAGTTGGAGACATGAAATTTCGCATACTTATAGCTGAAATCCTCACATCAAACGATAAATAATAAAATTTTGAAAAATGTCTGATATTTAACCCTCTGGGCTCTAACTTATGTATTTTAAGCATTTTTTCTAACTCATCCCCTAACTAAGTTGGAGAATTGAAAGTTTGCATACTTACAGCTGAAAACTTGCGATAACACGATAAATCATAAAATTTTGAAAAGTCATATTTAACCCTCCAGTCACTAACTTCTGTATTTTAAGCAATTTTTCTAACTCAGCCCCTAATTAAGTTGGAGACATGAAATTTTGCATACTTATAGCTGAACACCTCACATCAAAAGACAAATAATAAAATTTTGAAAAAGGTCTAATATTTAACCCTCTGGGCTCTAACTTGTGTATTTTAAGCAATTTTTCTAACTCAGCCCCTAATTAAGTTGGAGACATGAAAGTTTGCATACTTATAGCTGAACACTTGCGATAACACGATAAATCATAAAATTTTGAAAAAGTCATATTTAACCCTCCGGTCTCAAACTTCTGTATTTTAAGCAATTTTTCTAACTCAGCCCCTAATTAAGTTGGAGACATGACATTTTGCATACTTATAGCTGAACACCTCACATCTAACGAGAAATAATAAAATTTTGAAAAAGTCTATTACTTAATCCTCTGGGCTCTAACTTGTGTATTTTAAGCAATTTTTCTAACTCAGCCCCTAATTAAGTTGGAGACATGAAATTTTGCATATTTATAGCTGAACACCTCACATCAAACAGCAAATAATAAAATTTTGAAAAAGTCTAATATTTAACCCTCTGGGCTCTAACTTTTGTATTTAAAGCAATTTCTCTAACTCAGCCCCTAATTATGTTGAAACATAAAAATTTGCATACTTATAGCTGAACACCTCACATCAAACGACAAATAATAAAATTTTGAAAAAATCTAATATTTAACCTCTAATATTTTGTCTCGCGCAATTTTTTAATTTAAACTGTTTTGCAATACTATTTTTTGTTCATTTTGCATGATATGTGTAATGTGACGTAATTTGTTCTATTTCAGATTTCTAACGCATGTTAATGAATTTATTTTACAATATCCTTTCTCTTTTAAAATTCACATGTAAATATAGTTTTTATGGCGTAATTTCCAATAAGTGCCTGCTTTTTATACCCAATTATTTAATTGTAATTTGAAGGTTTTTTTCTGTTTATAATAGTAACGTGTAAATAATTTTTTTTATTTGAAGCAAACATTATTGTTTGCGCTGTTTATACAGTTGGCAACAGTTTAAATTAATACCATTTTCTAAAATATGTAAAAAATATCTGTCAAAATGCTGAATATTTGAATTTAAAATAGAAATAAAACCTCAAAAAATGAGTCAAATTAAAAAAAAAATAATGAAATCTGCAGACCGGGATCTTCTATTGAATAAAATGATCTAAAAACGATTAAATTCCCATGTATAGCTTTTGCTCTTATAATTTTTTTTAATGGAACGATTTTGTCCAACTTTAGCATTAAATATCTCTTAAAATAATTCTTCGATTTGAAAACTGTATGCATTAGTGTGTTGATCAAACATTTCGCTATAATACCACCGATTTTCATATATTTGTATGCAATAGTTTACTTAATATTAACGAAGAAAGACCTCCGGTCACAAAAAATTCAAAACCGGCGGTTGCGGCGGTGACAGCGTTAGTTACTTTTCATAGAATAGAGAGATATATAAAAATGAAAACTTGTCTATCTGTCTGTTTGTAATTCTATAAAAAAATCCACAATTTGGAAGCCAAAATTGTGAAGAGATACGTACATGTGTATTAAAACATGGCCGAGACAACTAAAGTAACCCGGAATCGAAATAACTTATAGTTAATTTTTAATTAATAAAAAACCACCAATTTAACAGCAATTTCTTATCAAATTTAAACATTTTTCGTTATAGCAGTTGCCAACAATTAAAAAAACACAATAAAATTATTACTACAACAATTAATTTTCTACTGCAAGATTTCCACGTGAAAAATGAAAATGAAATAAATAGTTTGCCGAATTTAAAAAAAAAGGTGAATATTACGTCATTACTTTTCTATTGCAAGATATTCACGTGAAAAATGAAAAGGAAATAAATGGTTTGACGAATTTAAATGAAAGTGAATAGAACTTCATAACTTTTCTATTTCAAGGTTTCCACGTGAAAGAGAAAAATATTACGTTATATTGGAAATATAAAGGGCATGGTGGATATAGTATAACGTCATATGAGTGTGAAAAATGTATTGAAGCATAATAAAAACCAGATTAGGGAAATATTGGCGTATTTTAACATTATTGCTCCAATTATAAATTGAGATAAGTTCATTTATAGCTGTATTCTTTTGCGTCTTATATACATTTATACATTTTTATATAGCGGTTTCATATGATTCATTCAACAACATTTCCACTGCTTTTTTTAATGTTTGTTTTGTGTTGTATGTTAAATTTTGAAATTTATTTTTCAGAACAAACATCCTTCAAATTCTGGGCAACGCCGGCACTTTAGCTTGTAACAGATAAATGGCTTTTGTATCTGTACATCTAATGCTAATATTATAAAGTGTTATAATATTATAAAGTATATAATATTATTAATGCTTGTACGTTTGTGAGGTGTTATCTCTGAAACTACATAGCCAACTTAAAAAAATGTTGGTGGCCATCTCTGCTCCGATAAAAAAGACTATTTTTTGTCAGTGCAAGAACCTACATCGCTGCAGGAGCATAAAAGTTCTAAAATTGTGATTTCTGAGATATTGATTGGGTTAGAAACTTTAAATTTGGTGCGGTAGTTACTTTTAAGATGTAAATACTCGTAATGAACGCTCTCTAAAAGGTTCAATTTGACGGATAAACGTAAAAATTTCTAGAAATGTTCTAAACTATGATTTATTTGGAATACGAAATTTTTGGGATACTGTTGGAGTTAGAAACTAGAACTTTGGTATGGTAGTAATTAATAAGATGTAAATGCTCGTTGTAGAACGAATTCTAAAAAATAGAAAGACTAAACAAAACGGAAAAATATCTAAAGATGATCTAAGTAACGAAGAACATGGAACTGTTAGGAATGTAAACATGAAAATTGACATGGCTGTATTTATCATGACGTAAATTATCGCAATAGAACAATTTCTAAAAATGTTGCTATAAAAAACAGTGCAGAAACAAAAATATTTCAAAAATTTTCTATTTCTCTGTTACTGCTGAGCCCAAAATTTTGAAATTTTGCTTCGGGTTAGTTTTAAAATATACAATTGTCTCTATGAATGGTTTCTAAAAAATTTAAAATTTAAAAAGATGAAATTAACGGAAAGCGATCTGAATTACCATTAATTTTGAATTATTAGGTACAGCAACTTTAAATATTTCATAATGCTGCATTTCCTCCGCAAAACATGCGATTTAAATGCAACAAAACTGATAGATACCCACCTAGCATTAAATAAATTGTGTAAATATTGAATAAAGACCTGTATGAAACAGTGAGTAGGTTGCCCGAAAGTACTTGTTAAAGTGTTTCTTCTCTGGGCTTTTCTCTCTCTCGCCAAGGCCACTAACAGAGGGAAGTGCCGTTTTAAATGTGATATGAATTTTTTATCCGATTCATTTTTCTAAACATTTTATCATAAGGTCATATTCTCAATTATCATTAGTAGATTTTTTATATATTATCTTATTCTGGTAAAATTTTGTAATCGGGTTCATATTGGCGTATGTTAGCTTGCATGATTTGCTGAATAAATATGTATGGATTTGTAAATTACTTCAAATGACAATTTGACAGCTCAAAAGTTATGCAGACGATATATTCAGATCTTGTGTCATACTTTATGTTGTAATCATTGCCGATTTCTTTTATTTAATACACGCTAAATACAGCTCAACTTGTGCAGAATATGTTTGAAAACAAAACAATCATACATACACTCATCATTTAAATCCGATCGAGCATATCTAAAACACACTCTAACGAAGCATTGCATGCCACTTTTGATGTATTCGGTACTTTGATACTATATTAGATTTTGAGAAGAGAATTCCTTAAATGTTATCGACAACCTCATTGCATCCGTGGAAAACAGATATTGTACAATATTAACTATTCCGGGGGAGCACACACCATATAAAGTATAGTCCATTCTTTTTAAACATCATATATTTGTCATTTAAAGTTACTCAAATTGGTGCGGAGCGTCTGATTATGCTCTTGACATCATTTTATACAGTTAAAATTCCGATATAAGTAAATTAGTGTTTCATTTTCTATTTTATTTTTAATATATTGCGTACTTTCAATTTTATATCCATGCATGGCTGTCTTGAATGGTTTGATTTTCCATTTTTTTAAACAGTGTATACGAATTTATATATAAGATTTTGTAATTCTACAATTCGTTTATTTTCATCATTTCAATTTTTCGCAGTATATGGACAATTAAAGATAACATCTCATTTTCTTTGCTTCCACATGTTATTATTAAATCTATGTTCTCAGTAATATCGCTCAGACTAATCCCTCTGAGGGAAGTCCTAGTTTAGATTATATTCAACAAATCATGCATTAAATTGAAGGTAAATTAACCTAGTTTTTCTTACAAATGTTCAATATGTGCATCTTTAGTTATATGGCACATATCCAATCTAAAGTGAAATTCATACTACACTTTGGTTACAAATCCGAAGTAATGGAAAAAATAACTTCTTAGATTCTAAGTCCGAACTCTGGCAAATCATTAGGTAGCGGCAGAACGTAGACACGATATTTTTTAAAGCCCCATGAAAAAAAGCATGGCTCTAACAGCTTCTAAATCTTCAGACCAATAATAACTCTTTAAGCCCAGGAGCTTTAAAGAGCGTATGTGGCACTGCAAGCGAGTAAATAAGAAAGCAGTTACTCGCGCACGCGCTTATCTAAAACTGTTTGCATTACTCTTTATTTGTGACCTTGAACCACCACTTCACAACTACTTACAGTTGATACCATTAAAATTTATAACTGGGATGTTCTTTTATGGAGATGCTGTATAACAATACTATAAATTACTATACTCAACACTATATATATATTATACTCAACACTGACAAATCATTAGATAGCGAATCATTAGGATCCCAATTAAATTTTAAGCTAAACACACGTTGAACCGACATTATAGATTCACTCTTTGGAAATTGAACGCGCAACGTTTTACGCTCAGGAGTCACCATTTTGCATATTTGTTATTCCAGGCGAGTAAATAACAAAAGAGTGCTCGCGCATGCGCTTATCTAAAACGATTTTAGTTAAGGTGCGAATGGACCATCCTTCTAACTGTTATCGGTATCGGCGTCTTGTCTTGTGGCAACGCGGTGTTTTTGATCTTTAATGGCTTTAAAAGGAAAGTGACCCATGTCCTGCAAAAGAGGAACCCTTCCGTCAAGTACATTTGATCTCCTTATCTCCTATCCCATTGTTGATTCCCCTCATCCTTTTGTGAATAAACCGCAGAAGGGTGCAGAATAAAAGATTTCCAAGAAAAATGTAGAAGGATGTCAAAACAAGCGTTTGCACGGAAACTGAGCGTTTATTTTTGACGTTGAACCAACACTCTACAGCGCTAATTTAGATGTAAGCTCTTTAAATCCTTAAGTACAAACTTTATTTAGAATTCATTGAAAATAAAGTCTCATGAAACAACCATTATCTTTTATATCCGTAATTTTAGAAATTTAATGATAATTCCAGTTAATTTTATAAAACTAACTATATAACTAACAGTAAAATGAACGCTATATTAATTTTATACATTTTTATTATACCATATTTAATGTATAACTCACATTATGTCTAGCTGTTTACATAAAATGTCAATATAGACGAAATAAATGTATTTTTAAAAGTGATAAATTATACATAGTCCACCATTATTATTTTATTTTTTTTTTTTTTTTTACAAATTTAATACCCATTAACAATAGCTGCATTTAAGTATTTAACAAGTATTTAAAAATGTATAAGCAGATCAGACTAATTTAAATGTAATCAAATTTTTATTAAACCTATAAATTATAAATTAAACATGAAATTTCTTTAGAATGTTTCCTGTAACATATAGTTCTGAATGGTATTGTTTGATAAAACTTTTAAATTATATAACATGTAACAGCATTTAAATAATACAGTAAAAAATGCTTTAAAGTACAAAAAAAAAAATCATAAGTTGTCGTTTTTTAAAACAAGATATTAATAAGTTAAGTAGCTTTTAGAAATGAATTAAAATATTTTTCATAGTTTTATGTAATTAATGGTACAATTAAATATTAAATCTGTTCGAAAGAGAAATTTAATTTATAACATTGGAATAAAAGAAAAAAAATCCAACGTAAAAGTATCAATAATAAAATAATGATATTAGTGACAAAATTTTCATCTTTCGATTTTTTAAATTAATTATAATAGAACTTCAAATTAAAAGATAATTGTATTAGAGAAATGTAAAACTAATATTATAATCCAACTAACACAGAATAGCTTTAATTTATAAAATGTTACAGCTGTATGTTCCCACAAAATCTTTTTGGAAGACGAATAAATTGGAATTTTTTTAAATATTACTAACAAATAAACACATAATTAGAAAAAAAGAGTTAATAAAGGTTAGCATTAATTATGATGAAACTTATTTATATTATTTATAGATATGATATCGATAGTTTAGAAAAAACGCTAATCAAATTTTTTAAAAACGTTACGATTCCAAATTACTTATAGAAATTTTCTTTTGAGGAATCGCGATTCCAAATTGGGTATTATGAATTTTCTTTTTAATAAATTTAGACTTGCAAAAAATACTTCAGAATAAGGGATGAAACATTTATTAAACTCTCACAAAATAATATATATAGATATGTAATAATTAAAAAAATTCGCCTTTTACCCGAGTTAATTTATTCCAAATTCTTATATCTAACTTTTTAGGATTTCGTTCATCTGACGAAACCCTATTCGTCTCATTCCTTTGTCTGTCTGTCTGTCTGTCCGTCTATCTCTCCGTCACACAGCCCGTTCTCAGAAACTATACATGTTGGAGACTTGAAATTTTAGGTACTTATATCTGAACACCTCACATCAAACGACAAATCATAAAATTATGAAAAAGTCGGTAATTAATCTAATTAAGGGCTAATTAACTTCTAAAATTAATCAATTAACCTTTTTAACGCAGGTACAAACGCACCTTCTGCAAATCCTTCTGCACCTTCTGCAAGTTTCTCCTAAAGGTTGCCGGTAAAATCAGCCAATGCACAGTTACCACGGAGGAAATTAAGCCGAAAAATGAAGTGGACATTTTAAAGCGGAATCGCATATCAGAAAGTATTGGTCCGAGAAAATTGTAAATGGTATAGACAGACGCGGAAAAAAAATCTACTTTCATTTGGTATAAAGTTCACATTTCTGCGATGTGTATAAGGTAAAATATCCACTAAAAATCGATCGATAAAAATTTAATTTCTTTAATTGGAAAGACTAGAAAAAAAGATTTCATTTCGGCGGCAAAGCAGGTGTCAGACATGACGACGCTGCACTTTTCCATAGTTGGATATTTTAATACGAAATTTTAACTTTTTTAATATTAATTTTTTTGATTAAAGTTTTTGGCATCCCGATGTAAAATTTTTCGCTGTTTCATTGGTACCCATTTCTAAGTCCTACCTTAATTACAAACTGAAATATTAATTATTATTTAATTAATCAGTTTATTGCTATAAAATGTGTCGGTTAAAATGGAGACACGAGCTTTTTTAACCACGAAATATAGTAACCTTCCTGTTAACCGTAACTCCGCTTTAACCGGCGTCTTTTTTTCCCCAAGATCAGGCAAAATTCAGAAAGGAAAATTTCGGTTCTCATTTCTTTATTGTTAATTAACTCAAATTTATATAATGTAGAATAATTTGAACTTCTTATAAAGGTATGTGAAACGATTTTCAACAATTTAATTTGTATTAAATATTGTTCATTATTTGTTATTAGTAATAATTTTCATTTCAATTCAGTTAATAACAACTGGTGTTCATTTCACAAAATAAAGAAAATATGATTTTTTTAAACTACACAAATTAAAAAACTAAATGTATCCTACCATTTAATTAATTAAATATGCAGTTATTTATTTAAATTTTTTTGCGTCTCCACTTTAACCGGCTTTTCTCCTAACCGGCTAACCCTCGGTCCCGCTTAGGCCGGTTAAGCGGGAGGCTACTGTAATTTAAATTAGGAAAATCTAACAATTTGCTGGAGGGTTTTTAACAGCGCTATGACATAAGTATAACTCATTCATCATCAGAAAGTTCACAAATATTCATACCACTATTTTTTAATAGTAATTTCATGAAATATCTTAAATTATTAGTTAAGACCGCCACTCGATCTGTTTGAAACTTTAAGATAGTTTATAACACATAAGAAAAAGTGTAAAAAAGAATGGAGTGTGGTATTTTAATGAGGGGGGGGGGGAGGGAGCTACATTTATTTTTTTTTAATCTTACCGTTTGTTACCGCGGCAAATGTTTTAAATTCTTGGTTAGGACCGTCAACATCCCGACCCATGTATCTACGGAAAGATTGCGTGAAGGAGTTTCGTTGAGGTATGCTTTTGTTAAGAATAGAGTGCGCTCCCTGGTAGTGGAATGTGGAACTAACATAACGCGATTTTGTTAAAATTAGGAAATGTAACAAGTCGATCTGTTTGAAACTTTAAGATATTTTATAACACATAAGATAAAGTGTAAAAAAGAATGACGCGAGAAATTCAGGAGGGGGGGGGGAGGCGCTATATTTCTATTTAAAATGTTTGCGTTTCTGACCGCTTTAGGTGCCTTTTTTGAGGTAGTCCTGAGATATATGCTACTTATTTAATATAAAATTGTCTAAAGTTTAGTTACCACTATTTCCGAATAGTAATTTCAGCAATATCTTAATTTCTTATTAAGACCGCCACCACCTCGAGTAACATATCTACTGATAGGTTCTTTAACGGAGTTACGTTCAGATACAGTATTGTTAAGAATAAAGTGCGCTCCGTCGTGGTGGAATGTGGAACTAACAAGGCTATCTGTTTGAAACTTTAAGATAGTTTATAACACATAAAAAAAAGTTTATAAAAAATGGCGCGTGAAATTTCGGGCAGGTGGGAAGAGGGGGAGGGGCAAAATATATATATTACCTTTTTGTTTACCTTTAATACCTTGTAATAACTTTTTGTTTCATACCGTTCAGGTGCGTTTTTTTTTTTTTTTTTTTTTTTTTTTTTTTTTTTTTTTTTTACGGAGACCTCAGATACATGCTACTTAATAAATATAAATATGTCAAAAGTTAAATTACCACTATTTCCGAATAGTAATTTCAACAAACATCTTAAATTCTTGCTGAAGGCCGCCACCCCCTTGAGCAACATATCTACTGGTAGGTTATGTAAAGGACTTCCGTTCATATACACTTTTGTTAAGAATAGAGTGCGCTCCCTGGTGATGGAATGTGGAACTAACAAATCGCGATTTCATTTAAAGTAGGAAATCTAACAATGCGATCTATTTTAAACTTAAAGATACTTTATATCATATGATAAAAAAATATATATAAAGAAGAATGGCATGCCGCATTTCGTGGGGGGGTGAGGGAGGGGCGCGAACAAAATTAGGAAATATAGCTGGACGATCTGTTTGAAACTTTAATATAGCTTATAAAACATAACAAACATTTTAAACATGAGGCCGCGTCAAAAATCATGGTGATCATTACCCCACTTCGCCCGCCCCAAGGGGGGCACTTTTCTAAATTTTGCAGATGCACGTCATGTAATATATCGTAGCATTTCGGGGGGGGGGGGGGGGGCACGAACAAAATTAGGAAATATAACAAGGCGAATCTGTTTGTAGCTTTGCGATAGTTTAGGAAGGGTTTGTCAAAATTTAGAAGGTGTTCCATGGCGATAAATGTGCTGGACGTTTTGAAAGGAATATTATACGAAAACCTTTGTGCGATCTATGATCACACTTACACCACTTACACTTACACACTTACACTTTTACCTGTCTTTTCATAATATCTTGAATATCCTTTGTATTTTAATCCCATGCCTTTAATTCAGCGCATACTTTTATTTCTTATTTAAAAACCTTAATCTGTTAATAGCTATCTTTCTCTGTAAAAAAACCACTAATTTATTTTATTCTTTCATATTTTGAGACATTAAATTCTTATTTCTTTCGAATGTTTATTAAAACCATTTTATCTTTTATTAAAATATTATTCGATATTCCATAGTGGCTTGCGAGTATTTTCCGTCCTAATCCTTTTTCTTTTTTAAATTTCCAGCATTTAAGTAAAGAGTTCTATTTCTACGTAAAGCTTCTCTGCCGCTTTCCTTGTTTTTGTCCTATCGCTTAGCGTGCTCTGTCCTCTCGTCCTCCCTAACTTACTGTGGATTGGATCCCGCGTAGAACAATTTAGAGTACCTTTTCGCCTTCTTTTAATATTTATACAGCTTACGCTGACTTGAGAGAGAAGACTTGCACGCTTTTTATCTTTTTTATTAAATCTATGTCACCGGGAGAGCTGCTTTTCTTTAAGTCGCAATGTCGCTTCTAATCATATAACACCTGTCTATGTTTAAAACGTGACACACGACCCGAACATGAGTAACTGGATAACTGGTGGAATTGTGTCATTCTGTAAGTCAGTCAACTAATAAACTTTTTGATGAAGAATATGGTTTCTTTCGTTATCTACAGGAAAACACCCAAATATTTCCGACCTGACGTTCCACGCTGGCAACGAATACGACTACAAACATTTAATCCTCGGTTTGGTGATATATGACGGATGTATTTTCACTGCTTATTTTCAACATGTTTTACCCTACAATTAAAAATCCTTTCATATATATAATTCGAGCTAATTTAATATCAAACTAAGATTGAACCACTATGATATAATCTTAATAAGAAGAGATAATATTCAAAGAGATAATATTCGAATAAATGAAAATACGCATTTTTTAAAATCTTATTGAAAGAATTTTCAGGGCTGTTGTAGTGGACTAGCGACTCGCTTTTAAATGGTCTGTAGTGTTTTTAGTGTGAGGATGAATGAGGGGCAGTGAATGAGACCTTGCGTCGGAAGAATGTCCGCCACGTGCAGTAAAAGTGAAGCCGGAGTTACAAGCGCAGGTCTTATGTAAGAAGTTTTTGAAATCACATTTGAGTAAATAAAGGTTTCTTGCCGGCCACGGGTTGTCAAATTCAATGCACTGAATATTTAACGAATGTTTAGCTTTGCAGCTTAAAGTAACTTATTAGTTTCAGGAAGTTGGTATCGATGTAATGAATCGAAGCCTTTTATGTAAGTTCAAGTTTTGATATTTCTTAGTTGTTGAAGTAGTGATTTACTTTGTTTTCTGGTCATTAATTCAGACAAAATTTGGAAGTTACTCTATCACCCCCTGCCCAATTATTTTAAATAAAGTTGTTTTACAACTTATACCTGAATGTGACTCATGTATTATGTAGTGTACTAGCCTGGGTCGCTACAGTGTTAATAACCGTCCAAATTAAGCGATTTTAATAAGAAATGAAGGTCGGATTTGCTATCTATTCAGTCAGCAAAAATATAGGTTGTCTCACTCCAAGTCGAGATTGGATTTTCACTCTTGAATGAAGGTGTGATAACGATATTTTTCAAAGGACTTACTTTCTACTTGGAAAGCACTAGATTGTCAAGGTCACTAATGAACTGTGAACCGGAAGGAACGAACAGAAAAGAAAGACCGAGAAAACGTTTGAGCGATAACCTTAAACAAAATATGGAAAAATATGGACTAAGAGAGACAGTGTTGAGTGGCGAAGGAAGTTACATTTTGTTTTTGGATGAGGAAAACCTCAAATGTGGGGAAACTCATAAACAAGAAGTCTTACTTTCTTTTATGTAATATATTATGATATAAAGAGCTTCCCAATAATTATAATAGTTTTATAGAATTAAGATTTACACTAGACTCTGACAGCACCTGCTACGCTTTAACATACATTCTTGAAAAAACCCTTGTTGATAGGTTAATGGTTCGATTTATAACAAACCTTCTTACAAACAGATTTTTTTATTTGTAACAGTAAAATGAAAGAAAACTTACTAACGTAAAATTTACAATGAAATTGATTTGAAAATTTATGCCAATTGATCATTTTAGATGAAATATAATATAGCTTGTAATTACAAATTATCTTTTAATTTGAACTCATTATAGTAAGAATTTATATCATTATATTTTATAATTTGATAAAATTCCTAAGGTATAAAATTTGACAATACTATTATTAATTTTTTTATATTAGTAATTCTTTTTCTTCATTTAGATTTTCAAAATAGGTATGATAAGGTTTAAAAATTCATTATCGTGTTTTATTTTTTAATTAGTGGAAAGTAGCTAAATTTGGACAACTTCACATATTTTCAGATTAACTCACTTCATTTTTGGAAAATATGCAAAATATCACTACACCTGGGCAATTTGTTCATCTACTAACTAAATAAATCTATAGAACAATTGCTTTTTGAAATTCTCACGTTTTATTTTAATTTGAAAAATTTGGCAAAAGTGGTCCAAGTTCAGCAACTGGTCGCCTAAGTTGGAAACCCAGTCTCCTAAATTGGACCAAACAATATTAGGCTGTTGTAATGATTAGGGAATATAACTTATTTTATTAAAAGCGAAGTCTGCGATGAATGAAGCAATCAAACAAAACAACAGCAATGAAATATAATGAAATCAACCGTCAGAAAGTAAGAGTAATTGTTTTAAAGCAAAATGTATTCAAAATATAAATCAAATTGTAAGTAACTAAGAAAAGAAATCATAGAACTAACATCTAGTTACTTGAATATCACGTGGGAAGTGATGCAAGTCTTACATATGAATTTCCTTTGTTCACTTTTTATTCCAGCACACAAAATATGGTACCATACTTGGCCATCTGAACACTTAAACATTTCTGCTTTCATTTTTCTTACAAATTAGGCAAATCCAATCGCCACTGTCTTGATTTGTCTATTTAGATTCTGAATCATTATGTATTTTTTTTTTTATTTTTTTTTTTTTTCGTAACAGAAGTTTTCTTTACATCATGTCTGTAGTTCTTCACTTCCATCATTTTCTTTATAATTGAATTGTGCCTAGTTTTAAAACTTGATGTTCCAATTGCTTTTGTGCTTTAAGAGCTTCCTTTTTGTCGTTTTTTCTTCATTTCAAGGTTCACTTTATATGGCGAAAATATTAACGCAGCTGTTTTTTGGCGACCTCTGTACTTTGACTTAACTTATTTTGGCAAGGGAGATAACATTTCTAATGATTCTTTGTCTTTTTTTTGGAGGGGTAGATGTTGTAGCTGCAGCCTTCTTGCGAGTCAATATCATACCGCCACAACTTACTCTTTCCTTTCGGTGTCCTATACATTTAACAACTTTTGCTGTCACTGATGTTTTTCTTTCAGATTGTTTGTCTGTGTCGTGTTCATCATTTTTTATTTTTTACTCTTTTAGTTTTAGTAGGTTACATGATTACTGACTTTGACTCTCAAATCTCATTAGTAGGAGAATCAACGGGTCTATCTGCAATGCCTATCTCCTCATCAGAAGTATGTACAGAAGCACCTGCAAAACGTTGACTTTTAAAGACATGCCTATTAGGAGACCAAATGCCGCTTCTTTAAAAGCTTGGACAGCGGTTTCAACGGATATAATAAAATAGACATACAAATATAGCCACACAACAGATATGCAAAAAAATAAATTAAAATATTAAAAAACTTGCATGGAGAAAGTTTTACCTTGATAGTCCACCTTGTTTGTGGATTTCCTTTCATACTATTCTTGTGCTAATAGGATTTGTAAGCACAATATTCATCTCAGAATTCGTTTTTGCAGTAATAGAATTCTTATTTTTGATCACAACCGTAAGAAATGATAGAATGCTTGTGCGTCTGTGTCACTCATATGTATTTACAGGGTGTTGCAAAGTTCAACCGACAGATTCAGAGGGGTGATAATAGGCATCAAGAGGGGAACGAAAAATTATCACAGAACATGGGGTCGCCAACCACGTATTTCATCAATAATACAGTGTGTTTCGTCCTATCTCAATTTGGGTATACGATAATAACTTTCAGAAAACTGAAGTATATTATAATAAAATATTTATAGAAATTCTCACCTTTATTGTAAATGTGATAACGCCAAACAAAAGTAGTAGAAGTTTGCATTATACGCGTCAGCAGTATGCACTTGACGCCCCACATTTTGGACTGTGATGATAGGTTCATACGGTAACATTGATTGCTTGAGCAACATGTTTTACCAGATCTTTTAGTGATGTTATCGCATATCACACAAAACAAGATAAATATTGTTGCATTTTCATTGCAATGTTTTTTTATCCTCGAAATTATTACCGTCAACCAGATATCAATTAAAATGAAACACCCTGTATTTATAACTAAATAAGTGGTTTTAGACTCCCTGTTCTATGGCAATATTTAATACCTCTTGATGCTTATTATTACCTATCTGAATTTGTCGGTCGAATTTTGTAACACCCAGTATATACGTTGGTCATAGTTATAGTATAGTTTCTTTAGGCTCAGTTATAAAGAACGTACCACTTCAAATGATACACCATTAGATATGGGTCAATATCTAAAAATTGGACAATTTCATTCCAGAATTTTTATTTTTTTAAATTAACGTATCAACTACCAAATGCAAATATATACTATGATACATGTTTTGTCATTTAAATACTATAGTGATTTGAGATCAAGGATGTATATTTTATGCGTAGGATAAATTTTTATAGAAGAAAGTGTCTGTTAACATCATAATCAATGCCTAATAATTGGGACTGAGATGAGGGGGACTGAGGTGATGTTTTGTCTTAACAGCTGCACAGCCATTTTGTTAAATCATTTTGAACACATGTAAATTATTAAATATGCCATGTGACATTTGTATGTTACATAAATAAAGTTGCAATAAGATTTTTTATTTTATAAATAAAAAGTTAAATATTGTGATATGGATGATGCTATAAAAAAAATATTCATCCCTATTCAGAACAAAAACTAAATATTTCTAAATATGAAGCAAAGAGAAGAACGACTTGCCTTCATCCAGGGTGGCTAGTTGAAATTTAGTTGCTGTTGCAATGGAAATAATTCTGCCAGCGCCACCTAGTATCTGTTAACCTAAATCTGTATTTAGAGGGATCTGAGATGATGGTCAGACTCAGGGACACTAGTTCAATATATTTACTACAATATTTTACTGTACAATCTACACTAATAAAGAATAATTATATTTTCCCATGTTGTATATATATAGGTATAAATATATAATAGCAAAAGTTAATAATATTTATAGAAATTTTTACAGCATACTTTTAATATTGGATATTTGTACCAGGGGAGAGGGACTAAAATGATGATTGCGTTTGTTTAAAGCTTAAAATTAATTATTTATACATCATTATATGTCCACTTATCATTGATAATTGTTATAACAAATGTTATTATATGTTACATTTTTCAGTTTTTGGGTTTGGTATAATTAATGAAATATTGTTGGCAGTGGACGCAAATTGTCCAGTTTTCAGTTATTGACCCATATACATATTATTTAGACAATGGAAAATAGATTTATAAAGAAAACAATTGTTGAAATTTTCGGCTCCACGGCAAAAAGAGCACTTTCGGTTGATTTTAGATAATACAGTAGGCATAAAAACTAAAAATAAAGCAAAATTATGTGTCAAGCTCGGATTATGAAACATTTTACAAGACTTCCAGAACACCTTAAAAAACATTCACTGTTTACCTATGTAAACATTTTAGAAAACACAAAACACATTTGCAAAAAAAAGAAAAAAAAAATCAGCAATTACTTTCCATACCCAAATATGTACTTCGATACATTTGTGCTGCACTATATTGGGTCTAGAGTTTTGTATATATTTTATAGAGTATGCGAAAATTTAATTCAATAAGAAAACCTATATTAAGTTGAAAATTCACCTTCAGCAGTTTATACCAATAGTCAAAAACATCTTTCAATTCTTTTGTATAGTCCTGTATTTTACCTAATGCCGTTTTATACAAACCACGTATTAAGGTAAAATAAAATTCAGGCAACACGCTTAGGACAATTAAGACTGCACATCCAGAAATTATCATTCATTATGGGGAATGGTATTTAATTCTTTCAGTGGCCCTGTATATGATTTTATCTATATTCTATAAACATCTCTTAGCATAGTAAATATAGTTCAGCTTGAAAATACCTAACTCGATTAAAATTCACCATTATTCAGCTTTCCCTCATACTCAGTAAGTCTTATGCATTCTTTTGTATAGCCTTGTATATGATCAATAGCATTTATACACACCACGTGATATGCACAAATTTAGTTAAACTTAAAACGATATCGTAACTGGAATTGCACTTCGAACAATTATCACTAACATTCAATACTTCGGATACAGCATTGTAACCGAAATCTTTTACGTGTTAATGAATGATAAATGTTATACACTTTATATTCTACAGGAAGTAACCTGCAGTAAACCTCAATAACGTATATCAGTTTCATTGTATTTAGTATAACAAAATTTAAATACTCTGCATAAAGTATTTTCACTATACCATTATGTAACAGAATAATTTCGTGTGGCCCTGTAAATCAATAATTAATTCATTGAACCGCGTATTCTACAGAATGCATAATTTAGTGCACTTCGTATGCATATAAATTTCATTATGTTTGAAATGGTGCAACATCATTAAAATCCACTTGAAACGATTTTTTCCCATTGACCATACACTGTAAAAAAAATGTGACCAGTTTTCCTGTAGGAATCGGAAAAATAGTTGCCCTTACCGTACCGGACCCAGCTCGGAATAAAATCTGTAAAATCGGAATAAAATCTGTAAAATACCATTTTATTCTCTATTTCCTTTTTTTTTACGGATTTTATTCCGAGCTGGGTCGTAAAATATTCCGGTACGATAAGGGATACTATTTTTCCGATTCCTGAAGGAAAACTGGTCGGATTTTTTTACAGTGTAATGTAGCGGAATACTTTTTACAATCTCTGTAATTGAAATATAAATTCTACATACTTCATTTTCAATAGGAATCGTGCTATAAGCAAATGTCAATAATATACAAAAATTTCAGGGCAATTGAGTATATTTACGAGAATTAGAAATCGGGCAGATGCACAGGCAGACAAACCGTAGTCACAAACGCTTTTCAACTATGTTGGAAAGTGTTACGCGATTGACTAATATTTGACTATAATTGATTAATATTGAGCTCTAAACACCTATATTTTAATTATAGCAACACTGTATATACTTATGTATATATATATATATATTACAAACACATGCATAACTTGGTTCCATATCAATTTCACAAATATATATATATTTATATATATACATATTTTTGTCTGCCTTTGCATTTCAGTTTCACTTTCTAAGCTCTTATTTTCGTAAACGTTTGTCAATCGGCTGGAAATTTTAATATATTGTAAGGATACGCAATAATATTTTTACATATTTTCAAAATATTTATGTATCCTGTGCAGTTTGTTTTTCACTGAAACACGTTAATATTTTAATATAGAATACTTTTAACCATCCTGTCTAAAATTTTCAATAACTTCTATTTAAAAATTAATTATTATCCTTCTACTTTTTCAAATTTAACATATATACTTATAAACTCGAATTACAATACAACTTTAATTGTTGCAGACTAAGTATAACATTTTGAAATTTTCAAAGTTTTAAACAGGTCTTAATACAAAATTAATCAAACATTTCAAATGATTTCAATATCTAATTATAAAACTTTCTATAAAGTTTAAATTAACGTGCTTTGTGAAAAAGATTTTTCTTTTACATCAACCACTACGAAGTTTTATTTTTCAACATAAAAGAGTCGAATGCGGATTTTGTTTTTTATAAAATCTTGAATGAAAGAAATCTCTTTTTTAAAAATTTTTGCTCGAAGAAATTGTTATTTAAAGTAAGTATAGATTAGATTGTTAAAGACATTTTCTTTTTGACAGAATTTTAAAATCGACTATAAAATAAACCAATGACATTCTTGATGATTTAAAGTTCTGAAATATTCTGTAATGCATTTTTATTATTTTATTTATCTAAAAAATAATATTAGCGTATTAAATTTATGTGCTCAACATGTTAAAAATTAAATATAATGTTACTAAATTATAACTGATTTTATAGTGATATCCTACTATCTAATAAAGATTACTCTAATAACTAATAAGAAAACTTATAAATTTTAATCTTCCAAATTTCAATGCACCCTATAGATTTCTGCGTAGGGTCGAATAACCCGTTTTTAATGGAATCCGATTCGAACCGTTGGTCGGTCTGGTTGACGTTAATATATTTCCTTGAGGTTTGGGATCGTGTCGCGTTGACTTTAAACGTTTAGGCTTGAGTTTTGATTGTTTTGAGTATCGGTCGGGTCGACCCGATTTTACAAAACCATATTCAGGATAATCCTCAATTAAAAAAATACAAAGTCATCGAAAATAATGCCTAGATTTAAAAAAAATTATAACATCGAAACCTTTTATGTTAAATGAGTAATTATTTCACTACACGAAAACTGGTGAATGCAAGTTTTGTTTTAGTTTACCAGAATTCGTTTGCGTGTCTGTGTTATGCGCGGATTAGTTGCGCAGTCGTCAAGGTCAGCCGACGCGCCAGGCTGCAGTTGCTCAGTACGATGTTGACCGTGCAACAAAAAGCACTGTGCGTGATTTGGTATGTGGAGTCAAGGTCAATAGTCAGTGTACAGTGGGTTTTTCGGGGAACTAACATCGTACTGAGCGGCTGCAGTCTGGCGCGTCGGCTGATCTTGACGTCTGCGCAACTAATTCGCGCATAACAAAGACACGCAAACGAATTCTGGTAAACTAAAACCAAACTTGCGTTCACCAGTTATCGTGTAGTGAAAGAATTAATCATTTAACATAAAAGGTTTCGATGTTATGATTTTTTTTTCATCTAGGCATTATTTTTTGATGACCCTGTATAGATATTTATCTGAATATTAATGAGATATACGTTCGATTTGATACATAAATAAAAAACTGATATTAGATTTTACAATTTTAGACTGGTTAATTGTAAAACTTTTTAAGAAAAATTAAAAAAAAATAATTACATAAAAATACTGGTAACTGTAAAATAAATTTTACAGGCATGCATTAATGCCCCTAAAAAAGCCAGTCATGACCCGCTAATTATTTCGAGTCTAATGACTTTTTGTTGTGATTTTATTGTAAACCATCTACCGATAATATCTACAAGTGTACCATTTGAAATTGAAGATGTTCCGCATTATTTATTCGTTCGAAAATAATTAGAAATGCTCAAATATCTATTCATATTTTAAATTACAATCTTATATGCAGTTATTTTAGAAATAGAGGATTATATTTTTGGAATATTTCTTAGTACCCTGTTAAATCTAATACAGTTCATATTAAAAAAAGGAAACCGCAGTATTTCAGGAATAATGCATTTATGACATGCATTTGACATTCTTTGAGCTTCTTCAACCAGTACGCCTACTCACAGTATTATGATATTTCTCTATTCAATTGAATTATTTCATATCTGGATAAAAACTATTTGTGAACTGTAGACTGAAGATTTCTTATTCGAGAATCCTTTCCGGGCAAAATTTTTGCGTGGGTGTGTTTTGGTCCGCTTCTCTGATCACAACGCAAAAATGATAAAATAAAATTACAAATGAAATGGAAATTTATTGAATGGTATTAAAATTATTAATGTAAGGTTTCATTTAAATGTCAATTTAATATTTATAATATTTTGAATTTCAATCATACATGCAGTTAACTGCGAAAGAGATGATTGTATTTGTTGAAATACTTTTTTTCTATCTACATAAATCTATTACAGATCATAGTAAAATAAAGAAATCGCATTTGGTATTTCGGGAATAAGGCATTTATGACATGCATTTAAGATTCTTTGAGCTTCTAAACACGTTGAGTACCACGGTGACTAATACTGAAGCTGAAAAATTTAGAATGTTTTATGTAATTTTAAGAAAGTATAATTCTGTAATAAATAAAAGGTAAGTAAATTTTAAATACATTTTCAGTCATTACTTAAAACAATATATATATATATATATATATATATATATATATATATTAACTTTTATATCATATTTTGGACCGTCAGTCACCGGTAACTGACGTGGCGCTTAACGTGTTAAACAAGTACTCCTACTTACAGTATTACGAACTCTATTCAATTGAATTATTTCACTTCTGGATAAAAAGTATTTGTGAGCTGCCGACTAAACACTTTTTATTCGAGAATCCTTTCCGGGTAAAAATTTTGCGTGGGTGTGTTTTGATCCGCTTCTCTGAACAAAACGCAAAAATAATAATATAAAATAAAATGGAAATGGGAAGTTATTCAATGGTATTGAGAAATTATTAATGTATGGCTTCAATGAAGTGTCAATTTAATACTTAAAATATTTGTAAAATTGGTACTTTTATAAATACCAAAGGAATAACCCGGAAGAATATAGAGGTTTCAGAATATAGATGAAAACAATCATCTATATTATTTCTGATGTCAACATCCTTTTTTCTCTGTAAATACCAAAGGCTCGACGATCAATGAGGTAGTTTTCTGCAAGCGACTGTTGTCGTTGTATATTTACACATCGTTAAAGCACGTTGTTTGATTAAAATAACTGCAGTTAATCAAAAATTAATCGAAATAACAGCAAATAATTTTAAAGATTACTGCGACAAAGTCTTGGACAGGTCTACTGTATTTTTTTTTTTTTTATAACTTTAATAGATTTTTTACATTTAATATATTCTTTTAGCTCCCACTGACAATAATAAAAATTGTGTTTATATGAAAATTAGAAACAATGCATTTTGTTTGAAGAGTAGAAACATAAAGTTTTGAAACTTATTAAAAGAGATACTTTCATATTGGCCTTTCGACAAGAAGTAACAGCGCAAAAAATCTCGACTTACAATCGGCTTTTTTTATTCTGATCATAATGTTTTAAGCGCGTAGTATGATTACATGTCTTAAATTTGGTTTTTATTTATATTTTATTGTTACATTTATTCATTGACGAATGTTTTACTTCCGTTATGTAATATAATCTGGAAGCAAATTCTGATCTATTTATATTATTGTAAGTGCAAACAGATTTATCTTTCGCAAAACGTAATTATCTACTTGCGATAGAGATAAATCTCAAAAACATTACGCTTGAAAAATATTTTAAAACAAACAAACCTGGGTAAATTGCGATACCGTTTTCAAACGCATTATGATACAGTTTTCAAACGAATTGTGATACAGTTTTGAAACAAATTGCGATACAGTTTTCCAACAAATTGCGATACAGATTTCAAACAAATTGCATTTGAAAATGCATTCCTACCCCCCCCCCCCCTCATTTGACAATGCAAAAATTGAAAATTCGCGATATTTAGAAGCTTAAAAAAATGCAGTAAAGGTCATATTTAATCTTTTGTTGTTCCCACCTTCAAAATTAAGTCAGCGTTATGGACGGACTCGTTTGTTCTTTATAATATAAATTAACCTCTTTGGAACCGAACCTATAGTAATGCTATAAAAACTTGCTGTTTCCTATGCTCGTGTACTGAAAAAAAAACACGAATGTTTAGTAATCTACAAAAATACAATTTAATTCCGAATGAAAAATAATGTAACGTCCTTCGAGTCACCTGCGATTTCAAAATGTGCTTCTTTATTTTTAGAAGCCTCAACTACCAACAGATTTTCAAAATTTTAAGGTTCATTTAAGAAAAACATAGTTTTTTTTTAGCTGCCCGTAAAATTTTAGAAATGTTCGAGTAGCTAAAATCATAAGACGAAATGCAATATTCCTCCTTGATCCAATCATAGACTACGTAATATCGCTCACCCGTAATAAAAGTGACACATCTCGACAAAAGTAAATTTCACAGGAGAGGCAAAAGAAAATTTACATGATTTTTTTGTGACATGAAATTGGAGCACTTAGCTCTGCATACAGGAATAAAAACGTGCATAAAAGCATAAAACCCCTAAGGATAAAGGCATATGACGAGGTTTGGAGGATTAGATAAATTTACCTCCCCACACAATCTACCCCTCGTCTGTGGTCACGAATGGACAAGTAGCATAATAAAGTGATTTTTCTTATAGCTACACTTATGACACACCTATGACAGACCTATTAGTGGAATAAAACGCAAAATGAATTTTTGCGATATATGTCACTTTTCTTGCGGGTGAGCGATATGAACTTTGTAAATTTCACCTTTTACAGGATTCGTACGCATCAAGGGATTCGGGGAGATTTTAGGTGTTTTAGTACCAGAAATTTCGTAAAGTATTGGTCGCTATATCTGAAGACAGAATTTCTTTTCATTAAATAAGGCAAATATTACTTTACAAAAATTCTGGTAAAAGATGCTTGAAAGTCCTTGAAGCGTACGAAACCTGTTTCACTTAAAAAGTGACAAATAATAACAATATAGATGTTAAATATTAATACACATAGTTAAATATTTTTCTTTACACCAGTTTATCCGAAGGACTACTACTACTGCTATTTTCCAACTGCGCATTTAAAACAAAGTAACGTATATGAGCAAAGGGACATATCGAAAATGATTGGAACGGCAGTTAAATATTTTCCTCTACAGAAGTTTAATCCGACCTTCTTCTGCTGGCAGCTACCCTAAGAATTAAAGACTCTCCCATTTCAAATGAGGTGACGTATTTGAATGAATAGAGCGGCATTTAATGGAAATACTCCCTGACAATGCTGCGGGTTTTTAGGCCAAAAGTACTCGGAAATTTAAGTAAAATTTATGTTTTTAAACTTGTATCATCTGTATTTGTCGCCTTTTAAAAAACCGGTAAACTTTTAAAGTTTATATTATTTAGCTTATTTTCGAGTAGCTTTTACAGCGGATGAATGAGTTTTCTCAAACTAGAATATCACATTTTCGAATACTTTCAATTCTCAAGGAAACATTTTCATCCTCTTAACAGAATTTATACCTGCAGTTGGAACTATATAATCTTAATTTTATTGTTAATGTTAATGCTGTTAATTTTGCATGTTTCTCTTAAAATTTTTGCTGAACGTAAAACATTTACTTGAGATTTGATAGCATCTGAAAAATCTATATTCCGGGTAGAGAGAAGTGATTAACCTTTTATCTACTGCATTATGATCTACTGCATTATGATCTCATGCATTTTTTTTTCAGTTACTACAATGAAAACTAAAGGATATACATAAAATAAATACTCACCCGAGGGAAATTTAATTCGTTAATGCTAATTAATTAAAGTGGTACTTTAATGTACCGTCAGTAAAATATGCCTAAAATATTCTCATAGTAGAAAAACCCATATGCTATTTAAAATTAAGTTTGAACTCTTAAAAAGGCTAAATAACCAGAAGACACTCATAACTTAGCAATACGAAAATATTAAATTGACAATTTTATTTTACACATGAAAAATAAGTAAAAATTAAAAATTGATGGTACTCAAAAAACAATTTTTTTAGGTTTCAATTTTATTTGCAATCCTTTACACTGCAAAAACTCTGCATCTTTAGCTGCATAGTCACTCCACCGCTTTTACAGAATATCGCCATTCAGACTAATGAGAATGCTCCATATTATATCCAAGTAATCGTTTTGAATAGAAGCGGTTGAGTGACTATGTAGCAAACGCTACAGATTTTTAACAGTGTAGTTATACGACGCCTATATCCCGGAGAAAACATGTTCTCTCGCATCTCCATAAATGCATTATATGAATTTACATATGACATTTCTAGCATAGCAAAAATGAGCCTGTGACACAACTTCTTCTATTTCCTATAAAAAATAATAATGAAACAGAAAAGAAATACCAGGAAAAACGTTACTAAAATACGGTTTAGTAATCACATTATAAAGCAGATAAAAACGATGGATAACTACACAGATGAAAAATAAACAAGAAGTTTTTCTCCAACTCCCAGTGTACTGGCGGTACTTAAAAGTGCCGCCAAGTAATTCAATTGTTAAATTAAATGAATTCACCATTCAGTTAAAATATCTAGTCAAATTGTATTCTAAGATCATAATGAATACGTTTAAAAAAAAATCAACACTTATCTTATATCCTTTACTGTGTTTGCTGCAATAAGAAGACGAGCATGTCAATCTCTATAAAATGTCGACACAAAACACCTCGACTGTTTCAAAGATAGCCTCTCTCCTCGCTAAAATAACAAACCTAGAATTACTGCGTTCAGGTATCGGGAAAAAGTGAAGTTAAAAGAGTATTTTTGCAACTTACCATTAGAATATTAGTAATATTCACTATGGATGAAAGTTTAAATTGAGTGGTACTTATAGTACCGCCAGTATACAAAGGATTAAAGAAATATGAAAGCAACTCGGAAACTTTTTCAAAAATTACGGACTGCAAGTAAAACAATTTTTTTTATAAATTCTTCTTTAAATTTCGAAAATGTATTGTTTCTGATGTTTCTAAAGATAAAGGATCGCTTTTTGGAAATCTGAGTAACTCAAAATAGATTAGTGTACGTTTTTGTTCGATATTCCAGTACATTTGCGTAGATTATGAAACATTTGTCTTTTTTTCTATAGTGTAGTGTAATGGCACAATAAGATAACGGAAAGATGATTAAATAAATTTGATATTTTTAAGGAGCTACTACATTGTAAATTTAAAAAGAAATATTTCTTAATCTATAAAAATACAATATAACCAAATACCAAAATATAAAGTCTGTCCACTTTCAACAGTGTTCGTAATACCAAAAATTTCATATTCATCTAACACTAAAATTGGCCGAGTTAAGAAACTTTAATTGCATGACTTATACAAATTATCTGCATCTGAACACAGGTGAATTGGGCATGCTTTGAAAGGATCGTAAACATAGTGCTTAAAGTATTAGAAGAATTTATTTCGGGTGTACATTTCTGCATTACAGCCAATGGAAAACGTTTCGAGCAAGTTTTAAGATACCTTTAATTTTTATTAATTAAGTTTTAGCTTAGATAATCTACTTGCATTTTAATAGTTTATGTATCATTTTGTAAAGAATTGAGATTATTGTTTTTCATCATTTTATTTAACGAAAACTCTGTTATTTTTTTCTCCTTATGTTTTTAGGACAAGTTGTAGGGGAGACCCGGGCTAGTTGACTACAGGGGTAAGTAGGCGCAGCCCTCATAAATCGCCTGTTTGTGGATAGATTGCCCAACCAGTCACAGAGTACCTTTCTTCTTGCTTTTTACAATTCTCATTGTAGTTTTTCAGCGTTACCTACGTGCAGTGGACATTTATTACGATTTTTATGTTTTTTGCACTCATAAGTAATTTTTTGTTGCTTCATTCTTTGTCTGATTTCTAATACTTATCTTAATAAATGCGATTTAACTTGTGCAGTTTTTCTTAGTGTATGTTTCACTGTACCTACCCCATATGTGATTTACTTGGATTATTTAAGCTTAGATGGTTACGTGTCCCTTTTGTGAAGAAATTTATTATGGGGCTAGTAGGCGCATTGAACACGGGGCAAGTTGGCTCGGTGTCTGGTGTGTGCTGGAAGCTTGAAAAACAGCAAACGCCGAGAAAAGGGGTTCCAATGTAAGATTTTGGGCACACGAGGCTTGCCCAAACGGATATACTCGATTTTTTATTTGTGACAACTGTAACTCTGATGATGATATCGAGTAGGATAGAAATTACTCAATGTTAATGTTTTATTCATTATTTTTATGTCTGTATAATTTAGACTTTACATAGCAAGGCGATAACGCCTTTGTTTAAACTTACTGGTAATAATGAAATTGATATCTCTTAACTGCGTGTCTTATTTGAGTTTCATTTAAATTTTTATAAAGTGTGTGTCAACTTACCCCTTAGGTATAAGCAACTTGCCCTGTGTCGGAGTAGGTTGGCACACAATTTTCCTTTTACTTTAGGCTTCTGCTCAACATAAACTACAAAAGCTACAAACTCAAAACCCCGGGAACTGTTGTTTAAAAGTACAATTAAAGTTTCATAAAAAACTTAATCAAAAAATTAATAAAAATCAACTAAAAACTGTGCCTACTAGCCCTGGTCTCACCTACATTTTACTTTAATATGTGTGAACTAAAATCGATTTCAAATTTATATTGTAATGTTAATTTTACTCTCAACAATTATTTTTTTATATACATCGGCGATAATTTATATTTTTAGTTAATTTGTTATTGACCCCTATTTCCAGAGATGAGATTTCTCCACTTCTTTACATACCAGTATAATATTAGAGAGGATGTTATTCTGTTAAATCACAGAATTTTCCGATTAAATAAAAGAACATTTTCACTAAGATTATACTGCCGTTCCAAATAAGTGTGGAAATCTCATACCTGTATTTCACAGCAAAAAAGAGGCTTCCACTTTAGGGTTCTTATTTATAACGTTATCAAATTTTTGGCAATTTTGGACCCCCTCTCGCCTTTTCAATACCATACGTTATCATTTATCGACCCCCCCCCCCTCCCGCTCTATTGATATCGTTATCAATGTCTAAAAATTCTTTTTATTTTGACATTTTTTTCTTTATTTTTCTTTTAATACGTTTCAATAATATACCCTTATTATTGGCATATTTTACCGATTTAAATGAAGAGAAGTCAATAAATTATTACTATTGTACGTAAAATAACTTTAAAGAAATTCTTGCTATTTAAAAGTATAGGTTTTTATTACACAATGCATTCAACAATAATTTTTGCACTTATTCCCTTGACGAGAGAGGGTAAGCAGAAGTTTTTATCAGCAAAACAAGTGACCAACATTCTCCCCATTCTTTTTACTAGTAAATATATCAAATATCACTTCGAACCGGGTTTCTCTAACAACACATTATATCCACATATCGCGGAAGAATAGGAATGTTGATCGTTGGGACCTCCCATAATTTTGGAATAAAATGATTTTATAATTACGTAATGGTTTTAATAATACAGCAGAACCTCTTTTATCCGAAACTCTCGGTTAACCGAAATCCCTTTTTAAAGCTTTTTTTTTCTGCTATTACATTCCTTGTGTGCAAAATCCATTTTGAAAGTTTTTTTTTTTTTTACTATCATATTCCTTGTGTGCAAGCGGTCCTTTCCGAACTACGGGTACATATAAATATT
This sequence comes from Maratus speciosus, assembly GCA_963932465.1. Taxonomy (NCBI): domain Eukaryota; kingdom Metazoa; phylum Arthropoda; class Arachnida; order Araneae; family Salticidae; genus Maratus; species Maratus speciosus. Next base: position 446,827,079 of record OZ010786.1, read on the forward strand.
TTCGATTCCCTTTCTTAGAGTTCCTTTGAATTTAACTTGAGCTCCCGTAAGATGTGGAGTGGAACAAAGAAAATGAACAAATTAGTAATTCTGAAGCTTTTGAATATTTTGCAAAAGGTTTGGCATGGCTGGAGCAGCAGAAAGACTGTGATACTGGTGAACTAATAATATTAAAAAACTCCGCGATAGAGTTTCAAAGCAAAGGCAATCGAAACTGCGACAAACAAAACATTTTTTCAACGCCTTGTGATATATGTAAAAGGTAGTTATTTTCAAAATAAAAATTCAAGTAATTTATTCTTGTTTCTATTTTACTATTGCTTTATTTTTATTAAGTACTTGTTACCATAATAAGAAATATTGCATATATTTCTCCTTAATCTTAAAATTGAAGCATTCTCGATTATCCGAAAATTTCGATTTTCCGAAAAAGGATCGGTCCTAATTACTTCGGAAAATCGAGGTTCTACTGTACCTTTTTATTTTCATAAAAATCGATAACAGGCTAAAGAAAAAGTTCATGGGCTATTTTGATGGAAAAATTTAGCAAAAAATGAAAATGTTTGTTGGATCAAAAATTAGAGCGATATCAAAAGACAACCCCCCGCCCCCCTAGCGATATCTATCGATATTAAGTGCCAGACATACACTCCCCCTAAAGTGATAACGTTATATATGTAAAAACCTTAGAGAGCTATTACTCGGTCAGTACTTTCAATCGTAGAAGAATTGGACTATCCCCCCCCCCTTACTTTATAGTGTAATACGATATTTTTACTAAATATAACTTATAGGACAAGGGGACCATATACAAAATTAAATATCGCAATTTTTTACGAAATGTTTTTATTGAACCAAATCGCTTTTTTAATACTTCTTTACCTATTTTAAAACATTTATGTAATTAGAAGTCTACGTCTATGACTAATGGTTTAGGAATAAGCCATTAGACAACGTTGAGAGTGGACACCCTGTATTTTAATTAAAAAAAAACTTCTTCCGAGTTATCCGTGATTTCGAAAAGCGCTTTTTATCTTTAGAAATCAGAAACCAATGTATTTTCGAAATTTACAGAATCATTTCGAAAAACAATTTCCCTTTGCTGCTACTGATTTTCGAAAACATTTCCGAGTAATTTTTAGTCTTTTAATCAGTTTTCTAAAACTGGTATATAAGTTTTTGACACGTTATCAATTCTCCATTAAACATTTTAAACTGCGCAACATAGTTTATGTTAATCTTTATGCTGTTAATTTATCATGTGCGGATGTAAAATATGTTTGGTGAATATGAAATGTTTAGCAGAGAATGTATAGCATCCAAAAAACTTATAGTCTAGGTTGAAATTGGTGATTAGTACACTCTAAAATCTATTCGGAAATATTTTGGAAATCAGTGTCAGTTAAGGGGATCCCAGGCACATTTTAAAATAATTTTTATATATTTAGTTAAAATTTTGAATTTTTTATGATGATTAACTATATTATTTGCTAACAAAATCAGAGGATAAAACTTCTCATATATTTTTTTTAATTTTAAATGTATTATTATTTTTTTTTTTTAAAGTGGGATAATTTAAAACCGTTATAACTCGAAATAATATTTGTAGGATTTCGATTTTTTTTCATTTAAATAAAGAGAGATATATAAGTTTTAGATTTGATTGAACATTTTTTAAAATATTAATTTAAAAAAATTAAAAATATTTAAAAAAATTATGTAATTTAATTTTTAAAATCATATTTTCAAAAGTAAATGTATATATTTTTAATTTTCTGAATTAAAATTAAAGTAAAACAATTGAAAAAGACATGTTCCAAGTTTGAACTATTTAACTTCAATGGTTCTTGAGTTATAACAATTTAAATACGCGAAATGGTGAAAAAAAAACACATCATGGAGCAAAACGCATTTTCACATGAAATCGTTTCCCCGACAGCAATTGCTTGAAAGCTAGATTTTGAAAACAAAAACAAAAATATTAATAGTATTTCCTATTCATTCAGATAGAAACGTGATTTAAACGTCGTTTTAAGCAGAAAGAACAGAAAAATGTTCAATAAAATAAATTTATTTCAGAAAATTGGAAGATTTTTGTGTCCCACACCCCTTAAAGAAACTTTTATTTTATGAGTTCGACTAAATCTCGAAAATATATTGGTTTCTCAGGATTCTAAATATAAAGAATACTTTTCGGATTCGTAAGTACTTTGGAGCGGGTTTATACAGTATAATCTAAAAAATCCGGCATCCTCGGGACCGAAAGTCAGCCAGAGTTTTCAAAATTCCGGATTTCAGAATGTATATCAAGAGTAACTTCCGATATTTTTATATAATAGTGCCTTAATTCCTAATTTAATTCATAGTCAAGCGATACTTATGTGAGAGAAACAGAAAATTAATTATATATATATATAAAACGTACGCTAATTGACATTTTCTGTATTACAAAAAAAAAAAAAAAAATCTTCTAATAAACGCTGAAGTTATTTTTTTCGTTTAATTTTTGAAACATCGATGTCAACTTTATTTGCTTCAGTTTTCTCGACCGTTCTTTAACAAGTTTTCTTGGATTTTATACAAGTGAAGAATGGTCGATTTTTTAAATACAGCCTTGATCCTCTAAACCAAATATTAATTTTTAAGTAAAATTTAAGCATTTTTTCAGTGGCAACTTTACTTCTATCGGCTCCTTGTCCTCTTTTCTCTGAGATGCTACGAGCGTTATAGACGGTTCTATTTTCTAATATTATGTTCGTAGCACTGCGTCCGCTATCTGGCTGGACGCAAACCTATCTCTAAGGTCTTAATTCTTAAACAATTGCTATTTTTCTTTCGCTTGCAACTCGTAAGCGCAAGAAAAATGGGGAGTGAGAGATGATTTCATGCAGGATTTCTGCAGTTTTCGGATTTCCGAATGACGGTTTTTGAGGTCACACTGTAGCACATATTCGCTAGAAAGCCGTAGAATCGTTTTTAAATTGTTTAATATGTTTTAATTAGCATGGAGATTCATGATATAAAATTAATTTCAGCATTTAAATAATTACAGCACTTAATAATATTTATTATCTAACCGGGTATTATAAGTAACGGTTAATACGCGGATTTTTATAATTTCCGTGCTTCCCACATTAACCGAGTTCGACTAGAATAAATTTTCTCGGACTAAGATTTTTTTTTCTTTTTTTCTTTTCTTTTTTTTTCTTTTTTTTTTTTTTTTTTTTTGCAGTGTAAGTTTAAGTTTTCACAAGTGGCTCTAAAATTACTAGCCTCCTGAAATGTGAATTTCATTATCAAAAATCTATATTTTTAAATTAGGAAATATACATTTTATTACAAGTAAATAATTCACAAGTCTACACAACTAGTAGTTTTATAATTTTCCATGTAAGGTATATGACATCACTAACTTTTTCTGAGCTTTGGAAAATCGCAAAACTTCTTAGAACATTACGATTTGTTTTCATACACCGAAATATTTTCAAATCTCATAAAAAAACTGTTTATTAGCTATCGACAGATAATTTTTATTTGAGATTCCTATTTGTTGATCCGGTAAAAATGTTGCGTAGTTTATTGCAACATAACGAAAGAGTGCTAAAATAAATTGAAAATGAAATTGAAATTTATTGAATGTTTTGCAGGGCTTCTTTTACTTCTTCTGTTTCGTATTTTTGAGGTTTCAAAAACAGGATTGGTATAATCATTAAACAAAAGAAAACAAAATGTTTTGAAATTCACTCACAATTCCAGAAAGTATTATTTTTTAAATTCAGGAATTTTCTGTAATTTTTTGTATAACAATTTAAATTGTCCTTTGCGAAAATGTTTGACTAACATATATGACTATAAATGGAATCATTGATTTTTATAACATAATGTTGTTTTATTATAAACAAGCTGGTCCGACGGCCCGTGATAATAGCTTGAAATTTACCTAAAACTAGTGTTCAAGGATTTTCTATTTTAAAACGTAAATCTGTCCAAGCGATATTAAATATTTTTTAATTATCTTTATTATAATTATCTTTATATATATATTTTTTTTAATTTTAAATTTCCCATTACACATCTTCCAAAAGCATATAAGCTATCCATTCGTAAAAGTTTGAGAAAATATTCTTTTTTAAAAATATTTGACTACGTAAAATTGGCTACATTTAAAACAAACATTTTTTAAGGAATATAAGATCTAAATAGGCTCCTGTCCCTGCCCGCAAATACACTCACGAGCTAATGCTAATCCTATGGAGAGGGATTTTTCTAATATCTCGTTTGCATTTCGACATTTTTAAATATTTTTTTTTTTTGAACTGGATAGCCGGGGGCCGTCTCTACATCGCATCTTGTTTACTTTTTCGATTTTGGTCGCAGATATTTTTTATAAAGTTATTTTCACTTTCAAAACCTGTTCTGAAAATGAAAGTGTCATTCTAAAAAATATCTGCAACCAAAATCAAAAAAGTAAAAAATGTGCGATGTAGAGACGAATATCGGCTATCCAATACAAAAAAAAAATATTTAAAAATGTTGAAATGCAAACGAGATATTAGAAAAATACCTCCCCTTAGGATTAGCATTAGCTTCTTGAGTGTCTTCGCGGGCAGGGACAGGGGCCTTAACAAACATATCCGTCGCTGCCAAATTATTTGCCCAAAAAATTGCACGTCTTACACACAACCACCAAACTTTTATGGAAAATTGTGTCGTATTTAATTTTCTGAACCTATCTAACTGTCTAAACCCGTCATGCTCAACTTTTTTTTTTCTCTCGCGGGTCGCAGACTTAAGTTTGCGACGTTAGGCGGACCGCAACATATTTATAAAAGGTTGTAAAGAAGAATAATTAAAATAGTAAGATATCATAAATAGTACAATAAAGTGCTATAACAAATCTAATATTATCAGTACGGTTGAACGTTTGTTCCGGAAGAAGTGTTAAAAAAATATAACACCACTATTTCCAAACAATCTTCGTGGAAGATCCCTAGTGGAAACGTTGTAGAAATACGCTGCTTTGGAAATAGATGTGTAATAAATTTTTGGTGCCAATTCTTTCTGCGACAAACGTTCAACCTTAAAAAAATAAAAATATAAATATAAGTTTTGTAATAAGAATAAAACTCAATAATGTAACTTAGCAGAATTCAAAGTTAAAAGAAAGGGGGGGGGGGGGGTGATTTTTTCTTCTTAAATCAGTCATTTTTGCTCATGGCAAAAATTTTAGTAGAAATATACAGTATAAATTTGCAAAAAGACCTTTTGAGTAGCAAAACAGAATTTGAAATGTTTTAAGGGGTCTCAGGACTTTAAAGCTTTAAATTTTTCAAAATTTTAATTTTTTTAGATGTTAAACTCCTATCTTTTCTGAACATTTTGATATAATTGTTTCCTTGAAATTCCTATTAGAACTGAAGTTATGGCTTTTCCATTTATACACGCTCAATAGTTGAAGCGTCGTTTCGGAAACTTCGAAGCCATTTTTCTCCAAATGACGTTTTTGGGCATAACGCGCACGATATCTCAAAAACTTATGAATATTTTTTCATGAAATTTTCAAAACATATGTTTCATGTTAGTCTGTATAAACTGAACCTAAAATTTCCTTTTTATTGTTCAAAGCAATATTTTTTAGGTGATTATACTGTTGAAATTTTCTTAATTTTGTATTAGCTAAATACAACTTTGTATTAAAAATATAAAAAAAGCTTTAAATACATATTTATTTAGGTTCAGGGTAATTATTACAATCTGAAGTGTAAGTAGCCAGCCCCCAAATTTTCATTCTAGCTGCAATACTTATTTTGTAATCCTGCGAGTAAGCTGTTATGCCGATTTTTTGCTCGTCAAATGTCTAACAGTTTGGAGCCCCCTGTAAATGCTAATTCTGCATATTATAATTTTTTAAATGCATGAAATGAAAGAAAATACTTATATATTTTATTCTAATTAAAATTGTGTTTTAAAATAAAATACATTTTAAGATATTAAATGTTGAAAACGGCCTTTTTTTCCTTTTTTTCCAATTTTAAAGAGTCCTGAGACCCCTTAACATAAACTTAAATCAATATATATATATAAAAGAGTTTGTCCTGACTGATTCATAATCAACGCCGAGCCTCAACCATTGCACCTAAGGACAAAGAAATTTGGAAGACATGATCCTTACCTTGTGTAGGCACCGAGTAAGAAAGGATTTTTGAAAATTCCCCATTAAGGGTGTTAAATTTTAGGACATTTCGCCATATTTCAGCAGCACTTTCAGGTAGGAGCGTGAAATTCCACATAATAAATCTACTAAAAAAAATAATTATACATGTATTTCAGCGATTTCAGAAATTTCCCGCTAAGGGGATTAAAGGGGGGTTGAATATTTTAGGATATTTCTCCAAATTTCAACAGCAGTTATAGGTGGGAATGTGAAATTCAAGATATGAAACATATTTAATAAAATTATTAAACACGTATTTCAATGATTTCAGAAATACCTCCTAAGGGGGTGCAAGGGATGTTACAAAGGTTTAGGTCATTTCGCCATATCTGAGCAACCGTTTTAGGTACGAACGAAAAATTCAGGATAACAGATCTACTAAAAAAAGAATTAAACACGTATTTCAGCTATTTTAGACATCCCCCTCTCACACCTGAGTGGTTAAAAGGGTCGAAAATTTTATAACATTTCACCATATCTCAGCAGCTGTTTTAGGTAGGAATGAGAAATTCAGGATAAAAAATCTATTAAAAAATAATTAGACAGGTATTTCAACGATTTTATAAATTCTCTCCTAATGGGTTTAAAGGTGGGTTCGATAATTTAATGACATTTCGTCATATCTCAGCAGCAATTTTAAGTGGGAGCAAGAAATTCAGGATAACAAGTCTATTAAAAGATAATTTAGATACGTGTTTCAGCTGTTTAAAAAAATACCCCTCCCTAAGGGGGTTAAAGAGGTAGTAAAAAGCTTTAGGTCATTTCGCAATATCTCAGCAGCAGTTTTAGGTAGGAGCGAGAAATTCAAGATAACAAACATACTAAAAAAATAGTTAAACACAGGTATTTCAGCGATTTTAGAGCTATTTTAGCTATTTTGTTGCCAACAATGTAATTGAACTGCATAATATAAGATTATACGAATAAGACAATTATTCATGCTTTTTGATTAGATATTTTGATAATAGATATTGAGAAAAGTTTCTTTTTATTTTCATATTTGCTTGATATATCTAGATATGTTTCGTTTGTGTCAAGGTTCCTTTAGAGAAACCGACTAGTGTAGCGGGCGAAGGCTGCTATTTACTTGTAAATGACAAAATAGATTTTGTCACTAAATTTGAATGGTAACAAAAAAGTGCTGAATTTGGCAGCTATGGGAATAAATTTTACATCAGATTTTATTATATTAAAGATTAAAGTGTTGGGCATACATTGTTAAAATAAAACATAAACTTTTCATTCGTTAAAATTTCCAATTTAAATAAGATTGTATAAAATAATGAATTATTATTGCTATATATAACTCACTGTTAATAGTAGCAAGGTGTCAGTCCCAGAAGGGCGAAATTCTATAAAAAAGATGTATTAATTTTTAAAAATGTGCATGACATTGAATAAAAGTAAAAAAAGTGGATTTCCCGCTTTTAACATATTGGAAAATTAAGTCGCATTTTAATATACTTACATAAAACAAAATACACTTTGTATAAATTTATTATCATAATAACCTGCATTTTTAGGATACAATTATTTTTGGCGTAGGTATCACCTTGAAGTAGACTTTATAGAAGACGTTTCAAAATTCATGGCACAAACTCTAAGATGAGGTAGAAAAAGACCTAAAAAAGCATTTATTACCTTACAATGCATGCTCATAATTTAAGCGCCGAAGTATCAAAACACGCTGTATGATTATGATAAACGACGTATTTACTCAATAAATTGTTTAAAATAATTGGTAGAATTATAAATAATGTTTCAGTGAAATTTACCGTATAAGTAATGCATAAAGAAAATATTTATTCCTTGTAATATGCAAGTATTATTATGCAATATTTATGTTACATGTTGTTATACTTATGTATTATAACTTAAAAAAAATTAATATATATATAGAGAGAGGGCTTCCTTCAGCAAGATTTCCAGGCTCACCTGAGACTAAGGGCTTTTTTCTAGTAAGTTGAGGGGTTTTCCCATCATGGTGTTTAGTACTCATGCTTCTGTTTGGCTATCCACGAGTCGTTGATTTCTGTCATTTCTATCAGTAAAGAAGAACTAAATAAAACACAAGTAAACGCAAGTGATAGCAAAAAAGCTTAATTTCGGATTAATTTCAAGAGTGATTCTAAGCCAGTGGTTCCCAACGTGAGGCGTATGCCCCACTGGGGGTCAATTTCGCTTTTCAGGGGGGCAATTCCAAACTTATTATACACTCATTCACTATATGTTTCTTTTGTCATTTTGTTTTGGAAAAGTGAGGTTGTAGAGTAAAAATAAATGGAATACAAGCGAAATTGAAAAAATCAGCTTTTTTATTGAATTTTAAAAATGTTCCCAATCAAATGGTTAAAATAGAATCAACACCAGAATAATTATATGAATTGACATCTTTTTACAGAATTAAAAATCTTTATAATTTTCTGGCTATAGTGTATTTCAAACTTTTCGTAGTGGTTACTATTAGTTATTGAATGAGCTTTCTATTTCTATTCGCTCTGCTGTATGTCACACGAAGCATCTTTTATACACAAAGCTACTTGAAAGTATATGTAAATCTGACTGTCTTGAACATATTTAATCTAAAAAATATACGAGATATCTAAATGAGGTACTACTATATAAAATTTATATAACATTAGAAAAGTAATAGGTAGATAATAAACATCTATGGCTCTAGTGCAGGTCTTCTCCACAGTAAAGAAATTTACATGATGACATGCATATTTTAATTTTTTAAATCGGTTAAGATATATGGGAGACAGTTAACGATACTGGGAAAGGTAAAACGGAATACGTATGTTGTGATGGGGAATAACATCTACTTAAAATTGATAAAGATCAGGATTTTGAAAAATGGGAGAATCTTGCATTGTGTTATCCATAGAAAGAAAATTTAGTGTCCAAACCTTTTCCTCAAATTCTTAATAAAGTACAAAAATGAATTATAAATTTTTTGAATGTTATCAATTTTAATTCTAAATGTAAGTCTCACTTCAAGATATTTTGTGAAGATAAAAACGCAGACAGTGTAACCCTTTTCTTTAACATTGAATTAAAAAACGTGAAATGAATAATCTTTGTTAAGGTTCTATTTTGTTTTCACCGTATAAATAGAGTTCATTTTTTAAAGAAAAAAAGAGATGTAATTTACAGAGTGAGGGGGGGGGGGGCATAGGGATTTTACAGATGCTTTGGAGGGACATGGCCAATAAAAGGTTGGGAACCACTGTTCTAAGCACTAGTTTCTATGCTGCTATTCTTTGTAGAACCTCGTACATAACTAAGAATTCGTATAACAATTTTCTTAAATAGTCTTTCCAGAAAGTTTCATAATTTCGGCAGTGTTGCCAGCACACTTTTTTTTAAATTTCATATTGCACGATCGTTACCACATTTTTGAAATAGTGATGTTCGTCTTATTTACGCCTTAGTTTATCCGTCATTAAATAAAGAGAACATTTATATTTCTAAATCCATGTAACAATCAAGCAAATTCAATTTTATAAAAGTAGCGGGGGTAACTCAGGTAACACAGACTGTTAGGACAGTTTCTTTTAAGGAAATTCGGCACAAATTTTAAATGCTCTTCCCCTGTCTATTGAGCTCAAATGTTTGACAAGTAAAGATATTAAGCATACAATTTTTTAATTTCATCTTGTAACTATTATCCACATTAGCATTGTGATTGGTAAAAATTTAACGCGTAAACAGAATCGGCAATTATTTACTGGATACTGCGTAATAAACAAGTTTCTCTCCAATATAACATAGAGTACTCTAGCTTCAGTTTTTCCTAAACTTTTCTATACTGTTCCTCCCAAACAAGAATAACTTGAAATGGCACCGCCTTCACCCTCATTATCTCCTTAACTCCCTCACTGAAGAGCCCGTGTTAATACGTTCACTAAGCTCCAGGTTTCACTGCAATACAAGCAATATTTAAAGTAATATAATTCTATTGATTTAATGTATTTTTAATACATTGAACAATGATTAATACTTGCGAGGATTGCAATCATATTCGTTATTAAGTTTTTTTAATAAAATGTTCAAAGAATCATTTTTTTTTTCTTTTTAGCATTTAAAGCAAAATGCAGAGAAAATAACATTACAATTTTGCCCTTAATATCTCCAGCATACTCCATAAAGATGGATTAAAAAATACAAAGGAGCTATTTTTGTCCCATTGCCTCGCTTAGAGGAATTAGACGACAATACTATCAGCTTTCCCAGCAGGCGCGCTTCTAAAGTAAACAAGTCGGAAATTGCTCGTCAAACGTGGCAAATGAGGTACGTTCGTACTATAACTAATTTTATAAATATTTTTTGCACCGCATATTGTACTGAATGTATATTTTAGTGCACATCATAAGTGCATATCAATGTCATTCTGTTCGAAAAGCTGTAACATCATTAAAATGCACTTGCAATTTTTGTCCCCATTGGCCTTAATGTAATGGAAATCTTTTGACTGTCCCTGTAATTAAACTAGACATCTAATTTTCATAAAATTTGAAATGAGTCGACAAAATTTTGCAACAATTATATATTTTCAGACCATTCGGTTGGGTAGTTTTTCCTCTGTTATATGCGGACATACGGACAGACAGACGGACCGAACAACGATTGTAGGTGCTATGCATTTATATAATTACGAACGCACGTAAACATACTGCGTCCATCGCTTCACCGTTTGCGTTGCGACCATGTATTGCTGGGTACTTTGTATTTGTCTAGGTGTGCTTGATATCTTTTAAAGTTTGTAAAAAGTTTTGAAACAACATGCATTATCAGCAATAAAAAATATTTGATTTTCTGATAAAATATTATTATCGAAGAAACGCAGTACTATCGAAACTGAAAAATACCTGAAGATCAATTTTAAGTTATTAATGATAATTCTTAAATGTACTTAAATAAATTCATGCGGATTTATTGAATGAATTATAGTTCAAAATATATTTTTTCCCTCGATCATAAAACAAATATTACATTTTTCATCATTTCAATAACAAAGTACTTATCAAAGTTCTGAAGTTTTCTGAATTTCTTAAAGTACTCATCTTTTTTTCTTGCACTCGAATATTTTATACCTCGTGAAAACTATTTGATAGCTACTGCCAGACAATTTTATTATAGATTTGGATTTTTTTCTTTTGAGTTAAAGAGTTTTCTTATGTGTGCTTTTACTTGCTTCACTGAGTAAAACCCAGCATTGCAAAGTTAAAATTAAAATTATGAGGAAATTTATTTTATATTTCGAACGACTTATTTTCCAATATGTGCTTAAATTTCAATACTTGGAAAATTAGAGGTTGAATGAATACAAGGGTATAATTAACAAAACTCTGAAACTGTTAATTAGCATCTCTAAAAAAAAAAAAATCATACTTGGATGTTGTTTATTATGCTTATATAATAAACATTTAACTCATAACTCCTCATCCACAAACATAATCATTTATAACCAACTTCCTCATTGAAATGTAATGAAAAGCCACAAATAATCAGGAGTTATTATTTTGAAAAGAAAATTTATGTACTGAGATAACTGTTTCTGTTAAAAATACATTTAATCTAAATAACTGCTGTAATTTAGAAAAGCCATATTTATGTTTAAATATCTACTTAAAGCCATTATCATTCATTTGCTTATAATAACCATTGTGATTTGTTTATATCTATCGATAAGTATTTTTTCAAGGCCATTTTCCTTGTGCAGACTGTTATTGAGTGGAACTGACCAGATGCAATTCAACGTCTGTTCTGTGAACACACACGCAACAGATCATTGCTTGACTGTAACATTTTAAATTCTCACCCGGGTATGCAAACCCCGGCTACTGTTAAGTTGAATTTAACAATTACGCATTCCTGTGCACATGCAGGAAGATGTATATTTCAATATATAATTCTATTTCCATCCCCTGTTTATTTACTATCTATTTCGACACGCAACATACGCAGTCTATTTACAGATGTGTTAGACAGTGGGGTCGAAATTTTATTTGGACAAAAAAACTGTTTTGTTATGTGCAGTTATACAGTCAAACATAAAAAATTATCATAAGATAGATAATCTCATAAAGTTTACACTTCGATGGCAGTTTTTTTGATAAAGTTCTTTAACAAAGTTGATAGTTCGCTGTAGCTTTCATGCGTTACTCTGTAAATGTCCTTATGTAAATAAGTTTTCCCCTTTTGTTTGTGAACATGTTTACATTGATCAAACAAAGTACAGTACTGATTGGCGATTTCAATTCAGGAGAGGATTTTCAAAGCGGAGGAATGTAAACTTGACCTCAAACATCTCGGTGCGCAACCCGAGATTTCATCGGGCATCGTAAAAGTAGCAAAATTTGCGCAATCCGAGATTTTCTCGAGGATTCATCTTTTCCATTGGCGACTATTTTTTATTTCAACTCTTACCACTTTTTAAATAAAAAAAAAAATCATATAAAATTTAACAACACCTACGAGAGAAATATACTGCAAAATCGGTTTTTTTTTAAATAGTGGTGCGAAAATATAAAAATAGCTTCCAGTGACAATCCTGATTTAGCTGGATTTAAATGTTTAATTATTGATTCAGATTTGGGTTAAAAAAAAGCTCTTTAACAAACATGTTTATATATTTAAACTCTAAAATATATATAGATTTGAAATATGTAATAAAAAAACGCGTAATTTTTTAACCTATTTTGATAATAAAATAATTACGCAGCGAGAGGGTTAAATAATTCGATACAGTGAAAATTAAGGTTGAAGTGACTGGTGACCTGGTGGCCATGGTCAAAAGAACACCAACCTAAAACGAGATTACATGCCTGACGTTTTCCCAATAATGGTAAACAAGGTGTCTAAATGTGATGATTAAAAAATCCGACAAAGTTCTTCTGCCTAAATTCCCAAGGGAAGAATTATATACAGGGTGTATCTGAAATGCTTAAACAAACTTAGAGTGATGATAGTACTCATGAAGACAAATAAAAAATGCAATGGAACATGGGAACGGTGTCGCAAATGACGTTTAAAGGATGAAAATCGAGAAAATGCGTCTGGAAATGGACAAACTCAGACAAGAAAGAAACTCTCCAGAAAATTAATTTTTGCACAGAATAGGTAAAACACAGTTCGTGATGTCCAGAGAAAAGAAATATTTTACAAAAACTGTTCAAAGTGTCGCCCGTGGACACGATTACACAGAGTACATCTACGGAGGAACGACTGGCGGACACGCTCAAATTTGCATATGTGGATTCCTGCTCACAGATTTGCTTGGCTTTCTCCCAAGTTTTTGTTATCTCTTTCTGATCGGATATGCACAATGTGGAACGAAAACCAGCTTCGTGCTACTAGCCAGTTCTGCAGAATAGCAACATGCGAGATTTCGATATTTTTATTAGTTTTGCGATTTTCACCCTTTAAAAGTCATTTGCGACCCCATGTTCCATTGCAATTTTTGTTTGTCTTGATGAGTACTATCATCCCCCTAAGTTTGTTGAAGCATTTCAAATACACTCTGTATAAAAGTGACATAATCAAGCACCCATATTTCAGGAAGAAAATTGGAAACGTTTTTGTATAAAAGGTGTTTCTTCTAGAATAATTTACCAGGATAATATATATCGCAATTATCCTAAAATTAACTAAATGCGGGAATAATCTTTAAATTGAGTTAATTATTTTGTTTTGTATCTTTGATTTTCCAGTATCGCGAGGGACATCACGACATTGAAGGTATGGTTCATGTACAAAAGTGAAAGAGCGAAAAGAAGACACGCTTTGAATTACAGATGTTTTTCAATGTTCATCACAATTTGGTGGCTGATTCTTTGACAGACTTATCAATGACAAATTGGAGGCTTCAAATGCAAAGACGCTTTAGCAGATGTACAGTCGTGGAAAAAAAAAAAATTAAACACCCCTTACTAACTCTGTAAAAAATTATCGTAAAAGAATGCTAGTGGTACCACACTATTGGTAATAAAGTCTATTTTCAAATGATGTATGTAAAATTTGCTTAGGGGGCATCTACATAATAAGGGGTCTTGTACATTTTAAACGCGAGGGAATTTAACGAAAAAATTCAAAGTTTGAATTAGTCTATCTTCAAAAGCTTTTTATGTATAAAACTGAAATTTTGAATATTATTAAAAAGATTGTGTTTTATAATATGCTGTCATTAGAAATTTATTAGCCTTTTGCAGAATTTGTGTATTGTTGAAATCAAAATAGATCTTTTTTTTTTTACTCCATAAGTCATTGCGCGCATGATATCTTGAAAAAAGTATGAATAGATTGTCATGAAATTTGGTAAAAATACTAAACATATACAGTAGAACCTCTTTTATCCGAAACTCTTTTAACCGAAATCCATTTTTTTTTTTTTTTTTTTACTGTCACATTCCTTGTGCGCAAAATCCATTTTAAAAGCTTTTTTTTTTTTTTTACTACCATTATTCCTTGTGTTTAACTGGTCCTTTCCGAACGACGAGTACATATAAATATTTTCGATCTCCTTTATTAGAGTTCCTTTGAATTTAACTCGAGCTCCCGTAAGCTGCGGAGTGGAACAAAGAAAACGAATATATTAGCAATTCTGAAGCTTTTGTATGTTTTGCTAAAGATTTAGCATGGCTGGAGCAACAGAAAGACTGTGATACTGGTGGACTAATAACATTACAAACTCCGTGATAGAGCTTCCAAGCAAAGGCAATCGAAATTGCGACAAACAAAGCATTTTTTCAAACCCTTGTGATATATTTATGTATAAGGTACTTAATTTCAAAATTAAAATTCAGGTAATTTATTCTTGTTTCTATTTTTCTATTGCTTTATTTTTATCAAGCACTTGTTACCATAATAAGAAATAATGCATATATTTCTCCTAAGTCTTAAAGTGGAAGCATTCTCAATTATCCGAAAATTTCGATTTTCCGAAAGAAGGTCGGTTCCAATTACTTCGGATAATCGAGGTTCTACTGTATATGTGTTTAAATGAACTACTCTTAGGCCAAAATTATTTCATAACTATATCAAAAAAAAATATTTTTGTAAAAAAAAATAAAAATTTTGTATTTTTAATGAATAATAATAGTCATAAATAAAATTATTACCATTGTAAATGCTTAAAAGTAGTTCATTTTAAACACACATATTTGTTTAGTATCTTTACAAAATTCCATACTTTCTCAAGATATCATGCGCGCAATGACATCTGGAGTTAAAAAAAAAGAGTTATTTATAGTTCAACAATACACAAATTCTGTAAAAGGCTAATAAATTTCTAATGGTAGCATATTACAAAGCACAATCTGTTTAATCAACATCCAAAATTTCATGTTTACACATAAAAAGTTTTCGAAGATAGACTAATTCAAACTTTGAAGTTTTTCGTTAATTTTCGACGCGTTTAAAAGGTACAAGTCCCCTTAAAACGAACCATAACTTTTTTTTTGTTCAATAGCAGTACAGAATTATGACAGAATAAATGTACATCCTTTAATTAGCGTAAAAACAACATTTTATGCAATTCGTACGATAAGTTTCCGATAAATTATTTTAAAACGAGCGTATTTTAGGGGCTGTATCCAAATTGAAGTTCAGCACTCGATTGTTGATCGAGAGAAACCCCTTCTTGATCAAGGCATCTTAAGCCTCACCATCTTAAGCAGTCATTGAAGACTGCCAGATTACAGAATAGCATAAGGAATTTGAAAATATCTAGTCACTTCTTTTGATTAAACCATCATTTTGCCATTTTTTTATCCTAATTTGAAAACTACTTGGAAGAAAAATGTGAAATTTTGGATTTCCATAAAACAGGACTTAATAAATCGAAATCCATAAAAAAAATTGCAATTCATATTTTTTTCGAATATTAATTTCATAATTTATAATTCATATTATGCAATTATAAGAATTACAAATTCAACGTATTTATGTTTGGGTATTTTAGTATCATTGCTACACAAAAAATTAGCACATTAGGAGTATAATCTGAGGAGATAATAATAAAAATATGAAAATGTAATTTAACATTAGAAGCACTAAATTTTGAATGTTTATAATTCAAAAACGTATCTTTCAAATGACTTGATATTTGGTGGCTAGGCATAGTTTGAACCGAAGATTTGAAATATCTTGTTAAAATTGGGTATTGCCATTGAAAAAATGGGTTTGTTTTAATATGTAGATGGTCTTTTAAGCAAATTTTATTTACATCATTCAAAAATAGACTTTATTTCCAATCATTCGGCACCAGTAACTTTCTTCTACGATAATTTGTTGGGGAGTTAGTAGGGGGTGTTTACTTTTTTTTTCCACGACTGTACTATTAACAGTACGCCAGTCCCAAAAGTGTTTGTGAAGTAAGAAAAAAAATAGCAATGTGTGGTCAATAAAGTTGGAAACGACAAGAATAATGTGATAAAACATTTTACAATATAAAAATAAAGTTAAAGTTATAACTGCCGGCCGTCTTTTTCAGTGAATTAACACTAAAATGACCGTGAGTGGTCATTTGGCCCGTATCAAATGAATATATTTCGGTTCAAACCAGAAATTTCTTTATAAAATAAGTTAAAAAGACAAATAAGAAAAAAATGTTCGGTAAAAAAGTTAAATAGTTTTGAATAAAAATTCTGGTGACAGATATTTTTATAAAAGTTGAGTAAAATGCACGGTTTTTTTAATGTTAAATCAGTAATAAAAAAAATAAGTTTTAATCCTTAAATGCCCAATTTTTTATTTTGTTTTGAATGAAATATGTATGATTCTCTAATATGTTTATTACACAGGAAAAACAATGAAAAAAATCAGAGATACATTTTCACATAATACATCAATCTTTTCTTTTGTTACACAACTGCAATATAAGTAAAAACTACTGTTATGTGGCTGATTGTAAATTAGTAAATATTTTAATAAGTATGTCTCCAAATACCTTATTTTATATAATTATTTATTTTATAAAAATTAACCTTTAACCCCTTCGGGACGGGAGCCTTTTACAAAATTTTTAATCTTTTGTCACCGTTTTTTTAAAACAGAAATTTATGTCTTATTGAATCGAGAAAATCCCCAGATTAAATAAGGCAAATTATACAGTAAAATTTTACTGGTGAGGAAAAACGAGGATTCTGAGCGCTTCTTGCGGCACGTATATGTGTCGCTCGTCCCCAAGGGGTTAACCCTTTAACTCCCATGATAGAATACGTTCTAGAACTTACGTAGTTCAGAGAATCTGACGTTACACCAGAAAGTTTCAATGATTGATTTTGCTTTATTTAAATACGGAATGTCGGTTGTTAACTAAAGCTATTTTAATTTTCTGGTGTGAATGAGGTATATACGAATAAAAGCATCTATTAAATTCAAAACACTGTTGTTTGCAAAGCTGCGCACAAAAGGGTTAATAAAAACCTCGTAGAAACAAGAAATATTTCATTAAATATTTTTCTAATACAAAATATATTAATTTATCTTTTAAAAAAAACTAAAGGGACGATAAGGGTAACAGCTCCGCGTCACCATAATTTCAAAACTTTCAGAACAACTACGGCGTAAAATGGATTCCTAAGTATGGAAAATTAAGTTGATGAAATTATTGTGTAGAAGAAACATTGTCTTTGGAAAACTAATGTTGTGTTGGTTCATTAATTTGTTAATTTTTGTTTATTAAATGTCAAAGTTAACATTTTAAAAATATCAAGGTGGAGTTATTCAATATTTAACTATATACAGCATTAAGTTATTTAAAAACCTCATTACAATTAAATTAATAAAAACATGAAGAACTGACATGCAAAAAACGCATTGTCACATTAATTTGGACAAACCATTTAGGTTGTAACTACTACAAATGTTATGATATTGATCTAAATGTTTCAACAATATATTTTTGCTTAGATCACAGATAATAACTGAATTTCTTAAAAACAAATGAAATTTTACTTAAAACATTAATAATGAACCAAATATTGCTTATATTTGGTATTTCATATATAATAAAATTCGGAATATATTCTAATTGGAACACACTTATGAGAAATCCTGTTGCATTTAGATAAATAGCATTATGTATACTAGTAATTTGTAATTGAATTCATATCATACAATTAATATTTCATAAATTATTCACGCAATAAATCTAGCAATTAAATCTAGCAATTGTACCCATTGAATGTAAACAAATGTTTATTGCGCATTTTGTCTGATTTGTTTTGCAGTATGTATGTAATCATATCTATATTAATAAAAAATATAGTTTTAATGAATAAAAAAGCTGTCGAAGTGTGAAATATCCTCTGTATTTCAAATTAGTTGTACATTTCTTTGTACGAAATAGAAATTTCTTATATCGATTTTTACAGACATTTTCGATAATTACAATTGAAATTTTATTAGACCAATGTTTATATGTGCGAATTAATATATACAATTTAGTCAACGTTAGTTTATGTAGCATACCGAAAGTAATGGCTGGAGTCCGAATCTTGTTTTAGTTTCACAAATATATTGTAGCTTGTGGACTATTTAATAAAAAAAAAGATTTTAACATTTTTTTAACAATTTTCGTGACCTCATATCCATTCAATTACATTTGGTAAGAGAACATAAAATTTTTGCAAAAATTACTTTCCTTGCCAAAATAGTGACCTTAGATGGACTAAGACCAATTTGTTCAGTTTGTATTAAATCTGATGTAGTATGTAACTTAAGAGGAAAAAACTTGAGCTTGAAGGATTTTTTTTATTTTTATCGGAGTAACTACACAATACCACTATCTTACTCTATCTCACTTACTTTCTATCTCATATCCGTTCAATTATATTTGGTAAGTTAAAAATAATTTTCTGTAAAAATTACTTTTCTCGGCAAAATAACAATCTTAGATTGAGCATGACCAATTTGAACAAATTGTATTAAATTTGATGTAGTATGTTCCTTAAGAGTGAAAATTGAGCTTGAAGTATTTGTTTATTATTGCCGGAGTAATTACTCTCTGTTGCTAATCAACTGATGATAAGACCTGATAATTATTTATTTTAAAATCAGAAACTAGTACAGTCTTTAATCATTAAGAATTAAAAATATCTACTTCTATACAAATTTTTCTAATTCATATGCAAGATCTAATATATCTGATCTTCCAGTAATAAGGTATTTCTAACATTTACCGAACTTCTTAAACTAATATAATCTAAACGAATACAATTAATCATAGATTTAAATTTTTTCGCGCATTAACGTACTTTATGTTCAGAGAGAAGTTAAACTATTTACTCTAGAAACTAGTTTGATTATAAAATCATTATATGTCAAAAAATCATCTTCTTCTACATAATATTTTCTAATCCAAATGCGAAATCTAATATTTTTGATTTTTCAGTAATACGATGTTTCTAACATTTACCACACTTCTTAAACTGGAATAATCTGAACTAGTGTAATCACTCATATCTTTAAATGTTTTCGCGCATTAATGTATTTTATGCTCAGCGAGAGGATAAACTATTTACTCCAGAAACTAGTTACATTATAAAATCATAAGTTGTCAGAAAACATCTACTTATACATAATCTTTTCTGATTCATATTCAAAATCTAACATTTGTTATTTTTCAGTAATTATTTTTTTCTAGAATTTATCGATCTTCTCAAACTAGTATAATCTAAACATGTAAAATTAATCATAGCTTAAATTTTTTTCGCGCATGCACGTACTTGTTCCTTATGTTCTGCGAGAAGCTAAACTATTTATTCTAGAAATTGGCTACATTATAAAATCATCATTATATATATATATATATATAAATATATTTATACATAATCTTTTCTAATTCATATTCAAAATCTATTCTTTCTGATTGTTCAGTAAAAAGGTGTTTCTTCCATTTTTCGAAATTCCCAAACTAGCATAATCGAAACTAGTTATAATCACTTATGGCTTTAAACTTTTTCGCGCATTTACGTATTTTCTGTTCAGCGAAAGAATAAACTATTTCATTGCAATCAATTTAGAACTTTATTTCGGATTCTCGTTTTTTCTCAGATATGATATTTGCGTGGGTATGTATCTGTACGCTATTAGCACAATGCAGAGCTTCGAAACAAAAATTATAGCTATATAAAAATTTACTGAATTGTTTGCATCACTTAATTTTCAATATAGATTTGGAAATTTCTTAACTTTGAAAATTAGAGAGTTTGAAAATTGCTGCTAAAGTTCTGGTGATATAACAGGAACGAAATTTATGACAGTTTTATGCATTTGTTAAAGTACTTTTTATCAATAAATGTTATCTCTAAAATGCTTTTTTACTGGAACACAAATTTTTATGATGGTATCTTGCTCTTAAAAAAACTAAAAAATTTTAAAAACGTAACAATTGAAGAAAAGGTATTATTATCTATCATATTTTATATGCTCGGTAATTTGTTTTTCAAAATATCACGAATAAATTGCTAAGCAGCAAAATTTCACAGAAAACACTTGAAATTTTGAAGGGAAACACGTATGTGCTTAATCCTGAAACAGACGAAGAAACATTCATCGTACGCATTCATAAAGTAAAAATATGATAGTAAATTGTTTTCTGTTATGACTTTCAGAAATGAAATTATCGGTAATATCTGTTTTTATTATATTTTTAACGCCATAAAACTTTTATGATATGAGATGTTTGTTACATATTATTTTTTTGTTTGACTTAGGACACTTATTTTTATGTTTTTGTGGTCTGTTTTATCATATACCGTGTTAAAAATTGAAGTATTTTTTATAAAATAGTGTGGTAAAACATGTATATTTCAATTTTATTCTTTGAATGACTGTATAATTGTAAGATAACATAAAATAACGCCGAAATGGGAATAATCAGAAATATAAATAACACGAAAGAAAAATCCTGCGTTAAGCACAGATTATGAAACACTTTCCAACATTTCCTGAAGACTATAACAAAACTTCATTATTTAGGGAAATAAGACATATATGACAACTAAGTAAACGTTTTAGAAAAAGTATAAAACATTTGTAAAACTGATTTCAGAAGTTACCGTCTATAGCCAAATATGTATTCCAAATCTTTTGAACAGCCCTGTATTTGATCTGTAGGTATATATATATATACCATATAATGTGGAAATTTAGTTTAGCAAGAAAACGCATTACAGGTTAAATTTCTCATTCATCAATTTATAGTAATAGATGGAAACATACTTGAATACTTTTGTACCACCCAGTAGTTAAAAAAGTGCCTTTATTACACGCCACTATTTAGATAAATTTTAATTCAAACTAAAACACTCTTAAAACTACTTAGATGACATTTCCAGAAATTATCATTTACAGACGGTCATGTATTCAATTTTTAGCGTAATCCTGTATATCATTTTATCTATATTCTACAAACATTTATTAGTAAACTAAATGCAGTTCAGCGTAAAAATGCATAACTCATTTAAAAACCACCATTAAGCAATTTGCACTCATACCCTGTAACCATTATGAATTCTTTTGTGTAGTCCTGTATATGAATTATAGCATTTATACACATCACATAGTATGTATAAATATAGCGAACATAAAAACGCATACCATAATTAAAAATGCATTTCCAGCAGTCATCGCTACTTCGGATACAATGTAGTTTCTGAAATATTTTGTCTGTCCCTGTAAATGCTATTCACTCCGTATTATACATGAAATAAGTTCGACGACGTATAACTCAGCGACGTTTAACAATTTATTATACATGAAAAAATTTAACGTAATTAAAATAGTTTATGTAACGAAATTTTTTGTATGTCCCTGTAAATGAATAACAACTATTCTTTACACCACATATACTGCAGAATGCATATTTTAGTGCACTTCATTAATGCATATTAATTTTATTACGTTTGAAAGAGTGAAGAGTGTAACACCATTACAAATCATGTTAAACGATTTTTTCCCATCGGCCGTAATGTAACGGAAAACTTTTGATTGTCCCTGTAAGTGAACTAAACATGCTACAAACTTCATTTGAAATAGGAAACGTGCTATGGTAAACATCAATAACATCCAAAAATTTCAGGACAATCCGAGTATATTTACGGGAGTTAGAGCGCGGACAGACCGACAGACAAACCGAAGTCATAAACCCATTTCAACTCTGCTGGAAAGTGTTAAAAACCATGCTCCACCATAATTAATGATAAAAAAACTAATTTCTTTACTGAAAAGTCACAGAAAACCCCCCCTCCCCCCAAAAAAGATAGATAAATACTATATCATGAACACTGAAAAATCAATAAAAAAATAAAAAAACCCTAAATTTTATGTTTTTTATATTCTTAGGGGTCGTCCACAAATGGTACCATGCATGAAGGGGGGGGGGGGGGGGAATTGTGACAGTTTGTGACAAGGAGGTGGGAGGGGGTAAGAAGAAATGTGACATTCACACAGTTTGGTTAAAATAAAAGCATTAAAAATGAGCAGATTAAATTCTGGAATTATTTTGAAATTAAGGTATTTTGTATTGATAAAGTAAAGATAAGATTTAAAGCCAAATAAATACATTAAATTAATGCCAAAATACTACTGTTTTCAATTGCTCCTTCATATAAATATTTTATTGCTACTGTATATTAATTATGTTTTGCGTTGTAAACCTTAATTTTATTTCGTACAAAATAAGTGCACGAATCATTTTTATTGTTATGCTAACAAATGTCATTAAAACACATAGTTAAAGTTCAAATATAAAGTTTGAAATATGATCTATAATGTAGTGCTTTGTTTCTGAACTGCAAGTGTATATGTAATATAGTGTGACATGTGACAAGGGGTGGGGGGATGGTGAAATGTGACACTTTGTGACAAAGGAGGGAGGGGGTGTCAAAAATATTGAAAAAAAGTGTGACATCATTTATAGACCGCCAATTAGTAATGTGTTTGAAGACATCTATATTGTTTTAGTTGCATTTATCGAAAAATATTTAAGTGTATGTATGTCTATGACGATTAGGGAAATCTGCCGCATACCTAAAAATTAGTATCAGGATAGACGAAGGCAGGTCCGAAGACACGTGAATCTCAGATTTTTCTTTTTTTTTATATAATAAATAGAGTCATTAGTTACAAACCGTAAAGAGAATCGCAAAACTCCAAGCTACTTTCGCCCCCATCGAGTACGACTGTCCTTCTAATAGTGTTATTACACGCAAAAATTGCAAGCGACAAAAATCGCTTGCGACTCGTCAGATTTCCTCAAACTTACGTATTATCCAAGCATTTCATTGGCTGTTCGGGAAAAGGCTTTTCCATCATCAGATTTCCAAGCATTTCATTGGCTGTTACTGGCGTCTCGCTTCGTTTCAGGCGTCAAAGACGCGCCGACAGAAAAAAAGTCGCATGCTTTCGACGCGACTCCTCTGGAGCCATAGGATAACATTGAGACGACTGGAATTGGAAGCGACTTTGATTCCTCGTATAATAGCACTTTAATAAGGAGGTTTCACTGTCCTTCGGGAGACGTTTCTCTGTCTTTCACGCAGACAAAAGGGTTATGTTAAGTTTTTTCGTAATTTCTAATTGAGATTGGCGGGTTTTGGTAGAGTTTAAAATAAGAAAGAAAAAATCATGCGTCAAGCACAGATTATGAAACACTTTCCAACACATTCAGAATAATGATACAAAACTGCAGCGTTCAATAAGTTAAAATATTATGTCTAATTCAACAATATGGAAACGCATAACACATTTGAATATCCAATTTCAGCTGTTCCCGCCTACAATCAGGAAATTATCCGAATTCTTTGATCAGCCCTGTATATATTGTATTGCCTTATTGTATAGTAATCATCTTGTAGTGAAATTCAGTGATTTATATCAATTTCAATATATTTTAAATAGCGTAATGTCATTAAAAGGCACTGAAAACGATTTTTCCCCATTGACTATAATGTAACGGAATTATTTTGAGTGACCATGTAAATGAACTATAAATCCCACATACTTCATATACAATAGCAAACATGCCTTAGTGACCCTAAATAAGGTTTATCCATTGCATGAAAATCCGAGTATATTAACGGGAGTTAGAGGGTGGACAGTCGGACTGACGTACTGGCTCACAGACAAACCGAATGCATAAATACTGTTCAAATTATTTTGGAAGTGTAAAAAAAAAAATATTCCCTTACTTTCTCGCTTCCAAATGTATCATTCGTTTAAAAAAATTTTACACGAGTTGTATTTTTCCGACTGAATGAAAAAACGTCTCGCCTAGGATTTGAACATGCATTAGCAATGCTCTTAAAATTGAGCTATCCCGGACAAATCTGATGGATACAATTCATCCAGATAATCTAATTCATTATGACATCTGCTCTGATATCCAAATCAGCTTAACAGAATAAAACGCAAGTAATGAACTCCAAGAAATGTTGCATACGTTTTCCTACTTTCTTAATTTTAACACAATTATTCTAATTGCTAAAAAAATCACTTTCATTTGTAATTTTCCAACAGAGTGAAAAGTTTTCAGACCAGGATCCGAGCCAGGAATTTTTTGGCTTAAAGCTCTTTTCAAGTCTAAATGGGCATGATGTAAGTTTATGACATAAGTTTTATGACATAAGTTATTGTAAGCATGTGTAAGTATTGTAAGTATTGTAAGTATATATAAGTATGACATAAGTTATATATACATTTATAACATAAGTTTTAATTCATTTTTGTTCGGAAACACATGAAACTGGCAGGTGTTGTTATTCAGAAACTATGTAACCGAAAGACTTTTGCGTTTTCTTGTAAACACAATAGGTATTTCAGAATATACTGTCAAAGTTGGCGGTTTGAACCGAATTTCCCGACGAAATCAGAAAAACCAATCAACGGAGGGAGAAAAACTCCATGATACGTGCTCAAAAATTCTTATAACTTTATAAGTAATTTATTTATAAAAAAAAATAGAAAAGTCATTATCATTTCCATTCCAAATCGCTTCCATAGTCAGGTCTTCAAATTTTATAACTTTACGTTTAAGAATGTGTACGTCATTGTGTCAGAAAGTTTTCCGTTTATTAGGCAGTGAATTTAAGAACAGCCCCTTGCATCAGTGAAACTGCTCTAATTAAATTATTACTATTTTAATCACTCAGAAGTATCCCAGCAAAGAAAGAAACAGTGGGCCATCAGCTGAAAAAAAGATGGCAGCCAGCAGTGCCATCAGCGGTAAAGTACAAGGGACCCATTACTTAAACCTGTCGAAAAGTGTCCGAGCCGAATGCAGCTGGCCCATCAGTGATGGCCAACAGCAGGCCAGCATTGGTATGCCATCACATTACTTCAATCCGGCACTTTTCCTGCAGTGCTAGTACCTATTCCACTGCTATTCCTTTGCTGGCCCAGCACTTTCCCTTACAAAAATTTCTTATAGAATTCTATAAAAAAAACAAAGTATTATATAATTATGACTGTTTTTTCTATAAGCTAGTTTCACCAAGACCTATAGAAATGTCTGTAGAAGTGTCTATAATAGAAATGCCTATAGAAATATTTGAACTGCATGTGGTCACCCTCCCAAGTATTTACCGCGCTCGATGTTGCTTGGTTTTCGTGATCGGACATGAACAAGTGGTTTCAGCGTATGCTACGACAGCTCGTAGTTTTCAAGCTCTCATTATACTATTTCCAGTTTGTTTCTTTTGTGATTTACGTTCCCAATCATTAAACTGGCATAGAAATTTTTCTATTGTATAGAAATCCTGTGTATTTTATACACTTTTTTTTTTATTGATTCTGCACTGCGTAAATTATGAAAACCGAAATCCTTTGTAACCTAGTAAAACCAGATTTGAGAAGAAAAAAAAGTGCGTTGAAATAAAGAATTTATTTATTCATTTACTTATTTATTTTGTTGGTGGCAGTGGTGCTATATTTTTTACAGTTTAAAAAAAATAGCTTCACAGGTTGAATTGTGTTAAGATATTCATTTCACATTTGTGCTCAAATACTCAATGTCTTCGATATTCGCAGCGCCCCCTAGCGTAAGGGTTCCCAGCAATAATACTACAAAAGCTCGTGCACTTCCATATAGTGGTGGGCCAGCGCATGAAATAAAATGGATGCCCAGCAGAAATTTATCTAATGATTTCCAACAGCAAAGTTGACTGAAGCTGTCCAGCAGTGGTCATGCAGTGGTAGACCATCAGCCGGCACTTCTCCATCATTGCCAGCACCTATCTTGCTGCTGGCCAGCAATTTCCTCTTTGCTGGGATAAAAATATAAATAAAATATAAATAAAAAATATAGAGTGCAATATTTAAGAAAAGAGTCTTTTCTCAATTAATTGTTCAATATAAATAAATTGCGATTATACGTTGGGAACATAATTTAAAAAATTTGCAATAGATAGTTTAAAAAATCCTTTTTTTCAATGCTGCCACATGTTAAAAAGAAACAGAGCAATGCGCACACACACATATAGCGGTTACTTTTCCAGAATCGGGATCCACAACAAAATAACGCATTTTATCAAAAACAAATTTATACAACACCAATTGCTGGCATGAAATTAGGCATGATCTGTAATTAAACATTGAAATACTACGAAAGATTTTTTAAAACTATTTTTACTTTTTTACATTATTCCGTTTGTAATTTTAACGTTTATAGGCGCGATTGCGCAGAACTCCGTTTTTGTCATCTACATCTTTTCAAACTATTGCATAATTATTTTAGAGGCCCCCGAGCAAAACCTGGTGCTTGGTTCATTTATTTATCAATAAGTTTCTCTTTGTGAATTGCGTCTTTCAGATTTGTTCAGAATAGCTCATTAGGCAGAGCATTGGCAGTTAAGCCCAAAATGTCCCTGGTTCGAATCCCAGCCAGGAAACTTTTTTACTTATTTGTAAAATTAAAATTCGTCATATGCATTCACAAATTAGAACAATTGTTTTAAAATGAATGAAGTAAAAAATACTAATATAAACAATTTTAAAAACACTTTTAATGAAACTGGATTTGCTTCAATTTTCGAGTTAACACGAAAAAAGCTTGGTGACTGGTTTATGTAGCAATCAATATGGTTCTTCGTGTGAATTATGTTCACCAGATTTGTCCATGATAGCTAAGTAGGCAGAGCATTGGCAGCTAAAAACAAAAAGTGCCTTGTTCAAAGTCTAGCCTGACACTTTTTCACACATTTGACCTATCAACTCATATGAATTATTTAAGTAAAATAACTATGCTTATTTAATAACTATGTTTATTTAATTAATAAAATAAACACTATTAATACAAACTATTTAAAAAATCTTTTTAATGTAACTGGATTGCGTCTCTTTTTACCCGACTGCCAAGAAGGGTTATGTGATTGACGCGTACCTGGCTATCTATGTGGGTATGTAGATTTGTTTATACCCTCGAAACATCTCAGAGGCTGGATGGATTTTAATGAATGAGGTCTCTATCGATTCGTCTTAACCGTTCGATGGTTATAGACTAGCTTTGTTTTCATAAATTCAAAATGGCGGTATTGACGAAAAAAAAAAATTTATGCACCATATTGAGTGGCATATCATTGGATAAATCTTTCAAATGAAGACGATATTTCCTAGACTATTTTACAGTCAAAAGCTCCGTTTAAATATTACACTACCTGAAAGTTATGTAGGAAGGATCTCTAGCTTAACTGTAACTCTAGTCTTCATAGACATCTATAGGCCTCATTAAAACAGTGTTTATAGATAGGAACTAACAATTAAACGCAACTTAAATGTCATCAATGCAAGTAAATAAAAAAAAAAATTGGTAAGTAATATAAAAAATAGTTTCACATTGATGAGAAATAATTAATTAATTCGCTTTTTACGCAGTGAGGGTTTTTTTTTTAATTATTTATTTAATTTTTACTTGTTGAGTTTTCCGTTTTTACGTAATTTCGTTCTAAGAATTTAAAAAGTAGCTTAAAACATACACCGCATTCATCCCTTAAGCACACATATATAAAGAGAAAAACCTGATTACGGAGATTTATAAACCAAATATGTGACAACAGCAAACCAGTTTGTTTTATGATTTTCAGAATTGAAAATATCGTTTGTGCATGGATGTTTTCATATAGTTTTTTAAATTGCTTGAGATATTTACAAAGCATGTTTTAAGTATTTTATGGACTTAAGAATTTTAACTGTATGTTTTTTGTTTGATTAATTTGATTTTTTTATTGTATAGATAGTTAAATTAAGTATTTGGATGAAAAAAGTGGAAAAAGGGTTTTGTTTTAATTCTTTTCTTTAACTAAAATTATAATACTTATGTAACAGATAATACACAAATCATTGTCAAAATCGTACAATGGGTTTTTAAATATGCATCACCATAGACAAATAAAATAAGTTAACACTTCTAGAAATTCACAAAAAAATCTAAATAAAAAATTTAGAAAAAACGTTTGTACCATTAATTACACATAGCTAGAAACTTCATATATAAGTGAAGAAATCACATTAACTGTTATGGTAGTATTTGTATGATTAGTAATGTGTTTTTCAACCTATTACGAGTATAAAAAAGAACGAAAAATCATGCGTACAGCATCGATTATGAAACACTTTACAAAACATTCAGTGTACTATAACAAATCTTCATAGTTTACGGTGAAAGATGATATCTAAATGAACAATTTGGAAAAAGCATAATGCATTTGAAAATGCACAAACGACTATTACCATTAATAGTCATTAAAATATACGATTTTTTGTGATGCCCTGTATATGATTTACAGAAATGTATGCATACTGCATATTATACTCACTGTAAAAAAAAAGGGACTAAAAAACGGAAATACTACTGGCAATCTTGACGCCAGTAATAGTATTATTTCCGGTTTTTTTTACCCATAAATTACAGAAAATTTTCCGTTTTTCTGATTAAAACCGGAAAAGTTTCTGTAATTTATGGGTAAAAATTCCCGTAAAGAAACGGAAATAGTACTGGCGTCTAGATTGCCAGTAGTATTTCCGTTTTTTAGTCCGTTTTTTTACAGTGGTTAGTTCAGTTAAACGAATAGCATAACTGGAAATTTCAACTCAGCAATTTCCGCCAATAAATGGATGTTTTTGAGGACTTTTGTGCGACCCTGTATATGATCTATACAATTTATACACGCTAAGTAATATTTTAAAAATAGTCAAATTAACAACAAAAAAAAAACACAACTGAAAACGCACTTCCAGCAATTATTGTTCGTAGGCTTCAGTTCAATTATTGCTCATTTTCTCCTGTAGCCATATTCTGTTTGTGTGTTCGTGTAAAAAATGAACGACAAATTCTTTGTAGGGGAGACCGGGGCTTGTAGTGGCAGTTTTTAGTTTTTGATTTTTATAAATTTTTTATTTAAGTTTTTTTAACAAACTTTAACTGCACTTTTAAAGAACAGACATTTGGCTATAAATACCCGGAGTTTTGAGTTTGTAGCTTTTGCAGTTTATGTTTAGCGGAAGCCTAAAGTAAAAAGAAAATTATGCGCCAACATATCCCGTCACGGGGCAAGTTGCCTATACCTATGGGGTAAGTTGGCACACGCTTTATAAAAATTTAAATGAAGCTCAAATAAGACACGCAGTTAAGCGAAATCAATTTCATCATTACCAGTAAGTTTAGACTAAGGCGTTATAGCCGTACAATGTAAATTCTAAATTATACAGACATAAAAATAATGAATAAAACATTAACATTGAGTAACTTCTATCCTACTCTATATCTTCTTCAGAGTCACAGTTGCCACAAATAAGAAATCGAGTGTCTCCGTTTAGGGAAGCCACGTGTGCCCAAAATCTTGCATTGCAACCACTTTTCTCGTTGTTTGCTGATTTTCAAGCTACCAGTGCACACCAAACACCGAGCCAACTTGCCTCGTGTTCAATGCGCCTTACTTGCCCCATAATAAATTTCTTCATAAAAGGGACACGTAATCCTCTAAGCATAAATAATCCATGTAAATCACATATGGGGTAGGTACAGTTAATCATACACTAAGAAAAATTTCACAAGTTAAATCGCAATTATTAAGTTAAGTATTAGAAATTAGAAAAAGAATGAAGCAACAAGAAATTAATCATGAGTGCAAAAAACAGAAAAATCGTAATAAATGTCCACTACACGTAGGTAACAATGCAAAACTACATTGAGGATTGTAAAAAGCAATTAGAAAGGTACTCTGTGACTGGTTGCGCAATCTATCCACAAACAGGCGATTTATGAGGACTGCGCCTACTTACTCCGGTAGCCAACTATCCCCGGTCTCCCCAACACCATATTCTGTACTAGATTAATTTTAACACAATTATTCTAATTGGTAAACAAATCATATTAGATGTAAATTTCCAACTGGGTGAAAAATGTCCGGACCAGGATTCGAACCCGGGACCTCCTGGCTGAAGCCGCCAGTGCTCTGCCATCTGAGGTATCCCGGACGATTCTGGTCGAACTTTTTCACCCAGCTAACCTTGAAGATTACAGCATCTGGTCTGAAACCTGGTTCAGCTCAACAGAATAATTCTGTACTAAGAACCTTGTGATGTAATTCAATTTCAATATGTTTAAAATGCTGTAATATCATTAAAATACATGATAAACGATTTTACCTCATAGACTGTAATGTAACGGAATTCTTTTGAGTGACTCCGTAAATGAAACGAAAATTTTACACAGTTCATTTTCAATACAGAACATGCCACAGCAAACCCCAGTAACATATATCAATTTCATAGCAATTGGACTATATTTGCGCGAGTTAGAGCAGGGAGAGTCAGACTGATGGACAGACAGACAGATATACAGACAGATAGTCAGACAAACTGAATTCATATACACATTTTTAACTATGTTGGAAAGTGTTTAAAAAAAGAATCTATGTACTTGGAAATTTGGAAAATTGCGTAATATTTTAGGTAAACAAGCACGAACAGCTCAATAAAAATCAGTTGAAATGTTTTATAAGCTTAAT
The DNA here is from genome assembly GCA_963932465.1 of Maratus speciosus. Lineage (NCBI taxonomy): Eukaryota > Metazoa > Arthropoda > Arachnida > Araneae > Salticidae > Maratus > Maratus speciosus. The sequence goes on from OZ010786.1 coordinate 446,858,306, forward strand.
ATGTTACAGTAAGCTGTTTTATACTATGATTTTCGGAATTGAAAATATCTTTTATGACTGCATTTTTTTCATATTTTTATAAATATAATTTTTTTTTTATTTCATGAGATGTTTGTAACATAAATATACATTTTTATTATTGACATCGGATTTTTTACTGTTATGTTTCTGTAGTTTCTATTTTATTTTGTAGTTATTTTTCTATTGTTAGAATATTAAATTAAGTGATTTCTTTAAACGTATAGAAAGCTATATTGGATTTGTTTTCTTTTCTTGAACTTCTAATGTTTATGTAACAAGTAATATCATGATAACTTGCAAAGTAAAACAGCAGGATTGAAAATGTAGTTCAACATGAATCAATAATATATATTAATTATTTTAGAAAATTATGAAAGACTTTTTAGCTAATAGGCTATCAATGCCTTAGAGCTAATGTGCCGGCAGGTTCTGCATGCACGTACGTATGTATGTATGTGCAAATGTATTGCGATAACTCCTGATATAAATATCCGATTTGCTTCAGATTTTGGATATAGGTTTATTCTGATAAGGCGCTTCCCTGATTAGATTTGGAGGTTCATTTATTAAGTATAAAGGAAGGGTGTCGTGGGGCTAATCCCCCCTTATTTAGATAAATGAATTTTTCGTGCAAAATTATCGGATTTGCTTCAATTTTCGTATACTGGTTTATTCTGATAAGGTGCTTCCCCCCATAGATTTGGAGGTTCATTGGTTAAGTTTAAAAGGGGAAAACGGGGGCTGATCCATCCCCTTAATTTAGATAAATTGTTTTTTTATGCAGAACTCTTCGATTTGCTTCAAATTTTTCATACCGGTTTTATTCTAATAAGGCGCATCCCTGATAAAATTTCAGTATAAATGGGGGAAATGAAGTAGCTTACTCCCCTCTTAATTTAGCTAGTTTTTTTTTTCAGTTCCTACTATTAGTTCACACTCTCCCTATATTTATTTATATATTTATTTATCTTGTTCAAATTTCCAATCGTTAATAAAATACTCATTATTCATCCTATCAAGTTGAAATAATTTTTTTTAAACTTGTACTAGATGACAATTGATGTTAATACAGTTTTTTCAAATATTAATTAATTAATTAAATTTTAATTAATTAATTTTAGTTTTGCATGGAAAACAAAATGGCGGCCATTGGTTATTGAAGATCAATGAAAGTATTTTCAATAAAGGGCATAGCCTACTATGATGTATACGGCCCACGCCTTTCGCCGAAAACCGTCGAAAAAGTGAAGTCGGATTCAGCTTCAAACCCTGAACCAAAATATCACAACGTGCTGTTTTTTGTTTACATTTATACCCTGCCCAGATAGCGGCTTGTTTCTACTCGTCGAAGTTTCAGAATCATTGATTGCATTTTCAGAATAATAAAATAAATACTTATGTTCTTCAATTTCCTTCGATTTAAAAGGATATTTTACACAGATTGTAGTATTTTAGTGTTCACATACTTTTAAGATTAGCTAAATTACTTATTGTTTACTTGATCGTTTGGTTCATTCTGTTATTCTTTTTTGAATGTCCCGTATTTACATAAAAATGGCTTGTGTTTCATATACACGTTTTAAAATTAAAATTTGGTTTTTATCAAACTACAGTTCTCATAACTGGCTTGATGCAGTTATTTTTGACGAATTTATTGTTACCCGTAAAATGTTTGTTTTTGATATCGTTCGAACTAAAAAAAAAAAAAAAAAAAAAAAAAAAAAAAAAAAAAAAAAAAGGCGATCTTCCTTAAACATTAAATATTCTTATTTTTAATCAGAGAAAGAAATGGTGATCGCAGATTTAAATATCGTTGCAATATTTTATGCTATCCAAGCAATTTTGATTAAATCATGTAAGGGTATTTGTTACTTAATAAATTACATTTATTAATTATTACAAGGAATTTTATGAGTACTTTAATATATTTAAAAGAAATTCCATTAGTTTTATTGTTTCAGCAGTGAAGATAGTAAATAAATTTATGACATTGATGTTTTTAGACTATGCATGTTTTTATTTATTGGGGTGAATCGTAGAATACTCTACTTCTCCTCAACCTGGCGATAAATGCGCCAAAGGCAACCTTGGTATTTAGTATTAACTTGGTATTATGTGGCAACCTTGAGTGTTATAAAAACGCGCCGATTTGGCGATTTTTTGAAATCGCGCCAAAGAAGTTGAGTATTTCTGGTCGCACCATTTATTATTCCGATAATTGTTAAAATAATATATATATATATTTAATTTGATGATTAGAGTTAATATTTTTATTAAACTCTTTTTGAATCCTATCTATACGAAAAAAAAAATTTAAACACATTGGAATTCTCTGAACCCTGCACAGAGCGGTTTGATTGGTTCTAGTCGTTGAAGTTACGGTTAGATTCAAATTTCTGTTTTGGGCAGCGTATCAGAGTCCTCTGGCGAGCGACTTCATACATTAAACGCAAATCGCTCTGCCTGTAGTAGTATTTAAGTATGCCTTGTAAAGGGTTACCATAGGGGGACCCTGTTGTGTCGCCAAATACAGCCAAGTTTGTCGCCAACTTGGCGATATTTCGCCAAATTTGGCTGCCAAAATGAGTCGCCAAAAGTTACGCCAACTTGGCGATATCTCTAATATTTCGCCAAATTCCCATAGAGTTCCATTGTAAACCTACCTGCTTATAGAAAATCAACAAATTGAGATATTTTAATGTAACAAAAACTAATATTAGCTTAAGGGATTATATTAATTTTTTCTTTGATGACGTAAGTAAGAATTGATTTTAAAAACAAAATTTTTACATTACTCGTTTTATTGTCGATTTCGATATTTTTCGAGGGGCATTATTCTTTTAATCATTTATATCCTGGCGGTACTTTAAAGTACCATTAAAATAACTAGTTATAAAATTAATTTAATACATCTATTAGTAGCACTACAATTTATAATGAATTATAGATACAATTCTTTGTCTTTTTCCAAAAGCATTATTGGTTACACAAAACAAAATTATTTTTAAAATGATGATTTTTTTTTTTTTTTTTTTTTTTTTTTTTTTTTTTTTTTGGCCTTTGCACTTTGCACCTTTTCAGCTTTCTTAACATTGAAGCATTGGGGGGGGGGGGGGGATTTTAGTTCGGAAATATTTCTATATTTCTATTGTAAGAAAATTTCATTTGTACATTTCCTAAATCTACAAAATACTAACACAAAGACTTTAAATAATAGATTTGAGAGGAGTTATAAATATTGTACAAAATCTCTATAAATTCAAATTTGTTTAATCCTTCTAAATCCTTCAATCGTTCTGAAATCCTTCTTAAATTTATTAAATGATTATGTAAATCTTCTAATGTAGTTTCAAAAATTCACAAAAAATGCTTTAGAATATGAAATTTTCATGAATTTATAGTTCAGGATACAAGGGGTTAAATAAGAGTATAATATACAATTTGTATGAATAGATTGTGAGCTCAATGCCATCAGTTTAACTGTGTATTTTCCTTTTTATTTGTAAGGTACTTTCCTTTTTATTTATGATACTTACGGCTGATGCTACGCACTTGCAGAACTGTGCAATCGTTCAAAAAAGAGAACATAATTTATGTATCGTCAAATTAATATTCGAAAAAATATGTATTCTAATACATAAAAGAATAACAGAAACCGATTTATAGAAGATCTAATATGTCAATCAAAATATTACAATTTAACACACCAAGTAGTATCGGGTTATGTTTCCTCTGCAGAAAATACCTGCAATGAAATTTATTATTATTATTATTATTATTAATCTATTAAAACGAATTTATGATTAGGTGTTCCAACTTTATAACAACATAAATCCCAAACAACTTTATTTAATGATTTCCCGTTTTTTAATAGAAGATTAAATTTACCGATATTATGAGGCCCAAATGAGGTTCAATTGAGCGTTTGAATTAAAAACTTATGAAATACTTAGAATTTCTGTATTCAGAATGCCCCTACGATTTTTCAAAAATGTAAATTGATAAAAGACGGATTGGCAATCTTTATTTTCACTGCTGCAATTTGGCGATTAAAAAGCATGGGGTTCATAAAATTATCTCTCTCTCTCTCTCTCTGCGTTATTATTTTTTTTTTTTGACCGGCTGCCCCCCAAAGGGCTAATATACGTGAAAATTACAAGCGACAAAAATTGTATACGACTCGTCAGTTTTCACGCAACATACGTAAGCATTTTTCGTTTTCCAAGAATTCATTGGCTGTTCGGGAAAAGTCTTTTCCATCGTCAGGTTTCCAAGCATTTGATTGTCTGTTACTGGCAACTCGCTTCGTTTCAGGTGTCAAAATCGTTCTGACATGAAATAGTTGCTTGGTTTCGAGCGATTCTCTTGAATCCATTGGTTAATATTAGGTAGCTCTGAATTACAGGCATTACTTTGACGCCTCGTGTAATAGGACTTTTACACTTAGTTTTGAAATCGAAAGAAGATATACTGTTTAATCTAATGGCTGTTTTCGTTTTTCTTTGTGATACATGAGCCGTTCAGTACACAAATCGATTAACTCCTTCAAATGAAAATGTTCAGTATAAACAGTGAACGTTATTGTAACTATAAAATTATTGTATCTATATAATATTTTTCCTCGGGATATTTTGATTGAACTCATTAATTTTCTTTAAATCAAGGGTAACTTTTTATCACTGTAATATATATAAAATTTTCGATCTTACTTTGTTAAAAAAAAAAAAAAAAAAAAAAAAAAAAAAAAGCATTCCAATTAAAATGGAGTTAGTCGTATTATCTTCTGAACGCCTTATATGGAAGTTCCGAAATTTCGTAAGTTACTTTTATTGGATGATTTCAGTTGCACATGCGCATTGGAAAGTACGAAATATTTCAATGTCTATTTTGCTATTTACTGTAACTGAACAGCATCTAATCGGATCATTTTCCTTTCGGGTATAATAAAAATTAATACAACTTCAATTACGCATCTCGAATGCATTATTGCTGCCAAACACAAATTCACGAAAACGTAAACATCATCATTCTACATTAAAATTAGATACTTAGTTTTACAAAAATAGGTTTTAAATATCAATCTTAGAAAAATATATGTTTTGAATGTGTTATTAACGTACCTTAACCACAGGCGTAAACACCATTATCTTACATTAAGGTTATTACTTAGATTCTCAAAATATGCATTACGTATCAGTTTTAGAAAGAAGTAATTTACTGTCGCAGTCTTTGTTCTTTGATCTCAATAAGTTACAATTAGATATATTGAAGATCTATTTTGATCAATGGTTAGAAAAATGTGCACTTCAGGGAATGATATTTAACTAATGCATTAGATATTCCCTTTGTTTAAATTTCCTCACCATCAAGAATTTAAAAGATTTTTATCCTCATATATAGAGGAATCGCATTTTTGCGTAGGAGGGAAGCTTCTTAAAAAGAATTACGATTTCACGATTTCGCATTCTAGGAAATTTACTATACAACATAACCCTTAAAATGTTAAATGACACAAAAGTAAAAACTTGAACTTTTTGAAAACAAGCCATTTTCAATGGCTTGCATTTTAAACTTTATTATAATTTACTTTACGCTAAAGGTATCTACCTACGCTCGATGGTCTTTTTTTAAAAATGCACAATATTAAAAAATACATAGTTCAATTGTAATTCAGAATGAGGAAAATCCTTAAAAATTTCTTCTTAATATTTAAGAAAAAAAATGGTTTTTTTTGCTCGTACTCATTTAGACTCATGCTGACAGTATTCGCCGAAATAACATATTATTACTATGAATTCTACATATGAAAGATCCTATGTTATCTATAACGCATTCGTAGTTTCTTATTGTAGTATGTTTAGTTTCATGTGTTTACTTTTGTTTTCTATTTATTCTCACGCATGTGATATTATTTTAATTGTATATATATATATATATAATATATCATTGAAATGAAAAATTAACTTACAAAAATATTCGTTTAACAAAAATGACCTAAACTTTTATTATTTAGACCAGCCATACTCAACCTTTTTTTCTCGCGGGCCGCAAACATACGTTTTCAATGTTAGGCGGGCCGCAACGCACTTAAACATGTGTAATTAAAATAGTAAGATAACAAAGTAGTTTAACAAAACAACATAATAAGTTTAATATTATCAGTATGATTGAACATTTGCCTCGGAGGATATGTTACCAAAAATTTTTAACGCCACTATTTCCAAACAATAAAGTTCGTGGTAGATTTCTATTGCAAAGTTGTAAAAATAGGTCGCGAATTTTGTTGTTTGGAAATAGTAGTGTAAAAAGTATGTGTACCAAATTTTTCCACGAGAAACGATCAGCCCTAAAAAAGCGATGTGAGTTTTAAAATAAGTATAAATCGTTATAATAAAAAAATTCAGAATTTCCATATTCTAAAGAAAAAATAATCAGAAGATTTTTTTTGAATTATACTAAAGTCTTTTGCTCAATGCAAAAAATTGATTTTCTTTTAATTCTGGAAATATATAGTGCAAAATTAATTTGGAATAAAGTGCGATTAGTATTTAAGCATAGCAAATGTATAGAACACTGTAGCACAAATAAGGAGTACATGTAAAAAGAATTTTTGACTAAATAAACGGCATTTAAGATGATTTAATGTAACTTAAATTGACTATAAATAACAGGACAGGTTTTATCTTCCCATGAAAATGTAGAAAGAAACAGGGAAGGTCTTAAATACTTTTTATGTACATCTCAAGTATTTTTTAAAATATGGATTAATGGTCATGTGCCTCGGGCTGCGCATAAAAAGTCGTCGGGCCACATGCGGCCCTCTGGCCGCAGGTTGGGTATGGCTGATCTAGACTATAAACACACACATACACACATATATACATATATATATATACACTGCTATCAATTAAAATTGCAACACGAGGAAGGAATGATCTGGCGAACGTCAAAATCACATAAAAGGAATAAGAGGTTAGAATATGCAAATGATTAGCATTTCAGCGCATTTAGACGACGCAGGCAGGAGAATCGACATCTAAAGCACTGCATAAAAGAAAAGTTGCGTAGCGGATTTCTCTTTCGGAAAGCGATTTGTAAGGTCGACATTTGCTTAGAATATCATGTTATGCCTCGAATAATAATAAGAAATGCTTACCATCAAGTGTCAGAATTCGATAGAGGCAGGATCGTTGCCTATCGAGAATGCGGATTATCGTTGCGTGATATCGCCCGCCGCACTGGTAGAAATCGAACCACTGTCATGCGAATATGGAACAAATGGGTTGCTGAGGGTCATACTGAATAGCATGCAGGATCTCAACGCCCTCCCATGACTAACGCCCGAGAGGGTAGGTGTATTGTGAGGCTGGCCCTGAAAAACCGTACAACCACATCACGGACTATTAGTCAGGAAATGGACATGTTCCCAGCGCGCACAGTATCCGCTCGTACGGTGCGACGACATGTGAAGCAGCGTGGACTGTCACCTCAGCGACCATTGCTGCAGCTTCCCTTGACAAAGCAGCATAGAGAGAAAAGGCGACTCTGGTGCGTCGAACAACAAAGCTGGATACAGGAGTAGCACAATGTCATCTTTTCAGACGAGCCCATGTTCTAGTAGCTTCAGTAATCTGATAGCCATATACATGTCTGGAGGCTCCGAGGAGAACGCTCGTCGTCTGCTTTTATTCGATATCGGCATAAGGGCCCTGCACCTGGTGTGAAGGTTTTGACAGCCATTGGGTACACGACACGCACATCTCTAATTTGGACGCAGATTGGTACATTTCTGACATCTTACGTCCAGTGGTTGTGCCCTAACTTCGAGGCCTGTAAAGCGCCATTTTCCATCAAGATAACACAAGACCACATGTTGCACGTTGTGTTCTGACCTTCCCCGATACACAGGGTATTTGATTGCTGCCCTGTCCTGCACGGTCTCCAGATCTGTCACCCACGGAAAACATCTGGTCATGGATTGCTGAGAGAGTGGCTCGCCACCCCTCTCCAGCTAATACTGTTGATGAAGTGTGGCATACACTTGAGGCGGCATAGAATGAGTTTCCCGTTTCTCTCATCTAAACACAAGTCGACCTAATGCCTAACCGCATAAGGGCCGTTTTAGCTGCCAGGGAGTGCAGCTGTTTCTAATAATTTCGCACCCCTGTAGACAACCAAACTGCTTACAAAGTTAATTGTTTTCATGCCATACTGTTTACGTACAATAAATATCTTTCTTGTATTTTCTTTCTTTCATAGTGTTGCAATTTTAATGGCCAGCAGTGTACATATACACTATATTGCCATTAATGACCGGCAATTTTCAATTTTAGACATTTTGTCGAATATTTAGAAATATACTTGTCTGATTCTTCTGGAATTTCAGGATTAAAAAGAACAGGTATGATCTCATATTTAGCAATGTCGATTTGATAAGGGGGGCAATTAGGGGGCCAACAAAAAATCAAAGAAAAAAAATAATACTTGGGATCACCCTGTAAAACAAAATGCACGAAATAATCTATCGCTACCGAATATAAATAAACAGACATTGTGCACTATGTGTATTCTTTTGTGTAATAATAGCAAGTATATTAATAGAGATATAGCGATTTATTTTAAAAAATTAAAAAATTCTTGCATGTTTTTTGCTTATAACATACACGGTTTTCAACCAAATTTAACGCCGTTGTAGGCCCCCTAATTGACCCCCTTATCAAATCGACATTGGTAAATATGAGGTCATACCTGTTCTTTTTAATCCTGAAATTCCAGAAGAATCTGACAAGTATATTTCTAAATATACGACAATATGTCTAAAATTGAAAATTGCCGGTCATTAATGGCAATATAGTGTATACATATGTTGGACAAAATAATGTGAACACCTGCTAAAAAATAATTTTTTTAAATTTTGAAATAGCCGCTATACCATGAATATTTGCCATATGCAGTTTACGCCGGATAGTTTTTGATGAAACTGCTTCCTGTAGATGTGTGTTCATCTCAGATGTTATCTGGGATGCTACTGCATTGTGATTTTTTTGGCGAATCTGATTGTTCGTTTACTCGCCAAATGAAGCATTTTGTTGCAATTTGGCGCAATGGCGAGCGGCAGCGAGAACCCTGGCTACGACGCGCATCTGGACACTTGTCTGAAATTCACGTTGAACACGTTGTAGCATAGCAGATAGCACATTGAGATGAGCATCCGTAATGCATCGTTGGAGGTCCTGCAATGTTGGCGAAGGGGTCATATACACTTGCTGTTTTATGTATGGTGATAGAAAAAATGGTATTGGAGTCAGATCAGGTAAACGTGGATGCCACTCCACAAAAACTCCATACTCGATAATTTGTTCCCGGAATTCCTCCAACACGTACTGCTTAACTGGTGCTGTCTTCATTTTTGGAAAATCGCTCCATGATCTTCAAAATACAACCACAAAGAGATATATCCTTTATAGTTGTTTGATACACCGATACAGGTGTGACTTTTCATACCTTTTGCATAATGCACAAATTTCGCGTACAAAGCTCAAGTTACGTTCAGTTGATACGTTTTGCGACAAAATTTTGCATAATCGACATACTGTCTAGTCATTGTGAATAAAATCGGTAGAAGAATGCACACCGAGGGGTTCGAACACAGTCCTCTCGATTGGGAATTGCAAGCGATACCACTGTGCCGTGATGCGGGCTTGTTTTTAGGGTACTTTTCCGTTATAAGGACACCATTGTCGCCAAGCGTAATAGGTAGCGCAAAATGAAAATTCAAACATTTCAAACATTTGAAAAATAAAATAAAAAACATAGTCGATAGTAATGTGAGCATTTTAGAAATACAACATTTGAAAATTACAGACTTTTACGAACTATGGCATGTATATGAATATATATATATATATATATACATATGGTGTATGGTAATGATGCGTACATATGTATGGTATATGTGTACATGGTACATGATGGGACACATTACGAACTATGGCAGTACGTCGCATGGTTTACAATAAAAATCCTTTTTACGATCAGTGTTGAAATAATTGGCACATTAGCATACATTTTGGCATGGTGTCCGTTTAACGGAAAAGTACCGTTTTCAGTCCGAAAGATAAACTTTTTTATTTTCGTTCAATTTTCGTGATGTCACAATTTCGAAAATCCCGAACAAACAAATGACCATTTTAATCATTCTGTCTTTTTACCATTTACGCTCACTAGGTGTCTTTTCGTACTAAAAAGATGATGCTGCACATGTTCGTACCGTTTTCGAGATAGGAACGCTAATTCTCCCGTTTTGCACCAGGTGGCGCTGTAAGTGATCTCATCTAGTATCGCATAACAACTTTACTATATCTAGACACCAGTTTTATGACTATAGCTACAGACGTTCGGCGGTAAAGAGGGTGTGAACGGACCTTAGTGGGTACCCTGTATTATATTAGGGTGGATCGCTGTTATATGGTGAAAAAAAAAGTTATAATAATCAAAACCTACCTATGCGGAAAAGATGTTCTATTGTAAGGAGATTAAGAAAAAAATAATTTTAAAAATAAATTTTAAATTTTAATACTGCCGCAAGGGTGTTGAAATTTCGAAAAATATTGGAAAAATGACCTAATTTTCGTTAGATGATTTTTGAGTCAAAATAGTTTTTTTAATATTAATGAAATACTACCTATGCGAAAATGATATTATATTGTATGGTGATTAAGAGAAAAATAATAAAAAAAAATTATTTCAAAATTTAATACTGCCACAAAAGTGTTGAAATTTCCAAAAAAAATGGAAAAAGACCTAATTTTCGTTAAATGACTTTTCATTTAAAATAATTGTTTTAATATTAATCAAAACCTACATATACGGTAAAGATGTTATATTGTATGGATATTAAGTGAAAATTAATTAATTAAATTAACTAAATTCCAAATGCCGCAAGTGTGTTGAATTTTGGAAAGAAAATTGAAATTCCACCATTTTCGCCTCTGCAAAAATTACTGAAACATGCCGATGTTAAGAAAAGGCATGATTTGGCCCTACATTTGGGTCTGGCTGTGATATGCCAACGAATATGCTTCTTACCTACGAAAACCTACTAATAAAAGTGCGTATATTGCCATTCAAAAGAAAACAGAAGTAAGGAAACAGACATTTACACTTTCCTCTTCATGTGAAGAAGTTGCTAAAAAGTTAGTAGAGACCTGGAAACGAGCTTCAATCCCAATAATTGACTACTACAGTATTTTGAGAAAAGTTCGATCATACCACGACAAATATCACACTCTTCTTATATTTTACAAAGCAAGAAAAGAGATTGAAAGCTACCGCAATCAGATGGATGCTTTCCGAAAAAAAGCAAATGCTCTATTTTATATACCGAAAATTACTTGTACATCGTTTGAAAGTTGCTGCTGTAAGAAAGAACAGAAATTACCGATGAACGAGAGAGAATTCTATTAGACCAGTGGACTGACAGAAAACTGGTAATCGGGCCACAAGATTGGAAAGTCATAACTAAGGCCAAGAGCGTCATGTGCACAGAAACAAAACACTGCCTGAGGTATCTTCGAGTTCAATAGATATGAATATAAATATAAATAATGAGTGTAAATTGAAGCGGCGTATGTGCGAACATAATGGCTTTTCTGCATCAAACGCTGACAACATCACTGTCACACCTATAGTGACGAAATTTCCATCCGTAGAAAAGCATTGGATCGTTTTGTCATTTCCGACCGAGCAGGCGCTGCCATAGGGTCAGCCGACCTTCAAGATATGGACATTATCTCACAATGCGATCTATCGAACGTAGTTGACATATATAAATGTCGGCGTGAGAGAACAAAGGCAAGAACCACCCTGTTGTCTCAGTCAGTTGTAAAAGATTATGACCGTGATCCTTTTGGTTTATACTTCGATGGACGTAAAGACAGGAATATACCACTAGATGAAATCAGAGGAAAAGTCATGATAGAAAAACACGTAAGCTTGGTAAAAGAACCTGGTTCTGAGTACATCGGCAACGTATCTGTAAATTTCGGGACAGAGCCAATCGTTGGTAAGAAAGTTAGTTGTTATCGGACATGTCAAAGGAGGTGTTATTCGAGATATGGAACTGATCCTGAAGCGTTCACTATAATGGTTTGTGTGACTGTCACAAGCCAGTGAGCTTCCCCTACGTCATCTTTTCGCGCACGTCTATGGAACCACGACTGGCCCCAGAAGCTTCACTGGCGAAAAAAAAAATTTAGATGGATGTGAGAAGCTTTCAGTTCAATGGAATGCTCACAGTGTGAAGTAATTAACAAGAAAGCCTTAAGTACTGATCAACTTTGCTTAATGGAAATTTGTGAAACTACCAACTGCGGACAATGCAGCGAAAATCTATCGAAGAGAAACCCTGAAAATGTTTGCCACTCAAGTTTGCTTACAACCGCGAACAGAAACACCAGGCTCTATTTAGCTTACGAAAAGCCATCTGAGGTTTTAGTAACATTAACGACGTTCATCGTAAAAGTCTATGCGCCAGTGTGCTTCAAGATCAAAACGAAATAATCAGTAATCTATGGTGCACAGAATTTGCATCAATCAATCGTTCTCTCGGGTTATTTGTCGAGTGATCTGAAGAACGACATAGACCCTGTTATTAAAATAAATGTTTTTTTGGCCATCTTGAAAATATCCTGATATGGATGTTAGCTGACGACAGAACTCACATAAGGCAATTGGCCCTTCAAAGAATTCTAAAAGCGCGCGAAGTCAAACGGTCTACTGCAATCCCAACCAATTGCAATGAATAATAACCGTATTTTTAATTTACTAGCTATTGACCTTTTTGCGAAGGATTATATATATTTGATTAAGTGGGGAAATGTCACGGAACCTCCACTTACTGAACGATTTAGTGACGACATGATTTCAGACGCAATAGTGAATTCCGGTGGCAATCTACTATCTATCTGGTAATATCTACTATAAAGGGGTTTCCTTGCCACACTCAAGATACAGAACTAATAGTCAAAACAGTCACAGAAGCATCTTATGCTGTCTGTGGACCACAGAAAAGTGACGTTTTTGTAAGAAATCGTATCGAATCACGAACCTCATACCAATTTTCAACGCCAAACGTGATTACCGTTCACTCTAATTTGGACGATTTATTGGATTTTTCTCGATTTAATATTTAAAAAGCTGTTAAATAAGAAGTTAAAGTTTTTTCTTGTAACCAAGTAAGTGTCCTCTTATTGCAATAAATATTAAGAAGTACTAAAATGTATGTTTAGCTGAACAAAAATCACTTTGACCTTTTTAAGGTAAAAAAACTCAAATACATAAAATTCAACCACCTTGCGGCAGTATTAAATTTTGGAATTAATTATTTTAATTACTTTTCTCTTAATCTTTATATGATAGGAAATCTTTTCCGCATAGGTAGGTTTTGATTAATATTAAAATAATTATTTTGAGCCAAAAGTAATCTAGCCAAAATTGGGTATTTTTTTCATTTTTTTCGAAATTTCAAACGCTTTGCGGCAGTATTAATTTTTTTAATTATTTTTAGTATTTTTCTCTTAATCTCCATACAACAGAACATCTTTTCCGTATAGGTAGGTTTTGAAATTGTGATTTTTTTTTTCGATCCACCCTAATATATATGTCCCGCGGGTTGAAGATGACGCGCCAAGGACATTTTAGATGCTCTCTGTGTTATTTAGAACATTATTAATGAAACGTTTTCAGAAAATCGAAATTTCATATCGAAAGATTTTCGACGCGCCCTATTAGTGCAAATGCATAGCTACCAAATTTCCAAATTTATAGTGTTCTTTGTGTAAAAAAAAAAAAAAAAAAAAAAAAAAAAAAAAAAAAAAAAAAAAACAGAAAAAAGAAGAAAAAACTTTTTCCAAACCAGAAAATTTTTTAATGCATATTTCCTTGTTTTTATCTATGCGGCGTCTTTTAAATTTCATTTATTAAGGTAAGTCTCTGGTTCAAAATGTTAATTTATGTCTTTAAAAAAGCAAAATAAATTGGTATCTATGACAATTCTCTTCTTTAGATAAAACACTTCCAAGGAACAAGTGAATAACATGATTGTATGTAGTTAAATCCCTTAAGGAAATAAAAAACAGTCAGACAGAAAAAAATGGACAGTATCATAAACAAAAAACACGACAGATAACTGCTTTATACTATGACTTTCAAAATAATAAATGTCGTTTATGTCCAGAAACGTTTTAACATATTTATAAACATTTATTTTTTACAGCATAAAATATTTGCAACATATTAAAGTTTTATAGGCTTGACATTTTTACTTTTATGTCTCTGAAGATATTTTACTTTTTCCCAGAAATTATTTTTTATTGTAGTTATATATTCTGTTTTGAGTAGTTATATATATTTTTAAACATGTAGATGAAGACGTATTAAATTATATTTTTAACTTACAATATTATATAAGAGAATATTATATACCAGGATAATTGTGATTTTAGGATAGTCAAACTGTGTTCGAAAATCTGTCTGTCATTGTAATATTTAAATCTGCATAATTATTGTTTCATTTTGACAAAACAAATTGTCAATGACACATTAAGATATATTCCACAGATGAAACTAGAATTTGTTTGTGTGTAATAATATCCTGGTAAAGTATAACACTATATTAAGGCTTAATTCTCAGTTTATTCTCTTAATAATATAATGGATCATTCTAGCTATTCAATTGTGATTTCTTTGTGTCTTGTTTTAATTATTTTGTCTTCTCGTTTATAAAGTGCTATTTCATTGATGGTGAGGTATTGCAATGTTGCTGATAAGATGAGTTCATGTAAAACACAATATAATTCTCAATGTTGATGTATCATTAATTTTTTGTGTGTGTTTCTTTCCTCCTAAAATCAATTTCGTAGGTTTAACAAGTAAAAATTAAATTTTAAAAATTAGAAAACCCGACTGCGTAAAAAGCTAACTAATTAATTATTTCTCATCAATGTGAAACTATTTTTTATATTACTTACCTATTTTTTTATTTACTTCTATTGATGACTTTTAAGTTATGTTTAATTGTTAGTCCCTATCTATAAACACTTTTTTGATGAGTCCTATAGATGTCTATGAAGATTAGAGTTGCAGTAAAGCTAGAAATCCTACCTACACAACTTCCAGGTTGTGTAATATTTAAACGGAGCTTCTGACTGTAAAATAGGCAATGAAGCATCGTCTTCATTTTGAAAGTCTTATCCAATGATATACCACTCAATATTGTGCGTAATTTTTTTCCGTCTGTACCGCCATTTTGTATTTTACGGCCGCCATTTTAAATTTATAAAAACAAAACCTAGCCTATAACCATCGGACGGTTAAGACGAATCGATACAGAACTCATTCATTAAAATCCATTCAGCCGTTGGGATGTTTCGAGGGTATAAAGAAATCCACATACCCAGATACGCATGAAACACATAACCCTTCTTGGCAGTCAGGTAAAAAATTATATGTTAATTTTTTACTTACTTGAGTGCATCTGCTGAATTGATTAGTACAATGCGAAAGTTGCTTTGCGCACATGTAAGATTATTTGACATAAGAATTTTAATAGTCTGTATAGTGGGGGGATATTTACACAGTTTTACATTGATTTTAAGGCCTTTTTTTAAGTTTTAAACATACAAATTAATTATGTTAACACAACTGATAACTTTTTCGATGACTATGTCTGCATCATGCTTTCCATGATAGAAGGGATTTTCATCAAATATTCAGTATCATTTCTTGCTATTCCTTTATCACTATTTTCATGAGTCCATCAATCGGGGTAGTTTTGTATGAAAAAAAGAGCTCTTTTCAGAAGAACAAGGAATAACAGTCCATAACAAAGAAGGTCAAGGGATTTAGAAGAAATACGTTGAAAAACTATATATGCAAGAAGTGTGTCAGTTTTCCTTTTCTAACAGAAATGCAGCTGTAGTTTTCGAAGTATGATTTGTGGCTACGATTTGGTGTATTTTCACTCTTTCAAGGTCGTTGAGAAAAAAAAAAATAAAACTTCTGTAAATATCGAATGAAACTTTTTTTCTTGATAGTTTGATGAGTCGGTTTTAACAATTTTAGCAGTTTTTGTTTTTAATTTCAAAATCTAAGAGAAACCAATGGATACCATAAAGTCTTTACTGAACCTTTTTTTTTTTGCATTTTCGGATCAAAATAGGGACATCTTTTTTTTTTTACACGTTTTCAATAATAATGTACCTTATGTTTGATGACTTACTCTTTTGTAAAACTGTGTTTCATCCACGGTAACAACGTGCTTCCAACTGTCCCTTGTTAAATTGTTTTCATACAGAGCTCTACAAAATATCTTGCGTTGAACCAAATGCTTCAGCCAAATAGGTTACACATTACTAGCCGCCCTTGGCAACCAGTTTCATTTCCCTTAAAATTTATGTTTGGGAAAGCATGCCAAGCATTGTATCGTGTTATTTTTATTCATAATTTAATTTGCTTGGACTCCCTTAAATATAATTAATGCAATCCCATAAGCTAATATTAGATTTTGTTGCATTAAAATATTTCAATTTGTTGATTTTCTGTAAGCAAGTAAACCCTATTGGTTTACAATAGAAGTGTACGGGAATTTGGCGAAATATTACAGATATCGCCAAGTTGGTGACAAACTTGACGGCATTTGGTGACACAACAGAATCTCTCCTATGGTAACCCCCCCCCCCCCCCTTATAGTTATGGGGATGCATTAAACGCTGTTCAATAATCAATGAGATGTGTTTCATTCGGCCGTAACCATTGATCAATTAACAAATAATCACGATTTCTGTTCCACGAACGATAGTGTAATATATATATACCGGGTGTCCTAAATGGACTGACTGATTTTAAAATTCAATAACTTGCAAACGGTGACAGATATTTAAAAAATTCTTGCAGGAGCGTCATGCATAAGGTCAAAAGTTTTTTTTACAGTGATTTTCGATTTTAGTTCGAATTACAAACAATAGATGGCACTGTAAGCAATAGGCGCTAAAAACAGGCTCGATTTTTGGTCCTTCGGGACCCACTTAATACATTTCCATCTCCTTTTTCTGCATGGAAGAAGAGATCGACCAAAAAATCGAGCCTGTTTTTAGCGCCTATTGCTTACAGCTCCATCTATTGTTTGTAATTCGAACTAAAATTGAAAATCACTGTAAAAAAACTTTTGACCTTATGCATAACGCTCTGCAAGAATTTTTTAAATATCTGTCACCGTTTGCAAGTTATTGAATTTTAAAATCAGTCAGTCCTTTTTAGGACACCCGGTATATATATATATATATAGTAGCCACCCTTAGCGTTCAGTTTGGTCTCCCTTTAAATTTATGTTTCGGAAAGCATGCTAAACATTGTATCATGTTACTTTTATTTATAATTTAATTTACTTGGACTCCCTTAAATATAATTAATATAATCCCTTAAGCTAATATCAGTTTTTGTTGCATTACAATATCTCAATTTGTTAATTTCCTGTAAGCAAGTAAACCCTATTGGCTTACAATAGAAATCTATGGGAATTTGGCAAAATATTAGAAATATCTTCAAGTTGGCGTCACTTTTGGCGACTAATTTTGGTCGCCAAGTTGGTGACAAACTAGGCGGCATTGGGCGATAGAACCATATTTCCCCTATGGTAACCCCCTTATAGGCATGAAGATGCATTAAATGCTGTTCAATAACCAATGAGATGCGTTTCATTCGGACGTTGCCATTGAATAATTAACAAATAATCGCGATTTCTGTGCCACGTACGTCGCGTAATATATATATGTTGCATTTTGCTGTCGACTTTTGTGACATTCCGGAGATACTCGTATATAAAGAAATAAATGCAGTATAGTAATCAATGCCAACCCTCCGTTATCATGAGACAACCGGAGTGCAGTCGTGTTGCGAATTAGAAGACAGGCTTCATAAACATTGAAAGAAGTTCCTATGGAATAATTAATAGAGAGGAATCGTAATTTAAACGTTATTTATTTGGCAGACACATATCGTACTATTTCCAGTAGCTTATCCATCAACTCTCGAATAATCGCTGATCTACTTCATAATATACTTAAGATGTTAAACGTATTATAATCTTCTCGTTAAAAGTCATTCACCCCAAGTGACGTGGATTTATTAAACAACCGAAAGACATAAAAATCTCCCGCTCCTCGCCGATGCAACAGTATAAATACTCAAAGAAACAGAACGCGGACGGATACATTAAAAGTGGAAGAACAAATCCCGTAAAAGTAGCCGGAAGGACGCGATGAGCTGCAGAATACGATAGGACTTAGCTCCGTGGAAGGGGGGAAAGCACGCGTGACGACGATGTGAACTCTTTAGCCTCGGAGTCAGAATCATTACGCAAACAAATGTTGGCGGGATGCTGGCCATGGAATTATGGGAAATAGAATATCAGAGAACAAATGCTATTAAAAACATTCGAAACAAAAATAATTTAATTTTAGAATAAAATGAAAAAGTAATTTAAGGTATCTGACTACGTTGAAAATGCAATTTTCGACCAAAATTGTCAAATTTATTTTATTTTATTTTATTAAAGACCAACTTTTTACCTTTCCAAAACTGTATTTGATTTTATTGTACGATAAATAGATCCGGAGTTATAGCGGTTTTAAAACTACTCAACAGCTGTCACTCAAAACGGATGTGCTGTTTAAAGGGCTTTAAAATTTAAAATTTTTAAATTTTTAAATTGCTTTTAAAGGGTCGTATGTTTGGAGAAATTTAGAGATTTTGGATGCATTTGTTTAATAATAAGAAATGTAAATAATATGCTCCATGCAATTTAGATGCATATTACTGTAAATTCTTGTAGTAAAACATAAATCTAAACTTTAAATGTATTTTTTGGAAAATGTAATTTTCGGTGAAAATTCCATACGCAAAACATGATATCTCAAAAAGTTATTGGAATATCACTATGGAATTTAAAATATATGTTATTTACACTATTGTGAAGGCAATGAACTAAAGATTTAAATTTAGAATAAATATTTTTTTTGTTTTATGGATGTTTTTGTGGAATGACATCGATGAATTTTAAGAAAATTAACATGTAAACAGGTGCGATATGTTATAGTTTTTGAAATACTTAAAGAATCTCTTGGATTTTAGTTCATTGCCTTCACCAATGTCATAAATATGAAGTGTAAAAAGGAAATTAAGATACATATAGTAGAATTTCCTTTAGAGCGTTTTGCGTTTCGAGTCCAATTTCACTAAATTTTACTATAAATTCCTCCATTTACCAAAATTTTATCAATGAATGAAATATTTTTTACTTTTTTCACTTTTTATAGTCCTAATCTTAGTAAAAATAAGTTTAAAAAATAATTAAATAGCTTTTTGGAAAAAATTGCTCCGTACGTAGGCAGGCACCTTAATGGGTTTTATAAGATTAGATGAATGGATTAAGTTTTTCATAATAATAAAAGAATACGCATGTTTAAATGCATGGAATAAAAGGCAGAAGATATTAAGATATTATTAAAGATAGGTAAAAAAGGACAAACATAAATAATTTGAAATAGTTTTACTAGCATAAAAGGGCGAAAATTATTATTAATATTACACACATATATATATATATATATATATATATATATGAGAGAGAGAGAGGATTTTTAGCTTTTCTGTGTTTATTGTCTCTACAGATGCTTTTACAGACTTTGGAATCAATTTCTATTTCGGCGGATTTTCACTCTTTAGCACAGCTTTAACATTTGAAACATTTGAAAAAGTACGAAACTATTTTGGGTATTCATTTGTAGTCTTCATTGCAGGTCGAAATACTGATTGACGGACTTTCCCTTTCTGATTAATAAGGTTGCTTATTTTTCTCTTAGAAAGTTTTATACAATGCGTTTCGCTACTTTTTTAATTATGGAAAAATATTTCTATTTAGAAAGCGCAAAAACGTATTCTTTAATATGCTACTTGTTTACAAGCGCCCTTTTTAAAGATAATTAAATTAGATTAGGAGAGTAAAGATTAAGGATTTAGTAATCAAAGATTAAGTTCTTTTAAAAAATGCTACGCTTCCTTCTTTTGATTTACATATTAATTGTTGTTTTCAATAGGCCAAATCTAAACAAACTGAGAGTAGGGTTCATTTCTAGGAAATAAAGAAGATACAGGTAAATGAAACATGAACATGTACTAAATGTACCGTTATGATAATGTAAGATTGGGGTACATGTAATAGAATTTAAAAATACAAAAGGCCTTTCACACATTATTTAAAGAATTTTTACACTACTTTCCTACGTATAAATACCTTTAGCGTGCATTTTGCTTTTTTCCATAGTTTTGACTATTGGCTATAGTGCTACGTTTAACCGTCTGACAGTCTAGTAAAAGGACAAAATTTTATTGTTGTTTTCTCTGTATTTTGTTTTAAATGCTAAAAAAATATTTTTTCAATCTTTTATAAAAAAAAAAAAAAAAAAAAAAAAAAAACCTGATTACGAATATGAATGGAAAGTTCTAGGAATTTAATCACTGTTCAATGTATTAAAGTGCATTAAATCAATAGAATTATATTACTTTAAATAATGCTTATATTCTCGTGAAACCTGAAACTTCGTGAACGTATAAATGTAACCAAGACGTTCAGAAAATAATTACTAATGGATTTTGTTATGAAGTTAAGTTAAAGTTTTAAAAGTATAAAATGAAACTCGGTAAATCCCCTCTATTATCAAGTAAATATTTTAGAACACATTTTTGAAGATGAAATTCCAATTTTACTAGGAAAAGACAGGTTAAAGGGTAAAGTAGTATTCCATATGAACAATGTCTCCAGTTACACTTCCGAATCAATTCCGTATATTTAGAGGAAATAAAAACAAGTTGGAAATTGCTCGTCAAACGTTGCAAATGAGGTGCGTTCCTACTATAGCTGTTCTTATAAATATTTTTGATCGCACATTGTACTGAATGTATATTTTAGCGCACTTTAATAAGTGCATTTCCAT
This sequence comes from Maratus speciosus, assembly GCA_963932465.1. Classification (NCBI taxonomy): domain Eukaryota; kingdom Metazoa; phylum Arthropoda; class Arachnida; order Araneae; family Salticidae; genus Maratus; species Maratus speciosus. The sequence continues at coordinate 446,879,377 of OZ010786.1, forward strand.
ATCCATTTCTTTCCGTTCGAAAAGCTGTAATATCATTAAAATGCACATGAAATATTTTTTTACCATTAGCCGTCATGTAAACGGAAAAATTTTGACTGACCCTGTCATTAAACTATACATCCGATTTTCATAAAATTTGAAATGACTCGACTAAATTTTGCAAGAATTATATATTTAAAATTGCAGACCATTCGGTCGGGTAGTTTTTGCTCTGTTATATGCGGACAGACGGACAGGCGGACGGACTGACAGACAGACGGACTGAACGACGACTATAGTTGCTACGTTTTATATAATTACGAACTCACCTAAAAACGTATTAAATTAATTTATATTTTAATAAATACCTATAAATTCATATGATGCGTCCCTATGAGCTGCTTTGTAATTGGCTTGTGAAAGTGAACGTTAAGAAGTCGCCATTCATGAATACCGAAAAGACAGAGAGCTGTCCAAAAATAATGCAAGTAAATTGATACGAGTGCTTTATAGAAAATTATACTTTCATGGATATTTAAACCTCTCACGGACAAGCCATGTTAACTCATTAACCGCCGAAACTATCGCATAGGGATCTTCACTTTTTTTTTTTTTTTTTTTTTTTTTTTTTTTTTTTTTTGCAGAAAAACACTTGCCGCCACTAATTTTGAAAGAAAATCTTCCTTTTATTTAATGATCAAAGTTTCTGTTATTAAATAAGGCAATTTTTAATTAAAAAATAGTGGTATCTAGATAGTAAATTTAAGCATGGGCATTTATTTTTACAGTTGCGTGAACGCAACAACAGCGGGTAATGGGTTAATGAGCCTATTGATTTTTTTTCTTCTTCAATTGATTGATAAAAATATGCATTTTTTTTTTTTAAATATAACCACTTAAAGAAAGATAATTTTCATCGAGAGATATTACAAAATTCCATTTAGCACCACTTAAGTATATGTAAAAGCACTTGCTAGGAAAGCTGCACCCGCGAACTTTGAAACAACTTCGGAAAGTTGTCCAACAGGCGGAGGGAGGTGGATTGACGTGCCTGAAAAAAAAAAAAAAATCTTCTATGTAGCAAATTTCGAGGCAGAGCTACAGTCAATAATCAAGGCTATTTAATATATTCGCAAAAGATGCTGAATTTATGCGTGAGAATTATCTTTGGAAATTGTTTTGGTGAAATGTGAACGACCTTTTGTTGTCTAATATTACGTCCAGCAGGTCGCGATATACTTATGATACTTAAGAGGAGAGTTTAGTTTTCAAGAATTTTGTTTATTTTTAAAAATAATATTTCAAATTGTAAACTCACTACATTTCAATGTTCTACTAAAAGTACATTAAAAAAATTAACTGCACATTTAATTAAAAAATTGAATTTAAAAAAATTGAATTTTTTAAAATCTTTAATATATTTTTTAAAATATTGATATTTTTGCCCAATTTTTTCAAAATTTTCAAACATGTATTACACAAGACTGCGCATGGATTTTTAGATACATCTAATATTACTTTTTAATATATATATGTTTTTACTGATATATATAGCGTAAAATAAGGAAATTTAACACATTTTCATATACTTTTATTTTTTAAAAATCGAAAGGCTTATTCTACGAGCAGATTTATCACATATATAATAAAGAACATGTGCAAAAATGTTTAAATCTCTATCTCAAATACAAATCTCTATCTCATGTCTTAATATTTTGAAAACATGAAAATGAGGAAAATATGAACATGGAAAAAAAAGCCATTTAAAGTTTTAAATTGTGCGGGTTTTTGCACTGTGTGTACTAACAAAATTTACAATATTTAGTGATATAATTGCCGTATGGGTAAAGCTGATGTGTCAAAATATTCACAATTAAACAAACTTTCATTTATATTTTTCTTCAAAAACTAAATATCTAACAATTTGGAAGACTTTTCCGTGTTGTTCCACAAGTAAGTAAATCTCAGCAAAAACTTATATGCTAAGATGAGTAAAAGAAAAAACTGAAAGGGAAAATTTTGCAAGTAAAAATATGAAACCAAAATTCATCCTGTGTAATCAAAACTATAATTTAATTTGCCTATTTTATGCTTAAAGTACTTGAGAGATAATGAATTTCGGATTTTTAAACACTAGTGTGTGCATTATCCTTTCTTTAAGAAGACAAAAAATATTTCTTAAACATTATTTAAAATAATTATTCAAAACTAAAGAAATGACCTTGTAAAATTTGTTCCCGGTAATTAACTTTTATTTTACCAAGCAAAAATATATTTGATGAATTCAGGAGATATTTGTAGCACTGAAGTTTTATAGTCTTGCTGTAGACATGTTGAAACATTGAAATCGATATAGCAGAAATCTCTGAAAATATATTATAACCAGATTTAATGTTTGTCTTTATAAAATTTAAAACTTATTAATTAAAGTATTAAAAATAACATTTTTACATTGAAAATTTAATCTAAAAAGTACTATAAACGTTTCATCAGATATGCTGAATGCAAAAGAAAATTATCCTATATGCATTCGCGCTTACAAATTTCCGTTATCACCATACATCTTGATCTGCGATAAATACTTTGTCAACTAGACATGTATTTCTTAATTCTTCTAGAGGTCCCTAGCTGTGTCAACCAAAGTATTGTTTAACACGTTCACGCCGACGCGGTGAGTCACACTCGATTGTCTCAGACAGGGTTCGTACGCATCAGGGGAATCAGGGGATTTTAGGTGTTTTAATACCATAAATTTTGTAAAGTACTGGTCGCTATATCTGAAGATAGAATTTTTTTTTCATTAAATACGGCAAATATTACTTTTCAAAAATTCTGGTAAAAGGTCCTTGAAGCGTACGAACCCTGTCAGAGTTATCAAGTCACCGGCTTTTGCACACCACTGTTATTTTAGAGAAAATTTTGTTCTTTTAAATCGCCCAATTGTTCTAATTAAATAAAACAACATTTTCTGTATTAAAATACTGGTATCCAAAAAACCGGGGACTTGGCAGCTCTGAGACAATCGAATGTGACCCACCGCGCCGGCGTGAACGTGTTAATTTTTCTAGAGGTCACTAACTGTAGCCCGGTTGGCGAGCGTATTCCAAATTTTCCAAAATTATATCAATATACGTATGTACAATATATTTAGTCCGGTTTATGTTTGTATTGTGCAAGTTTCGAATGTTGCGTATCACTTCTAAGATAATTAAAATGATTTTTCAGTAAGATGGCTTCAACAAATTTGTCTGAAGATTTTAGATGGTAAATCTACTATATAAATAAAGACAAATGTTTCTTAATTCGAAAGAAAATATAAAATAACCTCTTCCGAGGTTCAGGAAAGTATTCTTTTTCTATAGAAACCTTTCAAACTAACATATTTTCGAGTTTTAAAAAGAAATTCATAACAACAAAGCTTCGTTTGCTGCAGTTATATTTAGAAAACGTTGATGAGTACTTTTATAAAATAGTATTTAGTTTTATCAACCCAGATTATGTGGTTTTTGGATGCTATCAATTCACGAGTAAACATCGTCGTGTTCAACAAACATGTTTTTACAGACATGTATGATCAATTAAGGGGTATCGGGCTCATAAAATAGAAAAAAAAAGACTTTTTTTTAAACATTTAATGTCTTAAAATGTATATGATTTTAAGACACAATTTTATTGGGATAAAAGGTATAAGTATGTTCTTTCCTGCTTTGTATTTACAAAACTGCAAGATGCAGAAGTAGCATATATAGAGTCCTCCAATCTGTTAGATATTTGACAAGCAGAAAATTGGTATAGCAGCTTATGCGCACGATTACAAAATAAATATTGAAACTAGAATGTTACTTTCGATACCTACTTCAGATTATAACAATTACTCTGAACCTAAAAAAATGTATTTAAAGCATTTTTATATTTTTAATAAAGTTGTATTTAGCTAACGCAAAATGTTGAGAATTTCAACAACTGTATAATCACCTAAAAAAATATTTCTTTCAACAATAAAAATGAAATTTTAGGTTCCGTTTATACAGACTAACATTAAAAATATGCTTTGACAATTTCCTGCAAAAATATTCAGAAGTTTTTGAGATATCGTGCGCTTATACCAAAAAACGTCATTTCGAAAAAAATGACTTCAAAGTTTCGGAAACGCCGCTTCAGCTATTGAGCGGGTATGATTCTAAAAGCCATAACTTCTATTCTAATGGGAATTTCAAGGAAACAATTGTATCAAAATGTTCAGAAAAGACAGGAGTTTAAGATCTAAAAAATTAAATTTTCGAAAATTTTGTAGCTTTAAGAGTCCTGAGACCCCTTAACAGCATTATCATTAACATTAAAATAAAAACAAGTAAGAAAAAATCATGCGTCAAGCATAGATTATGAAACACTTTCCAACACATTCAGAATAATGTAACAAAACCGCACTGTTTAAAAAATTAATATATAAGTCTAATACAACCATATGGAAACGCATAATATATTTCAGAACCCAATTTCAGCTGTTCCCATCCCCAATCGGAAAATTATGCGAATTGCAGCCATGTATATGATTTATAGATTTAAATCCATTAGCTACATGCAAGCCAAAATTTAGTTCACTTAAGAGCTGTATATACTTCAGTTGAAAATTTACCTTCAGCAATTTCCTCTAATAAGGAGAACGGTACGTGAATACTTTTGTGCAGCCCTGTATTTGAGGTATAGAATTTATATATAACGGGTAAGATTCAAAAATTAATTAAATTTAAAAGCGCATACCGAATTTTAAACCGTGCACTCCAGCAATTATTACTCAAAGACAGTACTTTACTGTAACCGATTTCTTTTGTGTGTCCCTGTAAATGAATAAAAAATGCTATGAATGTCCTATTCTAACATGATCGTAGTGAAATTCAGTGATTTATATCAGTTTCAATACATTTGAAATAGCATAATGTCATTAAAATTGTCTCCAAACGATTTTTCCCCATATACCATAATGTAATGGAATACTTTTGAGTGCTCCTGTAAATAAACAATTAATTCTAGATACTTCATATACAATACCAAACATGCTTTGGTGACCCCAAATAATCTTTATCGATTTCATGAAAATCCGAGTATATTTACGGGAGTTATTCCCCATATACCATAATGTAATGGGATACTTTTGAGTGCCCCTGTAAATGAACGATTAATCCTACATACTTCATATACAATATCAAACATGCTTTTGTGACTCTAAATAACCTTTATCAATTTCATGAAAATCCGAGTATATTTACGGGAGTTAGAGCGTGGACAGACGGACAGACGGACAGACGTACTGACGGCCAGACAAACCGAATGCATAAACACTTTTCAACTTTGTTGGAAAGTGTTAATTAATATTATTTTATTACCTTTACTTTTGTAAATTCAGTTATGTAGCTGAAAATGTTTAATTGAGAATTGATAGCGTCCTAATATCTGATATTATGGATTGGGAAAACTGATTAATTCATATTAAAAACTACCCGGAAACGTTTCCGAAAATCAATGGCAGCAAAAGAGACTTTTTGTATAACTGTTTATATAACTCTCAAAAGTAAATTGGTTTTGGAAGTTCCTACAAATAAAGAACGTTTTTTTTTTTTGGAATAGTGAGTAACAGGGAAGAGATTATTGCGTTCATGATTATACAATATTTCCGTATATTAATTATCATTTGTATCTCTTTAATGTGTAATGAACCACCGACAACTAATTTGCGGAAATGTGACGTCAAATTATTAGGCGACATTTTAAAATCACAAAGAAATAATTATTAATTGAAAGATCTTATTGATACGATTAGAAAAATACCTTTAAGTGTAAGTATAGATTTTATATCTTTAGGTGTACTTTATAACATCGAGCGGCAGGGAGTCGATTGCTGTAACCTCAGTACTAAATAAGGTCTTATGTTTATCATGAAAATTAAAGCATTGAAATTTTAAGAAGGAAATAACATTCCAAACAGCGCACTGATAGCTAAGGTTTATTCAGCTGTAATCAAAATTTCATCAGCACAGGCACAAATTATTTTTACGATTGACTGAGTAATTAGAATTAAACATACAAATATATGTTACTAAATTAATTTTTGGCATGTTTACATGTTCAAAATTTGAACCGATTTGAATGGCAAAGCCAATATACTACATTAGTCTTAACTTTTCACCTATTTCGTAAGTATGTTTCAAAAACATAAAGGAGAATTTACTAGAATTCAAAGGTCTAGAAATTTGATTCTACAATTCTCGTATATTCATTCATTCTTTGAAATCTATCATGTTCTTGTTAAATATTTCAATAGAAACACTTCACTTAGCTAAAATCTAGTATAAACTTACAGTGAATGAGTCTTCATATTTAGAACGAAACATTTCCTCTGTTTACTCTTTTCTAAATTACTTCGTAGATAATTTACGAACGTCAAAACTTTCGAAAACGTAGATTTATCCTCCTCTTAATTACAATTTTGCATGTTATTAGCAAAATAGACGCAAGGTAGCATAGATACGTTGTGATAAAACATTTTGACAAATAAATTCGGAAGTTGCTTCATCCAATCGATACCTATTAGAGCATAGAAAAATTGTAATATACCATATGATAAACAAGTTCACTCGTAGTTTGTTACAAAAAGATAAGTAGATATGTCAAACACATCTGCTTAAGAAGTTGAGCTCTGAGAAATAACTTTGCATTAACTCTCAGTTCCTTGAAAATTTTTTAAAAGATAAATTGGATATTTTATCTAGTGTTGTACACATTTTTAAATCTCCAAAACAAAATGTCTAGTTTTGAATTATTGAGAGTGCTAATACTAAAATATGTATATTTTTTAATAAAGTCATCTAATAATGTAAATATTTTACAGATTCTATAATGATTTGATTTGGAACAAATGTAATTGTCGCACCGGGGTTGGCGCAGTTTGGTTGGCGAGAAAACAGCACTTTTGAATAAATGTTAGACCTAGCCAACTGAAATAGCATGTTATTTTTTGTTTTATTATGGAACAGTTTATTTCATTATAAAACGCACACAATTTTACTAAAAACACACATAATTTTTTTTTTTATAAACAAGCACAAATTACACTAGATTAATTTTTAACACAATTATTCTAATTGGTAAATAAATCATATCAGATGTAAATTTCCAACTGGGCGAAAAATGTCCGGACCAGCATTCGAACCAGGGATCTCTTGGCTGAAGCCCCCAGTGCTCTACCATCTGAGCTATCTCGGACGAATCTGGTGGAACTTTTTCACCCAGCTAACCTAATTGATAGGTTAGCAATTAGGTTAGCTGGGGTTATATAAATTATAACCTAATCAATTAGGTTAGCTGGGTGAAAAAGTTCCACCAGATTCGTCCGGGATAGCTCAGATGGTAGAGCACTGGCGGCTTCAGCCAAGAGATCTCTGGTTCTAATCCTGGTACGGACATTTTTCGCCCAGTTGGAAATTTACATCTGATAAGCACAAATTAGTTTATCATAAAACGCACTCAATATTTACCTTATTATAATACACATAGTAGAGAGATGTGCAAAACCGGGTAGGCGAGTAAAACCGGGTAGTGTAGATTCCTCCTTAGTTTAAACTTTTAACTATCAGTCAACACGAGGAATTGCTTGTAGGACATCATTATGGCATTTGTAGCTGAACGGAACGCTTACTGTGTGCAATTCTTTTTTATGTAAAAAATTTCGTTTAAATTACTCTTAAAAATTGATTTGTTTGATTCTAATTTTTACTTATATATTAACTATTTGTCCATATTGGTAAGAATTATATTTAATTCATTGCTTTTTCTGTTAGTAATTTAACAGTTTTACTAACATTTACTATAGGACTGAGAGTATTAACGCCATTTTTTTAAAAATCTGTGTCATGTTGGGTTAAAACCTAGTACTTAGTGGGTCACAACCGGGTATACCCGGTCGTACATTCCTACATTTCCCTTCATTTTTTTCTACACTCATGGAAGGATTTTTTAAAGATAGTTAACAATTTAGCATGGAACTTTAAATTGCAATTTAATGATGCGAATTGCTGTTAAGCCATTGATTTGTCATTTATAGCACCTCTAAACTCATAATATAACCTAATGAGATCAACTTTAAATGAGAGGGATCGCTGTTTTGGTACTGTTGGTATATCAACACTACCATTTTCCAAAGGTTTCCATTCACGACCGCCGGTGGAAAAACAATTTGTGCTACTAGTATTCATTATACTCAGTAAATATGCTCAAATATCCGCCAGAAAAAACAAAAACTAAAAGAACTAAAAGAACTGCATTGCGTTCGATTAAAAAAATACGTAGTTCCTCACGGTACCAGAAACTGTTTACGCATACTTACTTAGAAAGAAGTCCGTCTGAAGAAGAATTAGTTCTTAAACTCGCAAAATAATAGGTCACCGAAATTTATCATCAAACATAGCACGTATTGGCTTTGGTGTTGCACGTTACTTTCTGCTGATTTTGATAATCTATTGTTTTGAGGTTTCTAATTCGTTCTTCTCTTAAAGGTTTCTGAAGATAAGTGAAAGGATTCAATTACGAGGTTTACAGTAAATTAAAGAAAACTTCTCTAACGTGTCAATAAATGTTTCTGAAACAATCTAATGGGAATTTTCTGTCTATTTTTTTGATTAATTAGTATGTTTTCACATCTCTTTAATTGAAATAAATATAATCAGTATAACGGAACTGAATACATATTAAATCTAAAAATTGTGCTATAATGTTGAAAAAATTTCAATTTATGTGACACTACATTTTTCATAAAAGACATAATAAAAGAAGAACCTTTTCATTTTCTTGCTAAAGATATTGTTAGATATTCTAAACTTTATTAAGTTTGTTTATTTATATTAAATTAAATTCATATCATGACTATCATCAATGCATGACTATCATTTAAAATTTCATTTCTTTTCTAACAGCCGTGCTTATCACACAGGAAAAGAAAATATTATAGCAATTTAAAATGAAAAGAAAAAGTTTGTATGGATGCCCTAAACACAGTGTGCTTTTATTTATCAGTCCTAGCGAACTGTCTACAATTGTCAGCTGCGTCATGCTTTCTTGCTCAGACACATAATGGAAGAGATCCGATCTTGCTCAACAGTGCCAGTTTTTCATTCGTAGCGTACCTAAATATATATATTATACCGACGAGTATTCCTGCAGTCAAGCAACAATTCGATGCTACTGAGTCTGAGTTGTAAGCAGCTTCCGTAAAGTTTTGTCATTCATTAGTGAAGTAATTAGGGTTACGTATAAAATGATTTAGAGTCGTGCGAAGTGTGCGTAGAAATATGTCATCGTGAAGACTCATTTTAGAGCATGCATTTGTCATTTGTCTAACTTCAGAAAAAATAATTCTGTTGTTCCACTTACAAATTAAAACAAAAACAAAAACAAAAAAAGATAAGACGTCAAGTGTAGATAATGAAACACTCTTCATCACCTCTAGAATATTTTAAAAAGACTTCGGTATTTTAGGTAAATATGGTAATTTAGATACCTAAGAAAACAGTCTAGAAAACGCATAACATATCTGAAAAACTGATTTCATAAATTACTGCTCAGTTAAGTAATCCGATTATTTTGTGCAGTCCAGTATTTGATCTATAAACTGGTATATATTCATTGTAGTATGCGAAAATATAGTTTGGTAAAATATGCATAAAAGGTAGAAAAATTCACCTTCAGCAATTTATACCAATAGACGGAAACATACTTGAATACTTTCATACAGATAACATTTTTATACACGCCACTGATTAATCTAAAATTTAATTTAGGCTATAACACTCTTAAGGGGTATCAGGACTCTTAAAATTGGAAAAAAGAAAAAAAAAGACCATTTTCAGCATTTAATATCTTAAAATGCATATGATTTTAAAACACAATTTTTATTGGGATAAAATATATAAGTATGTTCTTTCATTTCATGTACTTAACAATGGCAAGATTCAGAATTATCATTTATAGGGGACTCGAAACTGTCAGACATTTGTCGAGCAGGAAATGGGTATAACAGCTTACGCGCAGGATTAGAAAATAAATTTTGAAACTATAATGAAAATTTTTGTACCTAATTATACTTCAGACTATCATAATTACCCTGAATCTAAATAAATTTGTATTTAAAGCATTTTTATATTTTAATATAAAGTTGTACTTAGCTAATATAGAATTTTAAAATTTTTAACAGTATAACCACCTAAAAAGGTATTTGGTTGAACATTAAAAATAAAATTTTAGGTTCAGTTTATGCAGTCTAACAGGAAACACGTGTTTTGAAAAATTCACGAAAAAATTTATTAGAAGTTCTTGAGATATCTTGCGCGTTATGCCCACAAACGCCATTTGGTGAGAATTTACTTCAAAGTTTCGGAAATGTCCCTTCAGCTATTCAGCTGGTATAATTCAAAAAGCGATAACTTCTATGTTTTAATAGAAATTTCAAGGAAACAATTGAATGAAAAAGTTAAGAAAAGATAGTAGACGTTTAACATCTAAGAAAAAAAAAAATCGAAAATTTTGAAATTTTAAGAGTACTGGGATTCCTTACAACTATTGGAATCAGACTTTCAGAAATTTCCTGTATATGGTTTTATCGATATTCTACAACCTACTACCTATCTCGTATACTAAATATTGTTTACCTTGAAAATGACTAACTGAATTAAAAACCACTTTTAAGCAAATCACATTACGAATTTATTTGTGCAGCCCTGTATATAATTTATACCAAATTGTATGCAAAATAACACCATATAGTATGCAAACTAACACCACATAATATGCAAAAATTTAGATAAAATAAAAAACGCATACCATATTAGAAAATGCACTTCCAACAATTATTGCTAATAAATAGTACTTCGTATACAGTACTGTATAGACCCCTTGCATTGACGTCACGTTGCTATTAGCAACGACTGATACTATTGCATCTGGAGCACACACGTGGCGCACAGAACTGCCCGTTTGCCGTTAAAAGCACGTGTTATCTTTCCGTTTAATTTAGATCTTTCTTATTTTTATTATTATAGTGCAAATAAGCCTAATAAGTCAAATGGAGAGCACCATATTTGCCCTATGTTTGGGCGCCATATGAAGCGATGCCTGGCATGTAACGTCATGTGCAACCCGTCTATATGAAATCTCTTTTGTGTCCCTGGTATCGAATGATAAATGCTGTGCCCATCCTTTTCTACAGTATGTAACTTGTAGTAAACCTCAGTAACTTATATGAGTTTCATTATATTTAAAAAGTATAGCATAATTAAAGTACGCTGAACTCCCCCCCCCCCCAAAAAAAAAAAAAAATGTAACGGAAATCTTTTGTGTGGCACAGTAAATGAATAATAAATACCTTTCCACCCCATATTCTACAGAATTCATATTTTAGTGCACTTAACAAATGCATATGGATTTCATTATGTTTGAAGTGATGTAACATCATTAAAATGCACTACAAACGATTGAGATTAATGTAACTGAATACTTTTGATTGTTCCTGTGAATGTACTATAAATGCTACACAGCTCATTTTCAGCTGGGATTGCGCTATAAGAAACTTCAATAACATACAAAAATTTCAGGGCAATCCGAGTATATGAACGAGAGTTAGAGCTAGAACAGACGGACAGACAAACCGAAGTCATAAACACTTTTCAACTACGATGGAAAGTGTTAAAAACCCGGGCTTGTGAATTTTCAGCATGTGTTAGAAAATTTGCACTACCTACACACTAATGTCTAAAATTAAAGTTACAAACCCAAAACATGTGATTGTTGAATATAATTTTTATTTGAAGAAACTAGAATTTAAATAGCGTAATAAAATTTTATTGAGTTTGATATTATGTTGAATAGCTGAAATATTTCTTATCGCTGAAATAACTGTCCATAGAGTAGTAGTACATAACAGGGCAATTATTTCAGTAGGTGAATTATAATTTTCACGGAAATAATTTTCATTTAGAAAAATGTAATTTGACTAGATAATACATTCAAATTTTGTTGTTTGTCAAACATTTTGTGGAAAATATGTATCTCTTTATTATCCCCCGGTACGGTATGCTATTTCTTTCTCCCAGCTTATTTTGTGTCGTCTCCAAAAATAAAAATAAAAACGTTACCTTACAGAAGCCAACCTTAAAACAAAGCAGCACGATTTAATACTCTATAACAATTTTTTAAACTTCTAAGCATCGCACATTTTCCATTTTTATAGCGTCGTATTGAAAAAAAAAAATACTTTTAAATGCAATTTGTTTGAAAACTGCATCTCCATTTATTTTTGAGACATTAGTTTTTTTGTAGTTTTTGGAGCCATTTGCTTAATATTGGCAACGGAAGTACTCCGTTTCTGTAGAAAGTAAAGAAAAAATACTTGTAAAATAGTAATTATGTATTTTTGTTGCCATTTTTCGTAACAACCGAAATTAAATATAATTAAAATACGTGCTATTTTGAAAAAATATAATATAAACGAATGATTTCTGTTAAAACATGGAGATATTATAAACTATATTTAATTTTAAGTGTCTATATATATTAATGTTACAAACAAATGAAGGCCTATAAATCATTAGACAAGTTTTTTTTTTTTTTTTTTTTTTGGTCGAGTTTCCTTAATGACGGCATTTTTTTTTTTTTTTTTTTTTTTTTGCATTTGTGTATTATTTCGCGATAGTGATGTCCCATGCCTACTTTACTGCAGATATTTAAGAGTGGATCGTAAATATGGAATTCGAAGTGCGAATGACGCCCATTAAACATAAAATAAAAGCGTGTGCTGTAAGTCTTAAAATTGAAATATGTTTTATACTATTTATATATACATATTTTTTTTCATATTTTTCATTTCATATTTTACATATTTTTCGACACTAAATTCTGAAAAAGCAGAATTCCTGTTTTCTAGTTATTATTAATAGTTTAGTCAATATTTTTGTTTAAGTTCCAGAATGACTTATAGAAAAAAATCATCCGTTAAACATATTACAAAATGGAAATTAAAATAATTCATGTTTTGTTCTTATTTCACCCCTTTGAAAAAAAATAGCTTTTTTTTACTGCCTATTTTTTTAAAATAATTAAAGAGACTGCTTTAATTTTTTCAAAATATTTTAATGTTACACTTTAAAACTTCTGCTTACTGATTAATAAACCAAAAATTCTAAATTTCTTTAGATATAATGAAAAGTACAACTATCATATGTAATTAATACATAACAACGGAAAATATATTTTTGTTCCATTTATTTATATCTCTCGACTATATTTAATGCAGTGGAAACTTCTAAAATTTTGTTTTAAGCTATTTCCTTCTCCTTATATAATTTTTAAATGATAAACGGAATTTATAAGAAAAAATCAGCATATTTAGATGTTTTTACGGTTTACTTCATAGGAGAAATATAGATTAGTACAGTTATATTCTTACAGCACAATGAATCATTTCGAAAGATGCTCTTCAAAAGTTTCAAAATTAATTCACTATTTATTAATGTATATAATTGTATATATGTCAAATATAAACTTATAAATAAATAAAGGCTATTATTTCAACTATAATTTTCTAATATTATAGTAATTACCCCTTGCAATGCATTAATTATTTCTATCATGAAATCCTTCTATCCATTAAAAAAAATTCTTGGCTGAAAGTTTTAATTCTTATTTAGTTTTTAATTGTACGAGGGATGTTCTTTAAATAAGGGCCGTTTGAAAATAAAAACCAAACGAAAGAAAATTTTCAAAAACCAAATTTATTTTCAGATTCTACATATATTTCTCTATTTTTAAACATAGCTGCCAAGTTTGTTTAAACACTTATCATACCGTACAGCTAGATTTTGAATACTCTCTTCATAGTAACTTGCCGCCTCCTCTGATAACCAAGAGGTCACAGCTGTTTTCAAATCTTTCTCATCGTTGTAGTGATTGCCGCCGAGAGGATGTTTGAGATAGCGGAAAAGGTGGAAATCGCTCGGCTCAAGGTCGGGGCTGTAGGTGGGGAGGGTTGAAAACTTCTCAGTCAAAAGAGTCCAATAAAGCTCGGTGTCTGAGCTGCGGTGTGAGGCCTTGCATTGTCATGGTGAACATAATTATCTCTGTTAGCATGCCACGTCTTTTGTTTTGAAACCCTCTGCATAGCTTTCGCAGTGTGTACGCTGACAGTACCTCGCACGGGGTGGGCGATTCAATAATCTTGAACATTTTAAAGACACAGAACAGACCGTAGAGGTTACCCACACAGCTGCAACAGAGCACTGTTGTTCCCAAGGAATGCCGGAACATGTCGCAGGCACTCGTTGCGGCGTGGCGGCCACATATTAGTGGATACAACAAAATGACCCTTACTTAAGAAACACCCCTAGTATATTTGTTTACATGACCTTAGCACAGGATTGACATGATTGCACAAAAAGTAAACCTCGGACCAGAGTAATAGTCAGTAGTCAAGGCTATTCAATAGATTCGCATTGTCAAAAAATATACGGAATTTATGAGTGGCAATCTTCTTGGTTATCTTTAAAAAGTGTTTTGATGAGGAGTGAATGACACATTTTTTGTTTAATATTACCTCCGGCAGATCGTGATGTAATCCTGACGCTTTCTCGAATTAAACTGGTTATTGATAAAAACTGAACATAAATCAAAAAAATGTTCAGAAATAGAATTTTAGTAAAGATATTTGATGTATTGTATTAGTCAAGTGTTTTTCTATTCAATCTTTTTCTTTAAAAACTAAATATCTAACAATTTCAAAGACTTTTCTGTGTTGTCCCACATGTAAAACTCGACAACAACTTGTATGCTAACATGAGTAAAAGAAAAAAATTGAAACGAAGCATTTTGCGAGTAAAAACACTCCTCATTATCAAAATTATAACTTTCTAGTTTATTCTTAAAATATACGATAGATAATGAGTTTCGGGTATTGAAATACTATTTTACCCTTTAGCTTTACTCGAATCAAGACAAAAAATATTTCTTAAATATTATTTAAAATAATTATGCAAAATTAAAGGAAAACATCATTTAAGGAAAATTTTCTTCAGGTAATTAACTTTTATTAGGTAGCTTTCTTTACAAAAAAGCTACCTATTGCAGCCGTTCGGAGGAAAGCGATTTCAAAAAATTTTGGTATATTTTCATCGATCATGACCCCCAGACCCCGAAACCACCCTCCGTTCAAAATTGATATATATATATATATATATATATATATATATATATCTGACATATGTCACACTGTAACTCCCGTAATTATGAACCGATTTCGATGTAATTCGGTGTGTACATGGTACATACCAATGTCTCGACCGAGTTCGTTGGCCAGCTTCATCCGCCGTTTTGTTTCAAAATGGCGGCCATTTAAAATTTTTTTAAAAATTTAAAACTTGAAATGTGCTACCAAAAAATTAAAAATGGAAAAATATTTTTTTCTTATGTATTTGACCTTTATACAAAGATTCCGGAGCAGTTTTTGTTTCGTCTATATCTTTAAAAATGGCTGAGTTATAGCATTTTGAATTTCTAGAGTGGCTGACATTTTGAAACGTCGTGAATTTTGTCAAGCGATAAAACGCGTATTTATGAACCGATTTAGATGTAATTCGGTGTGTACATAGTACATACCAATCTCTCGACCGAGTTCGTTGGCCAGCTTCATCCGCCATTTTGTTTCAAAATGGCGGCCATTTAAAATTCTTTTAAAAATTTAAAATTTGAAATGTGGTACCAAAAAATTGAAAATGGAAAAATATTTTTTTCTTATGTATTTGACCTTTATACAAAGATTTCGGAGCAGTTTTTGTTTCGTCTATATCTTAAGAAATGGCTGAGTTATAGCATTTTGAATTTCTAGCGTGGCTGACATTTTGAAACGTCCTGAAATTTGTCACGCGATAAAAGGCGTATTTATGAACCGATTTGGATGTAACTCCGTTTATACATAGTACATACCAATGTCTCGACCGGGTTCGTTGGCCAGCTTCACCCGCCATCTTGTTTAAAAATGGCGGCCATTTAAATTTTTAAGAAAAAATTAAATTTGAAATGTGGTACCAAAAATTGAAAATTGAAAAAATATTTTCTTCTTATGTGTTTGACCTTGATAAAAAGATTCGGGAGCAGTTTTTGTTTCGTCTATATCTTAAAAAATGGCTGAGTTATAGCATTTTGAATTTCTAGCGTGGCTGACATTTTGAAACGTCCTTAATTTTGTCACGCGATAACAGGCGTATTTATGAACCGACTTAGATGTACCTTGGTGTGTACATAGTACATACAAATATCTCGACCGAGTTCGTTGAACAGCTTCATCCGCCATCTTGTTTCAAAATGGCGGCCATTTAAAAAAATAAAAAAATAAAAAAATTTAAATGAGATACCAAAAAATTGGAAAATGAAAAAGATTTTTTTTGTATGTGTTTGACCTTAATACAAAGATTCCGGAACAGTTTTTCTTTCATCTATATCAAAAAAAAATGGCTGAGTAATAGCATTTTGAATTTCTCTTGTGGCTGACATTTTAAAACGACCTGATTTTTGTCACGCGATAACAGGCGTATTTATGAACCTATTTGGATGTAACTTGGTCTGTACATAGTACATACCAATGTCTCCACCGAGTTCGTTGGCCAGCTTCATTCGCCATCTTGTTTCAAAAGGGTTGCCATTTAAAAAAAATTAAATTTAAAATTCAAAATGAGGTATTAAAAATTGGAAAATGAAAAAGATTTTTTTATGTGTTTGGCCTTGATACAAAGATTCCGGAGCAGTTTTTGTTTCTGAAACTTTGTTCTTTTGTTGATATCTTAAAAAATGGTTGATTTATAGCACTTTGAATTTCTAGCATGGCTAACATTTTGAAACGATCTTGTATTTGTCACGCGATAACACACGTATTCGCCTATTTCGAAGTAAGAAGGCATGTGGATAGTATACATCAACACCTCGACCAAGTTCGCTGGCCAGATTCATCAGCCATCTTGTTTCAAAATGGCGGCCATTAAATTAAAAAAAATATATATATATATTTAAAGTGAGGTGCAAAAAAATTAGAAATTGAAAAAGGTTTCTTTCTTAAGTATTTGATCTTGATATAAGGATTCAGGAGCATTTTTGTTTGTCTTTACCTTAAAAAATGGCTCAGATATAGCAGTTTCAATTTCTATTGTGGGTGACATTTTGAAAAATCTGATTTTTTGCATGCGACAGCACTCCCATATATTAACCGATTCCGATGTGAGTGAGCATGTGCACAGCAATTACTAAGGTCTCGACCAAGTTCACTGCTTAGCCTCATTCACCATGTTGTCTTAAAATGACAGAGGCACTTTAAGAAATTGCCGAATTTGGCAGCCAAATATAAGTTACTTTAAAGAAAAGCAGCTTGGATAAAGCTGACTAATTTCGCGAAATTCTCATTCATTATATTGATAAAAATTAGTATTGAATCTCCTATATTCGGTTTCCACTAAATTGAGCTTCGTGTGTTTGCATGATATAAGTTGGCTTTTTTTAAATAAGGATTATGAAAGCTACCTCTTCCTCCCGGCACTGGCCGGAAGGACTTTTTTTAAGTGGTTTTTTTTTTTTTTTTTAAATCCTGAAAAAATATATTAGATGCATTGAGGAAGTATTTTCCGCACTACAGTTTTATAGTCTTGCTATAGATTAGAGGAAGATTTGAATTGATGTAACAGAAATCTCTGAAAATATCTTGTAATCATGTTTTACACTGTTATTTGTAAAACTAAAAGCATTACTTTTAAAGTTATCTAAAATTAATATTTTTACTTTGAAAATTTAATTTTAAAACAATTATAAATGTTTCAACTGATATGCTGAATACAGAAAGAAATTTTCCTAATGTACGCGTTTTACAAATTTTCCTGATTACTATTGCTCTTGATCTGTCAGACCTATTTTGTCAACCAAAGTATTGCTTAATTCCTCTAGAGGTTGTTGTTTGTGTCAACCAATATTTTGTTTAATTCCTCTAGAAGTCGCTAACCATACCAGATCAGTGACCGTATCCGAAATTTTCCAAATTACATCAACATATGCAGTATGTACTACAGCCCTGCTTATGTTTGTATTGCGCAAGTTTGGAATGTTGTCCTTCTAAGACTATTAAAATGATATTTCAAAAAGAAGGCATTACCATATTTGTCTGAAGATTGTAAATGTTTAAAGGCACAGTGTAAACAAATAAAAATGTTTCTTAATACGGACAAAAATATATAATAATCGCTTGTGATATACCCAGGCTTCCGAACCCCGTTCATTATATACAAAAACCTCAAAAATCAATATATCTTCGAGATTTAAAGATAAATTCACAAAAATAAAGCTTAGTTTGCTCCCACTATATTTAGAGAACGTTTCCGAGTAGCTTTTATAATATATTAATCAGTTTTCTCAACCCAGATTATAGATAATTTTATTGAATTTTTCAATTAAATTTTCTGTAGTGAATTAAACTCGAAAGCAAGCTTAATTTCCCTGCTGAAAATTTAATTGAAAAATTAATTAAAATTATATATGGGTCACCGATGCTGGGAGTATTTGTGTCTCATGTTTTGCTACAGAATTGTGTGCTCATGAAGACTATTCCATCTTGTGCTGCAGTTGCAGTCTTACTAACATATATGAGTGAGAGATGCTAAGCTGGGTATCGTTCTCGTAGCTTAAATGGTAAAGCATTTGGAGCGCTATTCCAACTGCCCCGGGTTATATCCACATTATAGTGTTTTCGGATGCTATCAATACACGAGTACACATCGCCATGTTCAACAAACATGCTTTCAGAAAAATATCATAAGTTAACAGCATTAACATTAAAATAAAAATTAATATTAGTCTATTACGTTTGCGGGAATATATTTGTTATGTAGCTGAAAATGTTTAATCGAGAATTAATAGCATGACAAAAATTGATATTCCGGTATTAATACATGAAAAATTTTCCAGAGATAAACATTTGCCTTGCATACAATATATCAAATGAAAACCAAATTTCAAATTAATTGCTTAAAAGGCGCAAAGGCCAACATAGTGAAAAAGATTCCATTCCGGGACTCGAAGCCGGGCCATCAGTATAGCGCACTGAGAATCTACCGACTAAACCACATGGAACGATAGTGGAACGATAATAGTCAGAAATTTTCCAGGCTGGGTATCGTTCCATGCGGTTTAGTCGGTAGATTGTCAGTGCGCTATACTGATGGCCCGGGTTCGAGTCCCGGCATTGAATCTTTTTCACTATGTTGGCATTTGCGCCTTATAAGCAATTAATTTGAAATTTGCTTTTCATATAATATATCGATATTCCGATTTGAGAGAACTGATTAATTCATAATAAAAACTACTCGGAAACGTTTCCGAAATTCAGTGGTAGTAAAAGAAATTTTATTTTTATATGTGTTTATATAAATATCGAAAATTTGTAAACAAGATTTTATGTAACACATTTAGAAATATTAAAAATTTATAATAAAAATTAAAGCATTCATCTTTTAACCCTTTGATGGGCGAGCAATTGTGTTTATGTAATTTTGAATTCCCACCGGAAATTCAGAAAAAAAAATTATTTCAAAACAAGAAAAAGCAGTTTTTTAGGCTATTTTTCACAAAAGTTATAAAAATAAAACGTAATTAAAAGTTTCTGGTGCAAATATTAATTAAAATTAGGTGACCGCCCTTCAAGGGGCTAAAAATGAAATAATCTTCTAAACAGTGTACTGACAGCTAATGCTTATTCAGCTGTTATCAAACTTTTATCCGCACAAGCATAAACTATTTTCATTATTGACTGGGTAATTACAATTATACATACAAATATATATTAGTACATTAATTTTTGACATGTTTATAGTTTTAACTTTTGAACCATTAAGAATGGCGATGCCAATAAACTAAATTAGTGTTAATGTTTGATGTATTTCTAAAATATCTCTCAAAAATATAAAGGATAATTTACTAGAATTCAAAGTTATAGGAATTTGATTCTACAGTTTTCTTGCATTCATTCATTCATACATTCTAATCAATCATTTTCATGTAACATATTTCTATAGAAACTCTTCACTTAGTTTGATAAAATCTAGTATAAAACTTACAGTGAATAAGTTTTCATATTTAAAACGAAATATTTTTTCTGTTTACTCTTTTCTAAATTACTTCGTAGATAATTTATAAGCATCCAAACTTTCGAAAACGTACATTTATCCTCCTCTTAATTACAATTTTGCATGTTATTAACAAAATCGACGCAAGGTAGGGTAGATACGTTGTAATAAAGAATTTTGACATATAAATTCGGAAGTTACTACTTCCGATCGATACCTATTATAGCATAGAAAATTTGTAATATACCATATGATAAATACGTTCACTCGTAGTTTGTAACAAAAAGATAAGTAAATATGTCAAACACATCTGCTTACGTACTTAAGCTCTGAGAAACAACTTTGTATTAACTCTCAGTTCCTTGTAATAATAAAAAAATAAAATTGGATATTTTATCTTGCAGGGTAATTCCGGGATTTATGCCGCACATTTTTTTGAATTTGTGTATAAAGTCCCATGGTGGACATAAAATAAAAAAAAAATCATGCTGTGCTATTTAATGTTAAATATACAGCACGTGTACTGCGACAAAAAAATTCAAAACAAATTATTAATATTTTTTAACAATTTTTTTCTAAAACATTACACTGCGGCGCGTCACCCGTACATTCAGGTTTAGACGCCGCACTTGTGAGGTAGTTATGCCGCTCTTGTAATAAGAACGGAATGAAATTATAAATAAAAATATTTAAAAAATATATTCACATCTGGACTATAATTAACGATATAATAACAAAATGAAACTAAATGAGTACAATGAAACGTATTAGTAGATTCAAATTAATAATTGTTGCCTACTTTCACTATTAAAATTATCGACTTATTTTTTTTACATTAAATTTTAATTGTTATTTCAGCAACAACGTAACATCAATGTATTAGAAAGGGAAAAGAAAAAATTGTTTTTACATAATTTATTTGTTAACCCTTTCGGTACCGTTGGATTTTACACAAATTTTATTCAGTTGGTACAACTTTTTAAAAAGAAGTTACCTTTACTTAAATAACCATGAAAATGCTCTAATTAAACAAAGCAAATATTACTTTTTTTTTTTTTACTGGTGCCGGAAAAAATTTTGTAAGCTTTTTATGAAGGTGCTTATATACACCTATGATCCCGAATGGGTTAAGAGACCTGTTTTTTCGACTACAATCTAAAGAAAAAGTGTCGAGAAAGTACAGTCTTTATGTATCCACATTTAAACACATGATGCAACGAAGCCAATTACACTTCCTCTTATTTGGAGTAGTTTGCAAAGAACGTCTGCGTTACGCATAATCCAATTTCTCATTATTATCATCTTGACTTTTTCTCTTGCATTTTTCTTGCCCTTCTTACTTTTTATTTTCCCCTTTTTTTTCCTTTGGTTTTAGTAACCTTGATAACATGCCTAACATGGTTAGTCTGTGCAAAAAAGAAAAGGAAAAGGTAATAACACTTAATCATCCAGTACAAAAGAAACTGCGGCATGTATACCGGAATAGAAGTGCAGCATGTATCCCATTTTGCATGGTGCAGACATCAGCCATCACAGTTATCTGCCATCGCTAAGGGGGATGGCGTAACCATACACACAGTATTCTATACAAATGCTACACTTAGTTTTGACATCGAAATCATGCATGCATTTAGTAATTAGTGTATGAAAAGTGTTTAAACATAACGTGTTTAAAAGTTTGGACAGTGAAATCATGCACTTATGCCAAATTAAGGAACGTACTTCTACACGTAAACATCAAAATGTAATTCACGCTATGCACTAGTTAAAATAATCTCATTGCCCACCTATACTATGCGTTTGACGACCATCTATCGATAATTACAAGAAATACAAGGGATGTGTCATCTATCCCGTATGCGGCGACTTTCCCGGAGTTACCCTACTATATGCATTTTTAAATTTTCAAAACCAAAACTGTCTGGTGGTGGATTATGAGAGTGATAAAACTGAAATGTGTTTGTTTTTTAATACAGGTATCTTCTATTGTAATTTTTTTATAATTTATCGATTCTATAATGATTCTATTTGAAACAAATGTTGCTGTCTCACCGGCGTTGGCGCAATTTTTTTTTTGCCCTATTTTGGCGAGAAAACTTCGTTTTTGACTACCTGTTAGATCTGTTAGAAAACAGCGTGTTTTTTTAATTTAATATATAACAGTTTATGTTATTATAAAACACACACAATTTAGTAACCTACGAAATTTTATTATAAAAATCATACATTTATTTTGTTATAAAATACACACTGTTTTTTTTTGTTGTTGTAAAACACACAAAATTGCTATTATTATTATAAAAGACACAAATTATTTTATTATAAAAACACGCACACAATGTTTACTTTGTTACAAAGCACATACACATTTAAAAAAATACTATTCAGCTAATAATATCATAGGGCTTTGATTCACATTATCTGTTATATTGGGTTACCATAGAAAGTAAAATCTCAACAGCTTGTTTCCCACGCCCAGAAAATATCTCCAAATTGGCAGCAAAAAGAAACCCCGATGCGTCTGAGACACCGAAACCTTTGATTTATTAATGTAGAAAATATAAGTATCGGAGATTGTATGCGATAAAAACGATTAACTCAAGAGACAGTTGCCTACAGGGATGAAACGCTGTACTCTGAAAACATTTTAAAAAGTGAGAATAGAGAGTAAGTAAAACTATCTTTTTCTCATTTTACCTGGTTTTATAGAACGAAGTATTAACAAAATAGTTCGCCAGAGTTTTCTAACATGTGTCTAATTATTCTATAACTGTTTTCTCACGTTGGTCCATATTAAAATATGCCTACCTTGTCGTACTACATTGGCCAAACAAACTATTTGGAAACAAGAGTTCAACAATAGCCCACCCAGTAGCTGCCGCAAATCCCCCTAAGATAACATTTAAATTAGAAGAATTTCTGTTTTCCTATTGTTGGCATATCAACTGTACAATTCCCCAAAGGTTTCCACAGGCAGCCAACGATGGGACACCAATGCTTGCTACTTGGTTATCTATTACAATCAGTCAGTATATAGGCTCCAACGTCCGCCAGAAAAATTTAAAAGAACTACATTTCCGGACGATTGAAAAAAGACTCTGATACTCACGATTCCGGGAACTTTTTTCACATCTTTAGAAAGGAATCCGTTTGCCAATGGATTAGTTAATAATCTCGAAAAATAATAGGTCAACGAAATGTGCCGTCAAATGTGACATAAGTTGTCCCTTGTGCTGTACGTTACTTTCTGTTGATTTTGGAAATCAATTGTTTTGAGGTTTCTGATTCGTTCTGCTCTTAAAGGTTGATGAAGATAAATAAACGGTTACAATAATTAAAAAATAATAAAAGAAGACACTTTTTATTTTCTTGCTACTGATATGTTAGATTCTCTAAAACTTCATGACAGCTATTTATTTAATTTAAATTAAATTCACATTGGAGACTATCAAAGGAGCCGCATTTAACCCTTTCACTCCCAGTGAGTCCAAATGGCATCATGATGTTAGTGGATTTTTTAATTCGGATATTCCAAGTTCATACCAAAAAATTAAAATAGCAATATTTGATTTATTTAATAACAGGCCATTTCCGTATTTGAATAATGCGAAATTTAACATAGAAATTTTCTGGTGTAAATTCGGAGTCTCTGAACGACGTAATTTCTAGAACGTATTCTACCATGTGAATGAAAGGGTTAAAATGT
Source organism: Maratus speciosus (assembly GCA_963932465.1). Lineage (NCBI taxonomy): Eukaryota > Metazoa > Arthropoda > Arachnida > Araneae > Salticidae > Maratus > Maratus speciosus. The sequence goes on from OZ010786.1 coordinate 446,903,251, forward strand.
TATTTCGTTTCAAATAGCTGCCCTTATCAAGTAGGATAGGAAAAGATTATAGCAATTTGAATGCATAAGAAAGTTTATATGAATACTCTAAACACGATGTGGTTTTATTTATCAATCCTAGCCAACTGTCTACAATTGTCAGCCCTGTCATGCTTGCTAGCTCAGACACATAATGGATGAGATACGATCTGCTCAACAGTGTCTTTTTTTCAACCGTAGCATATCTAAATACCTACGAGTATCTTTTCCTGCAGAAAAGAAACAATTCCCTGTTACTGAGTCTGAGTTGTTAGCAGCTTCCGTAAAGTTCTTCATTCACTAGAGAAGTAATTAGGGTTACGTCTAAAATGATTTAGAGTAGGGCGAAGTGTGCGTAGACATATCGCTCACCCGCAAGAAAAGTGACACATCTCGACAACAGTAAATTTCAAAGGAGAAGTAAAGGAAAATGTGCATGATTTTACTGTAACATGAAATTATATCACTTAGCTCTGCATGTAGGAATAAAAACGTGCATAAAAGTACAAAATCCTTAAGAATAAAGACGTAGGACGAGGTTGGGTGGGTTGGGTAATTTTACCTCCGCACACAATCCACCGCTTTTCAATGGTCACAAAGTGAAATGCACCGTAATAATGCGATTTTCCGTATAACTGCACTTATGAAACTGTTTGTGTAGTAAGACGCACCTATGACAGAACTATTAGTGGAATAAAACGCAAAATGAATTTTTGCGAGATGTGTCACTTTTCTTGCAAGTAAGCGATATGTCATCGGGAAGAGTGTTTTTAAAATATGCATTCGTCATTTGTCTAAGGTAAAAGGATACTGATGCACCTTAGTGTAATGATTTAAAAAAAAATATAAGTAAACAGCAATCGAAAAAGCGTTATTTTAGCTGAGAAAAATCTAGAAAAGTCGTGGCTCTGATTCAGAAATTTTAATAATAAGATTAATATATAATATATAAAACATCTTTAGATACAGTAATATAACAATGAAAGAAGCCGCCAAAAAATTGTTATCGACAAATATGTTGCTGAACTAAAAAATTATTGCAGCATACACGATCGTGGAGGCAAGTACATTTCATGAACTAAAATCTAGTGCAGTATTTACAATGGACAAGCGCAATTGAAAAAATATATATAATAATTTAAATTTACAAAAAAAATATAAATTAAATTTATGATTTGTATCATACAAGTGCTTTTTTTAACTACGAGAAATCCGAAACTCTTTAAAACGAAACTCTCGGTTAACCGAAATCCATTTTTAAAGCTTTTATTTTTTTTTTACTATCACATTCCTTCTGTGCAAAATTCATTTTTAAAACTTTTTTTACTATTAAATTCCTTGTATGCAAGCGGTCCTTTCCGAACCACGAGTACAGATAAATATTTTTATACCCTTTCTTATAATTACTTTGAATTTAAGTTGAGCTACCGTAAGCTGCGGACTGGACTAGAACACTGTCGGAGAAGGATGAACCGGAATGTGTGAATGTGGTCTAGCAGGTGTTTCTTCTGTTCTTTATGTAAATGGTACTTAATTTCAAAATTAAAATTAAGGTAATTTATTCTTGTTCCTATTTTACTGTTGCACTCGTTTACGCACTCGTTATAATAATAAAAAATAGCGCATATATTTGTCCGTAATGTTAAAATTGGAGCTTTCTCGATTATCCGAAAGATAGTTGGTCCCAGTTACTTCGGATAATCGAGGTTCTACTGCATGTATATATATATATATATATATATATATATATATATATATGTAGAGAGAGAGAGAGAGATGTTTATAGACCAGAATTTTTTTGTTGTTATTTAAAATTATTTACAGTTATTTCAATGAATAATCTATTACTTTTCACGGGAAAAAAAAAATGAAAACTAAATGCGTGAATAATTCTATAATTTAAATTTTGTTTCATTATGAAAGTATTTCGAATATTTAATGATTTTTTAATACATTTTTTAAAATTCTTAATATGACTTTTTTTTATTTTGGATTTTTGGTTTTGTAATTATTGCCTACGTAATAACTATTTTCAGAAAATAAATATCCTTTTTTTTACTTATTTTTAAGTACAGTCGTGGAAAAAAAAAGGAAACACCCCCTACTAACTCCCCAAGAACTTATCGTAGAAGAAAGTTACTGGTACCGAATGACTGGAAATAAAATCTACTTTTAAATGATGAATATAAAATTTGCTTATCTACATATTAAAACGAATCCAAACTTCATTTTTTTCAATGGCAATACCCAATCTTAACGAGATATTTCAAATTTTTGGTTCAAACTATGCCTAGACACGAAATGTCAGGTCATTTGAATCATGAGTTTTTTAATTATAAACATTCAAAATTTAGTGCTTCTAATGTTAAATTACATTTTCATATTTTTATTTATGTCTCCTGAAATTATGCTCCTAATGTGCTAATTTTTCGTTTAGCAATAATTCTAATATACCCAAACATAAATACGTTGAATTTGCAATTTTTATAATTTTATGATATGAATTATGAAACATGAAATTAATATTCGAAAAAATCATGAATTGCAACCTACATTTTTTTTTTTTTTTTATGGATTTAGATTTATTAAGTCCTGCTTTATGGAAATCCAAAATTTCACATTTTTCTGCCAAGTAGTTTTCAAATTATGCTTAAAAACTGCAAAATGATGGTTTAAGGGGCCGTCAATGATAGAAGTGAGTAGATATTTTGAAATTTCTTCTTCTGCTGTCTGGTAATCTAACCGGCTTCATTGACTGCTTCAGTGGTGCTTAAGGTCAAGAAGGGAGCTCTGTCGGTTAACAACCGAGTACCGAACTTCAATTTCGAAACAGTCCTTAAAATACGCTCGTTTTAAAATAATTAATTTCTCGGAAACTTGTGGTACGAATTGCATAAAAATTTGCTTTTAGGCCAATTGAAGGGAGTAGAGTTCATTTATGCTGTCAGAATTGTGTACTGCTATTGAAAAAAAAAGTTATGGTTCGTTTTAATATGTAGATGCCCCCCTAAGAAAATTTTATATACATCATTTAAAAGTAGACTTTATTTCCAATCGTTCGGTACCAGTAACTTTCTTCTACAATAATTTGTTGAGGAGTTAGTAGGGGGTGTTTTCTTTTTTTTCCCACGACTGTACATAGACAGTTATCCTAACTATAATAAGAAGAATCTAAGATCTAAAACAACCAAAAGTCAAAAAGCTAGTTGTTAAAATACGATACACTTATTTCCCTGTGAAAAATAGTAGCTTATTTATGTAAATATCAGTAAATAAATTTTAAAATTTGCTTAATTTTATGGTGTATAAAAGTTCCAATTGACTTTTTTTTAGTTTATTATTATTATTTATTTTATCTTTACTTTTCATTAGATATATAAACATGCAAAGATTCGCAGTTAAAATTATATTTCTATAATTAACTGCATTTTATAAAAATATTAAACAAGAAAAAAATTCAATTCCGAAAGAAAATACTGCGTAGACACTTATTCTAATTAAAAAACAAGAATCCCAGACTTTAAAAAATCATATTAAAGATATACGAGCATATCTTCAATAAACCATGAAATATTTGAATGAAGAAACAAAATGAAAATTAAATATTTAAGCATTTTAATTTCTTTCTCTGTTCAAAATAGTAGATGGTCATTGAAATAATTGTAAATAATTGTAAATAACAACAAACAGTTTCTGTCTATATGAGCCTATATTTATTTATTTATTACTTTTCATTATTTATTTAAACATGCAAAATTTCGTACTTAAAAAAGCACTTATGTGCTACAAAAGATACATTTAATTAATATTTTTTGCCAATTTGAATTATTATACATATATCTTCAATTGCGGTTCGAAATTGATTGATGAAAATTTTCGCTCCGAAAATTAAGTCCGTGCGGGATTTGAACTCACGTATAAAAAGCTCAAATCCAACATGCTGCCGACCATGCTACTGAGCCGATTCTCCAGAATGGGAACTTATCCGATTATAAACTGTAACGTAAACTTTCATTTTCTCACTACCCCCAGGGGGCTGCGCTTTATGACTGTCATATATTTATATACTAGCTATAATCTATCGATATACAAACGTTCATCGCATTCGGTGACCATAACCTCAGTGCCTTCCCTTGTCCGAGTTCATGGCCAGGCAAAATTAATGAAATCTGGCCCTAGTCAATCAATCTATCTATACTTTAATGTTATAAAGAGATAAAGTTTGTTTGTTTGTTTATTTGTAGGAGGTAATCTCTGGAACTACCGAACCGATTTCAAAAGTAATGTTATCAAAACGATGGTGTCAGTAGAGATCTGCACGGGCCGGGCTCGTGCCTATTTTGAATCCCGTCACTCGGACCGGGACGGGTTCGGACATTACTTTTTTCGGAAGAATCGGGACGGGCCTAACTTATTTTTTCTGTACAGTGCCGGGGCTGTTTTCTTTCTTAGTCTTCACGGCCCAAAATTTTCAGTCCTAGTTTTGAGCCAGCCCGTATGAAAACCATTGTCTCGGCGTGGCCTGTCCATTCAAAGGTCAGTAAAATTAAGCCTGGCCCAAAGATTTTTACAAAAAGTGCATGCATTTTTAGATCACCATTCTTCTACAATTAAACATTAACATTTATCCTTTTTAAAAAATAGTAATTTTTTACGCTAATACGTGAAAAAAGTACCTGCCTATGACAGAATCCTGTTTTAAACTGAAAAACGTATTGATCCATGCAAAATTAATGTACTAATACGTAAGAAAAGAATATATAATGCATTTACACTTGCTAAGAGGGAAACTTTCTATAACGCATTTTTTTTTCTTTTCTATGTAATTGAGTCTTAGAAGATTTTACTGTGTAGCATTTTTCAGATTTTTAACACTTTAATACATTGAATATGGATTAACAATAGTATTGATAACTGAAACATTTACATACAAGAAATAGCAATTCATTAAAAAAATAAATATCGTAGCCTGCGGCATTTCTATAAAAGTGAAGTTTAGAAACATAAAAAAAAGTTAAGATACATATTTTTGGTTAAAACTCCTCGTACAAGACAAATTTTTAACCAAATCGACGTAAAAGTCAATGTTTTGTAGAAATTCACTCGGGCCAATATTTTTTTTTCTACGGGCCGCGCCGGACCGGGCAATATTTTTTTCTACGGGCTGGGCTCGAGCCGAACTTTTAACTTGTTTACCGGGCCGGGCATATATATTTTTTGTGCGGGCTGGGCCGGGCCGGGCCGGGCCGGGCCTGGAAATTTCGACACGTGCAGACCTCTAGGTGTTAATCCCTTTTTCAACATAGGCTACATCTTATGTCCATGTCACTACCCGAAAGGAGGTGCAGGAGCGAAAAACGTTCTAAAAATGCGATTTTCGTGTTACTGAAGGGCCTAGAAACATGAAATTTCGAATGGTAGTTACTTATAAGATATAAGTGATTTCTAAGAACATTTCTTAAATAATTCGAAATTTAAAAGGCGTTAAAAATGCGCAAAAAGCGTTCTAAACACGTTCTAAATGGCGATTTAGACACAATATCAGGAAGTATTGATCCGATTTAAAAAATAAAGGTGACAGTCCTTCTTCCAACATAGGGTATATTTTATGTCGGTACCATTACCACCTGGGGGTTGGAGGAACAAAAAAGTTCTAAATTGCGATTTTTGTATTACTAACGGACCTAGAAACATGAAATTCCACATGTTAGTGACTTATAAGACATAAATGAGCTCTAAGAAAATTTCATAAAAAATTCAAAATTTAAAAGAGGTAAAAATGCGCGAAAAGCGTTCTAAAAAAAGCTCTAAATGGCGATTTCTATGTAATTTCAGGAAGTATCAACCAATTTCAAAAATGATGGTGAAAGCCCTTGCTCTAACATAGGCTCTATTCCAAGTCGTTGTCACTACTACTCAAAAGCAAAAAACGTTCTAAACTGCGATTTTTGTGATACTGCAGGGGTTTAGCAATTTGAAAATAGGCATGGTAGTTACTTATAAGATATAAATGATATCTAAGAACATTGATAAAAAATTCGAAATTTAAAAGGGGTAGAAAAGGGCGAAAAGCGTTCTAAAAAAACTTTCTAAATATATATTTCTGAGCAATCTCAGAAAGTATCAAACAAATTTCAAAAGTAATGGTTGGGAATTGATAATGACAGCTTTTGCTCCAAATAAAGCTCTTTTTCATTTCGTTGTCACTACCACTTAGGTATTGCAGGAGCAAAAAATTTCTAAGTTGCGATTTTTCTGATATTGTTGGTGCTAGCTGTGTGAAATTAAGCATGGTAGTTATGAGATGTAAATGCTCCATAAAAACAGTTTCTAAAGTATTCAAAATTTAAAAGATGAGAAAATTCGTGAAAAGCGTTCTAAAAATGCTCTAAATTGCGATTTCTACGCGATCTGAAGAAGTATAAAACCGATTTTAAAAGTAATGGTTGTAAATTGATGGTGACAGTCCCTGCTTCAACATAGGCTATATTTTATGTTGTTGTCACTAACGCATGGGGACTGCAGGAGCAAAAAATGCTCTAAATTGCAATTTCTGTGATAATGAAGCGGCTAGAAACTTTAAATATGGGATGGTAGTTACTTATAAAGTATAAATGCCCTCTAAGAACAGTCCAAAATAAATTCGAAATTCAAAAGGTGTGAAGCGCAGGGAAGCAGCTAAAAGCGTTCTAAAAAAGCATTTTCTATGTAATATTAGGAAATACTAAACCGGTTACAAAATTAATGTTGGCAAATTAATGACGATAGTCTCTGTTTCAACATAGGCATTTTATGTTAGTGCCACTAACACCAAAGATATGGTAGACTGTTAGATAACAAGCTTGGAATTGTACATGATTGTTAATTTTTAGATGTAAGTGCGTACTAATAACGGTTTCTAAAAAATTAAAACTTCAAATGAATGCTGAAATAAGCATATGAAATGAGCATAAAAGTTTCAAAATACTTTCTAAATTATCATTTATTTAGAATTAGTTTTAGTTCTTCATATGAAGTTATGTCTCATTTCTTCGTAATGCAGTGTAATAATGAAGTTTAGTCAAACTGTGACTTAATTAGTAATTTTTGAATTATTTCTAAACGTATAATTTCTTCTAATAAAAATAAAACATATAAATCTCATTTGGCATATTTCAACTATTACGAGAGCAAAATTGCGGGTTTTGCTAGTTTATAAATAAAAAGAGCCTATATTTCTATATTAGAATTATCCTTCTAATAAAAGACTAACAATAATCCTAGAAAACTTACAGAGTAAGCTTCAAAATCTATAACATTGCTCTGCTTTTTCATTATTGTGAATTCGGGTTAGAAATGGCCCTAGTTCGTCGTAATTTTTAAATATCTGCTGATTAAAGCGGGTTCTTTGAACACGTTTAATTTTGGAATACGAATACATTTATGCATCATACCGAATTATTATATCATTATACCAAATAATAGTTCAATCATATTCGGTATAATTAATAAGTCATCATAATTCATCACTGTTGTATAGCTCATAATAATTCATTATACCGAAAAAGTTGTACAACTATATGTAGAGATGGATTCATATATTTGAAGCAGAAATGGTTAAAAATATATAACAACTTTGGGTGGAGTAACAACTTTGGTGGAAAATCGTATGTATACGATTTTCCTTTTTTTTTAATACAGCCATTTCCCGACAGTAGACTACTTATTTAATTACAAATATACTGCGATTGGATAAGCCGCAATTGTCTATTTGCAAGTAGTGGTATTCAAAGTAAATATCGTTTAAACGCCGTACGCCTCGTCTCGCACAAGTTAAATTTTATTCGCATTTAAAATAAAATAATTTACTGTTCTTTTGTGAATATTTATTCAAATTTGATTGTAGTAAAACAGGGTAATTTTTTATAGAAAAACACTTATTTTCTTTTTCTTAATTTCCATGAAAAGGTTTTTTACATATCTAATACAATTACGAATATTTAAATTTCTGCGCAATTCTGATACTTTTAAAAGTAAAGTTAAATTTTTCTTCCTCTCAGAAATTAGATTTGTATAACATTCGTGCAAAATTTTTCTTTCAAGGCAAAAATAAAATTTTTTGTATGGAAAATTTCATTATCATAACAAAAGCGCAAGAGTCTTAGAGATAAAAATGTTAACATGCATTGAAACAACGAACTGCTTTTATAAAGTATCACTTGCATCTGTTATTACATTTCGTAAACTCTGTGACTTAGACATGAAAAATACAAATAAAGAAATAGCTACGAACAAGCAAGCGTTTATAAAGTGAGGTTTCGTTTCGTTTAAAAAAATATGCATAAAACATTAAATTTCTAGCTTAATAATAAAGGGTACTTTCAAGTATAATAGCCTAGAGAAAATAATGCTAGAGAAAATTGATTTGTCGAAAAATGAAAATTTTTCATGCATCTTTTCTGGCAGCCAATTCACTATTTCATGCACAAGCAATAGTTCTTCAATATTTATAGAATTTATTTAATACAAAAAAGCTATTTATCTATTGTTATATATAAACAAAAGTAAACAGTATATAGGGAGGTTCAAAAGGTCATTCCAAATGGCACATGTGGGTGTGTCAGGTCTTGAGAAGCATGAATTACATAGGAAGTGGGAGTCGTAAACATGATAGTGACAGTGCAATTGCATCGTGCTCGTGATGCAAAGAAAAGATAACAAACTGTGTAAAAAGACTTTTATTTTGCAAAAAACTTATTCCAAATACAAAATAGAAATGAAAAATGTTACAACTTATAACAAGTGCTCAAAATGTGCCCCATTAGCCGTGATGTACCCCATTAGCCCATGTGCCCCATTAGCATGCTTCACATCGGCGCCACATGAAATTGCGAACACGTTTCAATTGGCCAGGAGTCTCCCGGACACGTGCCGCCGCTTCAGCGTTACGCGCCATGGGGCTCATGGCCGATGAATCGGGGGACTCGATCAGAGACTTAAGCTAACCCCAAAGGTAGAAATCTAGGGGGGTTAGGTCCGGGGATTGCAGTTTAAACGATACAGGGCCGATTGGGACGTGTTTACGATTCCATACAGCGCCGATGTGAAGCATGCATCACAGCTAATTGGGCACATTTTGAGCACTAGTCATGAGTTGTAGAATATTTCCTTTCTCTTTTGTACTTTTATTACCTTTTTTTGTAAAATAAAGCCATCTTTGCCATATTTGCTTTGCGTCAAGGTCGCGTTGCAATTGCACTGCCACGACCACGTTTCCGGCTCCCAGTTCCTATGTAATTCTTGCTTGTCATGACCTGACACACCCAAACGTGCCGTTTGTACATGGACATTTGAACAACTCTGTATAAAAAGCAATAATATATATATATTAACAAGCCAAATTTAACCAAGCATAAAATATCACCACTTTTCTTTTCAAAGCTGCTTATATCATTAGGCAACAAATCTCACTTTCTCAAGAACGCTTTGTATCAAGCGATTTAAAAAAGATGTGTTCTGTTAAAATTGTCAGATATTAAAAACTCAGTATTTAGTACAGTATGTAGTAGCTGTTTATCATGTCGACAATTTCAGTACGCCCACACACGTATTGTTGTTGAATGATAACATATATGCATATTTTATAGCATAAAATTCTTCTAACAACTTATTAAAATCATTTCACCCCAATTTTTTCTGTGGTTTCCATTGGGATTATAATTGAATATCTAAGGTTTGTAATAAGGAATTTAGATGTTTAACATATTTCTTTGGTTATTTATGTCCAAGATAGTCTGTTTTAAATATACTTTCAAAATGTTTCATGAATATTTATTTTTCATACGTTGTAGAATGATCGAAAATATCTTCGTTAAGTTGCAGAAAATTACGTATTTTAACTGTTATTATTATTTTTTTCAACTTACGTGCATTTGTGCATTTAAATGTAAAATACTGCACATAACATAAGGGATATAACATAACGGAAGCCAACTCGCCAACAAAATAACGTTTACCTTATTATCATATTTTATATGTTTAGTTTTTTTTTTAGATCTGATACACCAAAAACGAAGAAAATCATTTTTAGTGTAAATAATGGAAGATCATAAAATAAGAAAATATAAATACATGCGGATTTAATCCGTTAAAGGAAATGGAACATACGGAATAAAAATCTTTGAACACGAAGCGCAGTAAATGACTTTATGACAGTAAATGACTTTATCGATTATGTTCGATCATTTTGTTTTAAATATTTTTATAATAATAGTTTTTACGACATAAAATACTTACAAAATATAAAAAAGAATTTCAAGTTCATAAAAACTTCATATTTCTAACATTATTTTACTTTTATATTTCTAGGAATTTTTTATCATATATTTAGACCATTAAATTAAACATTTCTTATAGGCTGCAAATGAAAAATTATTTACTTTCTTTATTTGAATAAACTTATAATACTTTAAAACAGATACCACGCTGATTTGAATATCAAGGTATCTTATTTCAAAACTAAAAACATCCATGTTCAAAATTATATAAAGAACAATTAGTGCTAAATACAGTTGTTCTAAAAAGATCAATGCGTGATATTACACTTTCCGGAAACAACGAAGGGAGGAGTAGTTTGTGCAAATAGCGTTTAATACATGAAAAGGCGGTACTATTTATACCACATAAATTTAAACCCGAAATGCTCCTGATATTTGTTTTAAAGTTTGCTTTTTTAGTGTTCGTGAAAAAAATTAACTTTTTTCAAACAAATACGCTTGTCAATTCGAGGTTCATTCGATCATTGCAACATTTTAATAATAAAAGTACTTTCCTCTGAAAGAGTAAAACAATTTAGATTAAAAAAAAATAGGTATTCTTCGTGTACTGATGCTGTACGCGTACAACGACTGTCGAAAGTGGCATTCAACAGCGTCATCCATGTTAGAAAATAAATTTTGAAGCTGAATGTTTCCTGTTATTAGCTTCTATTTTTATTGAAAATCATTTTTGAGGATGCTTTTTTTTAAATCCTTATTTATTTTCTGCAGACAGTATTAACCATTTATTCTCCTATGGTACTATAAAGAACCATAAAAGCAGTAGAATCATCATTATTATTTTTTTTATATTTCAATCATACAATTCCAACGGCACACTTCGATATCGATGCTACATACTTCACTTTGTCATTGATAGACAGGACTGATAATTTTGTGAAGTAAAAAATGCGTAATAGCGATATTTCCCAGCCACATATCTCATGTTACATCCCATCTTCTTGTGTGATGTACGATTAGGTTTCTATCATAAAGTCTCTCGGCGTTATTAGATGGGTACATTGCATAATTTTGTGATTCTTAAATTCTGAAAAATATTATTTATTGTTAAATTTAAAAATGTAAATCATTTTAATTTTTTAAGTATCTTTTGAAGTGGTATTTTTAAGTAATATACTAGGAGACATCTGCGAATGTATTTGTATTTCACTTATGAATAAAAGCATGTCCTAATTGATTTTTTTAAAATTTAAAATGAACGGCGGTTTTTTTTTGTATCTTTTGATGCTCATTTAGGAGGAAGTACTAAAAAAGATCTATCACGTACATTTTTGATAAACATGTGAGTCTCCATTCGATTGGTAAATCATGAATTTAGTAGTAAAATTATCATAGTTTCGAAATCATAAGTTATAAATGTAGTAACAAAGATTCATACAGTTTTAAACATGATAGCAGACTAATACTGCTTTTTATGTGTGTTCGTAATTACATAAATACGTAGCACCTTTAGACCTCGTTCGGTCCGTCTGTCTGTCTGTCCATCCGTCCGCATTTAATAGAGCAAAAACTACCCAACCGAATGATCTGAGATTTTGAATATATAATTGCTGCGAAATTTTGTAGAGAAATTTAAAAGTTTATGAAAATCGGATGCATAGTTTAATTACAGGGACAGTCAAAATTTTTCAGTTACATTATGGCCAACGGAAAAAATTATTGCAAGTGCATTTTAATGATGTTACAGCCTTTCGAACAGAATGAAATAGATAGGCACTTATGAAGTGCACTAAAATACACATTCAGTACAACATGCGGTGCAAAAAATATTTATAAAACTAGTTGTAGTACGAACGCACCTCATTTGCCACGTTTGACGAGCAATTTTCAACTTGTTTCTTTCGGGGTAGTAGCAAATGGTGCAGAACACAAAAATGGTGGTAGGGTAGAATTCATTTTTGGAGAGAAAGAAAGTACATGATAATTTATTTAGTTAAGTGGGCAACGTATGGCAACGTAATTATTTATTTAAACTACTAATTACTTAATTAATTTAATTACTAATTTAATTACATAATTTAATTACTAATTATTTAAATTCATTAAATGTAAGCTAAACCTTTTTTTTAAGCTTTTATGAGATGTTCCTCAATTTCTTACATCTTTTGATCTTTTGTGTTATTTTTCCGGACATTCATCCTCATTTGCCCAAATACTTACGTGATAGAGAAAAAATAATTTCATTTTTTAACTCAGTACCCGAAAAAAATCCTAATATGGTTTAGAAATAAATGAAAAAGTCTTATTTTGCATGTCTGCTTAATAATTACTTATCAAAATGTAGTTGATATGCAAATCGATTTTATGTTTAAATAAAAGGAAAATTCTTTTTCGTAATTTTTATCAAGAAATGATAGGCGTTTCGTTTTAAGATGTAATTAAAAAGTAAAATGCCGTATAGTTTCCTTATTTCCATAGTTGGAAACTATTTTCAACCGCATTGATTCGCTGGTACTTAAAAGTACCCATTCAGATTATTAGCACTAATTAAGGAATTGTTCTTTAATTTTATATCATTATTTTATAAAACTTGTGATCTGCTTTTATTATATAAAAGGAAAATAAACTGAAGATATATTTTTTAGTTGATAATGTGAGGCATAAAGAATTCAGGAAATTGACTCTTTCACCTTAAACATGTTTTCATATACATCTCTTGTGCACTTCCAGAAAAAAATGTTATGCAAGCCTTTACACAGTTTATTTTTTTATTTTCTTCAGTTTACTTCTGGAAAATACAAATGCATCATAGCATCTTATTCACGTGTAATTTTTGCAGGTGTGTGTGCGTCAATGTCGATATGCCACGAGTGTGCAACGTTCATTTTATTAAATATAATCGATTAAAAAGATCACTGAGCAGTGATGTTGTTAAAATTTTGACTTTTAATACTTTTCAATATTTAAAAGAGCATCTTTCATAATTATAAAAATATGGAAGTTTGATCAATGTAGTGTCGAAGCAGAAGTTTGAATCAATCTTTTGAAATTTAAATTACTGTTCCAGTTTTTATCATGCACATGGGTAGTTTAGCTGCAGCAAGGAATTTACAATAGACCTTCCACAACAACATCACAAGCAGAGCTGCATATTTTAAACATTGTCAATAAAAATTAGTGGAAATATAATGCTTAAATTCTTGTCAAATATATTGCACACTGCTGCGAAGATACAATGAGAATATTTATAAATATTACTTTGTAGTTCATTAATCCACACATATGTCAGACATTTTAGCTTATTTTGAAAATTTCATATTTTTTTTTTTTTTTTTTTTTTTTACTTGGTCGGCTTTAGAGTGTTTAGTGTATCGAAGCTTTCACGTGGAAGCACTGAGCTCTAATATAGAACGGAGGGAAAATTTGGCGACACTGCATCCTGCTGTTTTTAGGGTGATTTCTCCGATGCCGGTATACAGGGCTTCTACTGCCAGACTACTTTCGATTTTTAATTTTTATGGTTTAATATGTTAAAATTATATGTTTTGTCTTTTAATTACATATTCGTGCAACCTTAGCGGAAAAAGACATTACAACGCTGAAATATTTTAAAAAAATTAGATTCTAAAAAAAAATTCAGGTATCAAGGAGAAATTTGTTTTGCCATGGATTCTATTCAAAGCAAAATTGATTGAGCAAAATTTATGGCAAAATTATATTCATACGCGTACCGCTGGATTTATAGTAAATTATAGGAAATCAGCACTCTGTTTTATATTAGAGCTTAATGGGTGGAAGTGTGACTGTCGATACTGATTTCATGTGAATCCACATATCAGTAGTCAATCAAAAGAAATCATTATGTGAATGGTCTTTAAGTGATCCATATATCCTTCAGTTTGACTAAGAAATAGATGTTAACGTAATTGTTTCCTCATTACATAGAATGACATTATATACCTGGCTGTGTTTGTTGTCAGTGTCCACTCTTTTGTTCAAATAGACCAAGCAATTTTATTATTTCCTCTGAACACAAAATCCTTTCGACGTTGTCCGGAACAAAAACTTTTACCTTTTATTTATAATTATTTTTTGCTTATTTCTCCCTTTATTTATTTATTTATTTATATATCTCTATTCAAATGTAAATTATTCTTAAAACATTAAAATTTAATTTTTAACAATAAAAAATTAAATTTTTAGCTGCCTATGAAATTTGATTCATCTTCTACAATAATAATTCTGTTTTGCATACTTTTTCATTTTTCAGTCTAGAAAATAAATAAATGTTAATATTTGTCCTTAATTTACAAAAGCATAATACATAACAGACTATATAGTTTTACTTTAAACGGATGTTTTATTTTAATGAGAGAGTCAGATTTTCAACATTATATAAAATTGATAAAAATGTTAAAATTTTTCATTCCAAGTAACTGAAATGATTTTTCTGCTTATACTCTACTTTTATGTGGATCAGCCAGGCTCGGGTCGGGGCGGTCGGGGTTTGGTTGTGTGAGCAGAGAAATCAGTATACATGGGATTATGGAAACAGCCTCGACCGCATGATTGGATAAAAATACTGATATCAGGACGACGGGATGCTGAGACTGTAACCTCCTCAGGGCATACCTTACAGGACTTACCCTAATTATATTGGATGAAAACACGGTATTTTTTAAATTGGTCGTTATATTGGACTTCGTTATATTGAGCTCACACATAATATAAGCACAATTCTTATGATTTATCAAGTGCGCACACTTACAAGGGAACCACTTTTGGTGTTGCTCGCACCTAGCATCGAGACCTGGTGCTTTTTCTAGCCCTATACATAAAAGTTAGAGAACCGAAAAAATTTCTCTGTTAAAATAATATTTTATATACTTTTTTATACTTTTAGTTTTTTATTATTGCATATTTAGTTGTTTATTTCACGCCAAAAGTGAGTAAAGTCGCCAAATATGGCGCTACAATTTTTCCGCCCGCTTTATCCAAAGAGAAAATGTACAGAACATATTACTAGAATTATATCAGATTGCGATTTTTTTTTTTATAATTGATAGCATAAGAAACAAATATTTTTATTTTTTTTTCTATGCAGACGATAAATATATAAGTAATAAATATAATTCTATAAAAGCTTCGAAGATCATTGAAAACTAATTTTTAGTGAAATACAAAAGAAGCAAACTATTTTCTTTTGAAATCGAATGAATTAAAGATTCGAATGTTTAAAATGAAATGTTGCTGTATTAAATGGTCCTTCGGTAAAAGTAATCATAAAGTAAATTAATATTTTTACACAATTTAGAAAAATTACTGTGACGAAATAGGTCGGGCATTGCAATTTCTAGCTATTACAAATTCAGCTATGACATTTGGCTAGGGCTGCCGAAAAGCTCTACTTTTGAAAATAAACGCCAACTGTTTCCACGCCAAAAATATGAATATAAAGTTGCAATTTTTCAAAATCAAATTCGTGAGTTTTTGAAGGAATTTTCAAACTTTTTTCAATATTTTATACTTATTATTAACTAATTTTTATTTTTAAATGCTTTTCTTTAAAAAAATTCAATGTTAATAGTCCGATAAGTGGTCTCGAAAATTGCATTTTCAGAAAGTTTTGCTGCTGTATAATCAAGAAATATTATTTTAACAGAAAAATTTTATCGATTTTCAAACTTCATAATATAGGGTTTTAAAATGCACCAGGTCTCAATGCTAGGCGCGAGCAACACCAAAAGTGGTTCCCTTGTTAGTAATACAGCAATGAGTATAGGTTCAGTGTTCAACGTCCTCCAAATTGCATTAAAAGATTGCTGTTTTCATATTAAATAAGTATTCGTGGCAACAATGCTAAGACGTCAATGGTACATGTAAAATGGTAAATGTAATATTATCTCTAAATTTTTTTTTTTATAAATATCTAAGAAGAGCGCATATATTCAATCGCTTTAAAGAAACAGTAAATATCTCAAACCTAAATAAAGTTTAATACAAGAAATAAAAAACAATTTCAGTTTTTACTTTTGCTATTTTTGCCGATTCCATTTTCATCGATGCCTTTTTTACCGCGACACTTATACAGACACACAAGATAAGAACATTTCCTCACTGTTCCACTACAAAAAATGTTAGCAATTATGATTAATAAACATCTATTATATTTGTATTTACTGCGCTTTCATTTCTAGAATAAAAAAGACAATTTACATGTGAACATTTTTAAACAATACCAGACAAGAACAGTACCTAAAACAGTCGATAATTTAATCTTCAACAAATGTTCAAGAATAAAAACTCAGAGAAATAGTTCTGAGTATGCTATAGATGAAAAGTTTATTTTCTTATTTTCCATTGTATGTAACACTTTCAAAATTCTATCCGTGTTTTACCCCATATCAAGCTATGTACAACTGAAATGCTAACAAGAGAAAATGGTGAATACATGAAACTGCAAAGTTTAAGAGTAAAAACTAAAACTGATAATAACTACAGCAATTTCAAAATTATAATCATATGTTTCACGCTTAAAGTACTAGAGAGATATAAGATTAGGATTTTCAAAGCTTTTTTTATGTTTTATTTTTTCGCGAACTAAGACAAAACAAAAATCTCTTAAAAATATTTGGAATAATTAAGCAAAATTAAAAAATGTGACTTTAGAAAAAAGGGCTTCGAATAATTAACATATCTTTTGTCTTGGGGCCTACAAATGTGAAATCTTAAGTATCCTTTACTATTTTTTTAATTTCCTCATTAAAATCGATATTTGAATTTCGAGTTTTAACGTATTAACTCAAGACCAGGACTTAAAGTTGGATTGTAGATCAGAGAAAAATAAAAATATAGAAGGAGATAATAGAAATTCGCAAATAAAAATATTATAACGAAATTGTATGAGCTTATTTATGATTTTTAAAGAATGAGATACAAAATTTAGTTTCATAAAATATTTTTACATAAAAACTTTATCTAAAATTCAATGTACATTTTTCGGCACATAATATGTGCTAAAGGCAGAAGAAAATTAGTCCTAGATGCACTTGTATAGGGCATGACAGTTTCAAATGTTCACTATAGATCTTGATCTATAAATTTGATTTTCAAGAACAAGGTATTGACAGTTTTGTAATGTAAACCTTTATCTCACTTCTCATTGAATATTTCCAACCAGAAATACAATTATGTAAGGTGTTATGCTACATCAAATTACAAAGCTGATACTTTGTCTGAAAATGATATTTTAAATGCAAATGGATACACTAAGGGTACATTGTACTGATTTCTAAATTTCATCAAAATGTGTATGTGTTTCAAGTTAATCCAATATAGGTATGTATTTAGACTGGGAAATAGTATTAGGTCACAGCTCTGGAACTATTAATCTGAAATATATTTATCTGAAAATTGCAGATTTTAAATTTTAGTCTATTTGAAATGCAATATGTTGGACACCAGATGACACTTTTAATAATTCCACGGAAAAATGTATCAGATGAGAGGGATTTGTGAAATATTATTGAATTGACATTTTTTCTGCGTATCTCAAAGGGGTACACACTCTATTTAAACTTTTGATGGTTTTAGGTGAGCTTCAGAACTATTGAAGAAGGAAATAGACTGTGCACATTTGTCTTTTATCTGCTCGTGATGTCATGAAATGACAATAAAGGTTCTTCTAGAAGATAAGATAATGTTGTTAATAAGGCCACCGGGCTATATCTTCTAGGTAAAGGTATCGAAGCAACAAATTCTTTATGTGTTCTTGACACGAGTGGATAATTTCAAACACAACAGATACCGGCTTCGCCGTCATTTTTGGACCACAGCATTTTTCGACATGCCGTTGTTAAAAACAGTAATTAAACTTTCATATGAAATCAGCATAAATTATTGATAGAACTTTACTATTTCCATGATAATGGTGATAGTTTAAAGATTTTTTTTAATGTATATTGAGACATTGTATTTTTAATTATGTTTATGATTGAAAGTAAACTACTATATGAAAAACAGAAATCCCCTAATAAATTCAAGCATCATAAGGACTACTATTATTAAGGGCCACTTCAATTTCATCACATATTATCATTGCCAAAGCTAATTAAACATTTTCTGTGTCAATATTTGTATAAAACAAGGAATCTATCTAAACAGAGCACTATACAGTGATGGAGTGATTAGAATTAACCGTTTGTCTGTTCCAAACGGAATGCCCGTAAATAGAGCAGCCACCGAGTAATTTACTAAAATAAAAATTCTGTATTTTGTTCTATTTTAAATTAATACACTGTAAAAAAAGACAGATTTTGCGAAAATGTACTACAGTCATGAACGGAAACATAGAATAACTTCTTCCAAGTCACCCAAGATTCTGAAAAGCGTTCCTTTATCTTTAAAAACTTCAGAAAATAATTTATCTTTGAAATTTAAACAAGAATTTATAAAAATAATTTTTTTTAGCTGTCCTTAGTTTTCGACAACGTTTCCGAGTAGCTTTTATAGTGCATTAATCAGTTCTCTCTACCCAGAAAATAGGTTTTTCGGATGCTATGAGCTCCCATGTAAATATTTTTATATTCAGCTAACATGTTTTACTGGAAACATATAGAATTAACATTATTATCAATAACATTAAAATTAGAATTTTTCTGTTACAATTACATGCACAATTTCAGTTATGCAGCTGAAAATGTTTAGTAGAGGTCTGATAGCTTTCAAAAACGGATTTTCCGGGTAGAGAGAACTGAAGAATGTATTGTAAAAGCTGCTCAAAGAAAATTCCGAAAATTACGATTAGCTATTAAAAATTTATTTTTATAAATTCTTATTTAAATTTCGAAAATAAATTGTTTTCTGAGATTTCTAAAGGTAAAAGAATGATTTTCGGAATATTGGGTGACTTGAAAGCGGTTATCGAATATTTTCGTTCGTGATTATAATAAATTTTCGTAGTTTAAGAAACATCTGTCTTTTATATTCTTGCTGTAAGTCATGTATTTTGAAAATTGAGACCTTATTTAAAACACATAATAAAACCACTTTAAAATGTATTGTTTTGTATATTACTCCTGGTCACATATACTCCTGGCCATTATTAAAGAGCGACAAGAGTATACCTATACGTGATTTATTATTGTAAATATATTCTTAAATATTGCATCTAACAACATTTAAAATTGTTAATTATGATATAACACAGTTTATTGGGATCTGAAACCTTAATGTTGCCTTATTTGGTGCAGCCGTATACTATATGGAATAAGACGCTGTGTTTTTGGTTCTAAATATATTTCTAAATATTACAAATTAAAAAAGATAATTTTACATGAAATAAAATTAATATAACATGTTTTAATATTATACCAAAATGTAAAAACCATATTTCATTAGAAAATAATCTTTAAAACAATTTACTGATAGGTTGTTAAAATTATTCAGCTGTACTCGAAATTTCATATCCATAATCGTTATTTATTTTTAATGTTCACTGAAAAATAAGAATTAAGTATTCATATATATATATATATTAGGGTGGAGCGGAATTATTTTTTTCTTCAAATCAAAATTGGGCGGAGTGGTAAAGTTGTTCTATCAGATCTTCATTCTAAATATGAAATATCTTTGAAAAATATTAATATTAAATACTGCCCCAAGGTCACTGAATATTGAGAAAAAGCGTAAAAGCGCTCGCTTATGGAAAAACTTTTTTCTCCAAATCCAAATGGGGTGGTATGGGAAAGTTGCTCTATCATATCCTAATTCTGAATAAAAAATATCTTTTAAAAATATCAATATTAAATACTGCCCCAAAGTCATTTAATTTTGAGAAAAAACGCAAAAGTTGTGCATTTTCCCATTTTTTCCCCTCAAATATACAAACTATTTTATTAATTTAATTTAAAAGGATTATCATCGAATTATTATTATTATTGTTATTATATATTTATAGTAAAATTATGTAATAATTATACCAAATTCGCTTTTATTATGCTTACTCAACGACTATACTTTTTTTTTTTTAATATATGAATTTGGATAATTGTAATTGTTTTATATTTTATTTTACCTAACCTATGTAAAAAATATATATATATATATATATATATAATTTAAAATTACTGTTAAAGAACTATAGTAATAAGATAAAAATAATTCACTATTACAATTTACAAGCAATGAAGTTACCATTTTATAGTAGTTAATACTGTTTTTTTGTTTCAAAAACCGGCATGTTTTTCCGAGACTCCAGACAAGTTTTAATGAACTCAACGCGTCTCAAAGGACCACAAACAGCAGAAGAAGCCTCGGTAATCAGTTTCACACAGCTTCCAGTTTCTTGATTGTGACAAGGAAATAATTTAATCTTAGGTAAGATAAATTCATCTATTGCCTTTGGATTTAGGATACACTTTGTAAGAATGTCATGATCTAAGAACTTACACTGTAAAAAAAATTCCGCAACGTTCCTGGGAAAAAATGGGCAGCTGAGTTGCCCATTATTTCCAAGAAACATTTCTTGAAAATGACTGGTACTTTACTGTATATGTTAAAAACTTTCTACAGAAATGCCAGTAAGTTTCCTGCGAAATACCAGGAATATTTCTGTTGACAGCAAAACATTACTGACATATTCAAGGCTGGAGTAGCACAAGAGCGAAAAATGTCCAGACCAGGGATCGAACCTGGATACTTGGCGTGCCGTGCCAATGCCTTACCTGTTAGGCTATCCGGACCGATACCTGGCTGACATAATTCACTCTGGATGTTCGTTCCCTTCATTATGACATTGCTGACAATTCACAGCATGCGGGATCCGCAGACGATTTTTACATTTCCAGTTGACAATTTTCGCTTTATTATCATTATTTGTTAGAATGAAAAAATATTTTGAAATTGACATCAAAATTATTATTTATAATTTACACGAAAAAATAAATTTTCAGTTAAAATTCAATAAAGTAAATATATATGTGATATATTGTTTCTGAACTTTGCTTAAAATATAAAAATATATAAATGTAAATAATAATTAGAAAAAAATCTAGGCATAAAATATTTTGGATTTTCGTCAGTGATTATGTTAGTTTACAAGTTAGATAAAATACATATAAATTTTCATGAAAAAAAAAACCTAAACGTAATTGTATATTTTTTCCGAAAAAAAAAAAAAATTCAAATTTGCAGCAATTCAAAGTGTCAAATATATGTCAAATTTAAATCAAATTGTAATAAAGTGTTAAAATATAAAATTAATTAAAAAAGAAAAAAAACGTCAAGAGGTAGCATCGAACCCGGGCCGTACGGGTGGCGTGCAAGCTTTCTGGATCCACACCACGAAAGACACGTTGAGAGCTGCAAACTAATGGGTATTTGAAACGTATGCTAAAACTCGGCATCTAATTTCTGAAAATCTAAGGCCCATTTGAAGAAATCCTTTCACAAGAATAATTAGAGATAAGAACTCTAAAACATACTTTAAATTAATCAAAATAGGTGAGAATCATATTTGATTGTCCCCTGCTTAATGCAGATCCAAATAATAGGTGTATTTTTTTTTTTTTACACAGTCTGCTCGTTAAAGATTTCACAGACAAGTACGAGAGATAATCTCTTAGTGATGTCACAGAGGTATTGTATTTTCATCTGAATTATCTTGACAATAGAGACGTAAAGGATTATGTCGTCTATTGATTTATTTGCATTCCATATTGATTTTTTTACATTCATTTAAGGAATTCGTTTTCGACACTCGCGCGCGAGCAACGGATTATAGGAAAAAAATAATAATAAATGGCGGCCGCAGCGTTTTACTGTTTCCAACTTTTGTTCAGGAACGTTTCAGATAAGAAAACCAGAATTTCACAGGAAAGAGCTAAATTATTCTGAAAACCTGATAAAAGGCGAAACGTTCCTGGATTTTACATGGAAAGTTACCATTTTTTTTTTACAGTGTAGTTACTAGTGGTTTTATCACGATCACTTCACCCCAATTTATAGAATCTATATAGACTTTGGCTTCAAAATTCATCCGTATGTAAAGGATTTCTTGTTTTGAGATCTTATTGTTCTGTGTAGTGCGAACGCTCTTACATAGTATGTAAGTGTGTTGGAACTACGCAGGATAATAAAATCTTGAAAGTGAAGACATTATTTACGTACGTTCAAGTTACCTGAGATCGCGTACGTAAATAATTTTTTGACTTTTGAGATTTTATTATTCTACGCAGTGCCAACACTCCTATATAGTATGCAAGAGTGTTGGCATTATGTAGAATAATAAAAGTTTCAAGAAAACAAAAGATCAAGTTACCTGAGATTAATTTTGAAGCCATAAATTATATCGATTTTATAAATTAGGCTGAAGTGACCGTGATAGAACCACCATTAACTAAGTTCTTAGATCATAACATTCTTACAAAGTGTATCCTAAATCCAAAGGCAATAGATGAAGACATCTTACCTAAGATTAAACTATTTCCTTGCCACAATCAAGCAACTGAAAGATGTGTGAAACTTATTACGGAGGCTTCTTCTGCTGTTTGTGGTCCTCTGAGACACAATGGGTTCATTAAAACGTCAGGAATCTTGTAAAAATGTGCCAGTTTCTGAAACCAAAAATCAAATCAGTATAAATTGGCAACTTCATTGCTTGTAAATTATAACAGTAAACTATTTTTATCTTATTATTATAATTCTTTAAGAATACTTTCAAATTATATTTTCTTACACAGGTTAAGTAAAAAATGTAAAACAATTACTTACCCAAATTTCAGATATTTAAAAAAATTATAGTCGTTGAAATAGTATAATAAAGGCGAATTTCATATAAATATTGCATAATTTTACTATAAATATATAATAATAATAATAATAATTCGATGATCATCCTTTTAAATTAAATTAATGTTAATAGTTTGTATATTTGAGGGGAAAAAATGGCAAAAATGCACAATTTTTACGTTTTTTCTTAGTATTCGATGACCTCGGGGCAGTATTAAATAGTAATATTTTTGTAAGATATTTTTTACTCAGAATGAGGATACGATAGAGCAGCTTTCCCACACCGCCACATTTTCATTTGGGGAAGAAAACTTTTTTATTCCACAGGCGAGCACTTTTGCGTTCCCCGACACTTCGGTCCCGCCGTTTCGGTGCCACCGTTTCGGTCCCGAGACATTTCGGTCCTTGGCCATTTCGGTCCCGAGACATTTCGGTCCCTGGCCATTTCGGTCCCGAGACATTTTGGCCCTGTCCATTTCGGTCCCTGGTCATTTCGGTCCCGAGACATTTCGGTCCCTGTCCATTTCGGTCCCGAGACATTTCGGTCCCTGGGCATTTTGGTCCCTGGCCATTTCGGTCCCGAGACATTTCGGTCCCTTGCAATTTTGGTACTCACCACCTTATAACTCGGATTCTAATTGTCGTGGGTCCGCCAAACGCTGCAATTTGAACATTATTTGGGCCCTTTTAAAAAATATCCCTCCCCCCTCAAATTTTATAAAAAGCTGAATATAACAGTAAGATAAATTTAAACTTTTATAACTCGTGATTATGAAATCACAGCGAGCTGAAACTTTTTTTGTTTGAACAACGTGATATAATTTTACAGGGGACATTGTCTTTTTTTTTTTTTTTTTAAACTATTATTATTTAACAGAATGGATTTTTTAATCTTTATTATTTATTATTACTATTAGGTATTTTATGTATACTATAAACTGCTGTACAATGTTTTTTGGTTGTTTTCATACATTTTTAGAACGTTTAAATTATCATCAATTAAATAATTAAACTGTGCTTATTTTTTTCTTTTTCCAATTAGATTAATCATAAATGTCTTCAATAATTCAATTAGACACTTATAAGCTATTATATGCAAATATTTCCTCAAATCACCCCTCTACACCCTTTCCTTTAATAATTCAGAAATAAGATATATTTATTGAAGCACAAATTTAATTTTTCTTATTATTTTTATAATACAAAGTTGCATCGTATAAATTTGTTTTCGTAAGTTACTTTACCATTATAAACATTGGGAAAACAATAGTGATTTGGTAACTAGGCGTGCTATGAAAAATATTTTGTTTTCAGAAAACTCCATCCACCACTTAATTATTATTTTTTTATTATTGCAATTTTTTAAGTCTTCTCACCCTTTGAAGACGATTTTTGTAATCTAACTTTACTGAATTTGGGCCTATTTCTTTGTAATAAGATTATTATTTTTAATTTTATATAATAATGTAACTATTACTTTAATTAATTTTATTTGTAAATTTTAACTGACAAAACTAAGCTTTTTTATATTTGTCTTTTACTATATTTATTTTTTATACTACCCTTTTCCTCCCACTTTCCCAGAAAAAATAATAATATATTTTTATTTTACTTTTATTAATAATTATATTAATAGTTTTACATTTCGGTAACTTTAAATATAAAAATAAACAGATAAAGGATAAATTTCAGTTTATAACTACTATAAAATATAATGATAAATTGAATATAAAATATATTATGTATCGATTTTATTTTAAAGTAGAAATTTGTAATGTATATTAATAATGTTATTAATTTAAATATATGAACTATTTTATATGTCAATATTTTTAAATATTTATGAGCAGTTATGGGCGCGCCAGATGTATGGCTAACAGTAACCACTTTTAAAATGTTAAATAATAATAATAATAATAATATATGTTGTAAGATTACAGAAAAAAAGTCAGTACAGAGAAAAAAAAAGAAGGGTTATTTATTTATTTTTGTAAGATGTTTATTAATATTCGGATTTATATCAAGTTAGAAATATTCTATATTGTATCTTTTTTCCATTACACAGAAAATTATTTTTCATCTAAAAACCTATGCTAGGTTGGCACGGTTTTTTATGTAATGTGTGCTTAGTTCGTCTTTCAGAATTCTAAAGGAAAACATTCTTTACATCTTCAAATTTTGAGACAAATCAACGAGGTTTTAAATTTATTTCAATAGTGATTGCATTTCTAGATTCGATGAATTCCGAAATATTTTGAAACACATTACAGCAACATTTGAACATCTCTAATTCCATGCTATAATGACAATTTTGAAGAATGGCTGTGTATCAAAATATTTAAAAAAGTATAAAATTTAAGTCGCCCTGAATACAAAGCGGTACGAATAATGTTTTACGTTCATATCGTAAATTCCCATTTATCTGGATAACTTGTAACAATAGATGTTTACATTTTGTTCTAAAACTGTCTGGGAATTTCGTCCCTTGTAAAAAAGGTACTATTCAGTCGGAATTCTTCCCTTTTTCTCCATGCAGGGGGAAATACTAATCCTTTTCTACGTTCTTTTCCTCCCACTCCTAAGATTGATGTCTTCTACATTGACATTACTCCTACGAAGGGGGGTATCAAATTTTTCAACTGGTTTTCGGACGTTTCGGTTCTATGAAGAACCTGTATAATTTCAGCCTCGGTAACGAAAGAGTTGTTTTTATAATATAAATCTTCAGTCCCCCCCTCTTCGTATGAAAATCAGAAGTCATAAGTTATGTGATTAATATTTATATTTCTTAGGATACAAATACATTTTAAAGTTTGAATTAAAATATTATTTAAACTAAATATGAAACATCAGGCAGACTTGAATAAATTTAAAAAACAATTTAATTTAAAAACTCATAATTTTTTAATTGATTTTTTTTATTTAATTGCTTTTTAAATATTATATCTCGTTTCTACAAGTATTTGTATTTTTAAGATTATACTGTTTTTGTTGAACAGTTCTACCATTTTTCGATAAAGGCAGGCATTCTTTTTAAAAACGCTGTTAAAATTGGCGCTTTGAATAGAATTACGCGGGAATGGCACGCGCTATTCTATATAGATTCTATGTAAACATTATAGAGTCTTCACCAGAAAGAATACTTTGGACAATCTTTTGCAAAATCAAGTCAACCCGAATCCCAGCTCAAGAATCAAAATCTAAGTCGAATCCGAAACAAAGAAAGTCAAACCGATTCGTAGCAAAATGGTAGAAATTAAAATGATATGTAAAGAAAATATATAGCACGAACCGCAGGTCGCGTCATTTTCGGATAAAAGCGAGTTTCCTAGCCCTATGCAAAACGCTACGTGTCTACACCATAGTCAATAAATTTGAATCTTTAATTTTATTTCAAATTATTTTCGTAAAAACATTTTCATTTCTGCTATGTATTCTCTAAATTGTGCTTTCTTGAGCCAAATCTTTCATATTTACTGACCCCCCCCCCCACACACACACCTACTTAACTGTACCCCCTTCTACATTTTCAACATCAAGATGATGAAAATTCTTCGCTTTCAAAAATTTTCATTTGTTTGTCATTATTTCAACTCTTTTAAAATCTCTGTATGTAAAGTTTTTTCTTTTCATTTCATGTCTTTTCCCATTCTCGTCCCCCGAAAAACTAGCTTTGGTCAAAGTTTCCATAAATATATAAAAGTTGATGTCCTTATACATAAGCTATCCATATAGCGCATTGAAAGAATCAACAGAATATATTTTCTGTTTACACCCCCCCCCCCATTCCAGGTACATCTTAACGAACAGTCCACGTCTCCGGCATAGAATAATTTTTTAATACACAGCACTTATATATTTGTGTCTTTAGTATAATGCCATGTATAATACAGTAAAACCTGTGTAAGTAGACCACTTGCGGTGCCGCACTTCAGTGGTCAACTTAGAGGAGTGGTCAATTTATAAAGGGTGATGATAAATTTACCTTTTTTTACGTAATATTCATACCATATAATTTTTTCTCACAAAAATTTTATTTATTGACAGGCTTTAAAATAATAATGTATTACCATGCATATTTCTAACACCTTATAAAAGAAAAGATTAACTACAAGAATGAATTAATAGTTTTGTATCAATTTTAAAATAAATTAATATTACTACTATTTATTAAAAAAACAGTCAATCAATATACAGCCAATTAATGATTCTTCAAACTATACTAGTTATTATACATAATTTATAAAATCATTAAAAAAATATTTCTGCTTACCAAGTAGCACCTGGGGTTATTGAAAGAGAAGGGAAGGAATGATAAGAGAATGGGAAATAGAAGAAAGAAATATAGAATCAAAGAATGGAGGGGGAGGGTTGAAAAGCCAAATCCACAAGAGCAACAATGTAAGAGTAGATAAGCCTTGAATTATTTACCTACACCTATCACTGCTAAAAGCATTTCCCAGGCTAAGAACTATTTCACCCTTTTAGAAATTCTAGTTAAAAAGAAAAAAAAAAACAGAAAATTTCGTGGAAAGTTACTTTTTTTTATTCATGATTTGTTAGCTTTTTGGATGGTCAAGTTATAAAGGGTTTTGATGGGCATTTTATAATAGTTCTAGTCAAATTTGTATAATTTCAGTGGTCAAGATACAATCTAGACAGGTGGTCAAGTTACAAAGGGTTTGTCTTATAGTTTTGTATACACTATGACGCAAAAGTTTAGACAATGAAGAAATTCTTACATACTTTGAAAAATATTTATTCAATTTTCAAATCACTGCTTGAAATTAATGTGCTGTACATATAAACAATATTTATAACAAAGAAAAGTGGAATTGTGCATATTGCAATAAATTAAATGGTAACAAAAATAAACTGCTGTCTCAAAAGTTTAGACACAAATTAAATAAAATCGAAATAAACAATTTTTAAAACCTGGTTGCGCATCCATGCTTATGTATTACGTCATATACACGAGATTGCATGGAAGAAACTAAATCTTGCATAGTTTGTGTATCGATATCGTACCATGCATTCTCAATAGATGTCTTAAGTTCCTTTTCAGAAGAGTATTGTCTAGCGTTGCTATAAACTTTGCGACACATGATGCTCCAAAGGTTTTCTATAGGGTTAAGATCTGGGCTACATGCTGGCCAGTCGAGAACTCTTATATTATGGGAATTATACCAAGATTTTGAATGTTTTGCAGTGTGAATTGAAGCATTGTCTTGCTGAAATTCCCACTGAGGACCCCCTAGAAGTTCAGCAAATGGCAGTAGGTTTTCTTCTAATGTCTGTGTATAATGCTGTGAAGTTTGACGACCACTGGTGAAGGTCAGAGATACTTGTCCATTATAGCAAAAGGCTGCCCAAACCATCACCGAGCCCCCTCCTTGTCTGCGACTAAAAAAACGTCAAGGTTCCTTCCGCAAGTCATGCCAATACGATAAACAACCATCAGGACCATCCAGATTCCACTTTTTTTCATCGCTAAATATGACTGACTGCCATTTCTCTCCATATGACATATGCTTTCGAGCCCGCATAAGTCTTTGTAACTTATGATGTGGTTTCAGAGCTGGTTTCTTCTGTATTTTGCTATAAACGATTGTTCCTTTTTCCAAAATTCGTCTACGAATCGTATCCTTTGATACAGAGAGTCCCGATGAGCTTTGAACTCCACGTACGCTCATTTGTTGAGTACTCGCTAGTCTTTGTATCAGGCGATCCTGTCGTACATTTGTCACACGTGGCCTCCCAGACCGACATTTTGCTTTATATTAGGAACCACTCGATAAAACTCGATAAATAGATTTTTTTGACCTATTAATAATAGCAGAAATTTCAGAAACGCTCTTCCCTTCACCTTTCAACTGCCAAATCCTTGAAACCTCATTCACTTGAATTTCTTTAGCTCTCGGCATGTCGACTATGAAGCGCAATCGTTTGCAGAACTTAAGTACTCCAAATTTGTGACATCATCGATTCTAAATTTGCATATGCCAGCGAATATTCAAAGAAATTTAGAATAGTGTCTAAACTTTTGCGACAAGCACATTTGAATTTTTATGAAAAAAATTAGTATTATAGAAAATAAAACGACTGTCTTTTGTACATAGCATTTTAAATCAGTTTTTGAATATATTTACAGGTTTTTGTAATTCTGACGTCATAATTCTACATTTTAAAGCTGAATGACGTCATTGTCTAAACTTTTGCGTCATAGTGTACGATAAATTTGGTTCCTGACAACAGAGGTCAACATAGACAGGTGGTCAACTTACAAGGGTGGTCAACTTTACAGGTTTTAGTGTATATTGCTTTCAATAACAGGGTTACAAATACATGTTCTTACCACGTGCTTTACTTGAAGCATAGAATCGGTTTTCTATAACTGAACGTATATGCACCTTAATAACTAATATATCTCAATTTTATGTTCAATGAAGTATTTATAATTATTATTTTTTAACAGTTGCATTTTTTACCGTTGACCTTTTTACCTGTTGACCTTTTTACCGTTGCCTTTTTTACCTGTTGATCTTTTTACCATTGACCTTTTTACCGTTGACGGTTTTTCCGTTGCCTTTTTTCCTAAATTCGCTAGTTTATAGCAATACCTTTGAAAAATTGATTTGTTTTCAGATGATATGCGCATCACGCTTCATTTGTAAGAAAATAAGCTGTTTAAAAAATACTAAAATTTCCAGCATCATGTCATACTATTCCAATATCATAATTGATATTCTTTTCCCATTTAAAATAAGTTAGTTAGTTTTTTAAATGTATAAAAATCTTTCTACAAACTCGTAGAATTTTCAAATTATTTATTCTTTTTTTTTTTTTTTTTTTTTTTTTTATGCTCGCAAAATACATTACAATTTAAAATTAAGTTTGCAAAGAATTCCGAAAAGCTTCTTTTTACTTGGAAGTAAAATTTTAATATCCACATGACAACAAAGTATATTATTCATTTCTTTATGAATCATTTTCCTTTAATACGAAAATTCTTCACACTTTTAAGTGTGTTCTCAAATCCAAAAGGGCAACTTTCTGACATAAGTTTTAATTTATTTTTGTGTGAAAATGCACAGAACTAGCTGGTGTTGTTGTTCAGAAACTATGTAATCGAGCTTCTTTTTCCATTTTTTTGCAAACGCAATAAATCTTTCAGAAAATAGTGTCAAAGTGGAAGTTTTGAACCGAATTTCCACACGAAAGTAGAATAACCAATTAGGAGTGGGCGAAAAAACGTGTTTGTCGCGTGATCAAAATCGGTTATATCTCAATAAGTAATTTATTGATAAAAAAAAAAAAATAAGAAAAACACAGTTCAATTCCAATCGCTTCCATGGCCGGGCTTTCCAGTTTTACATCTTTCCGTTAAAAAATGAATTTGTAAGTGTGTCAAAACGTTTTGCGCTTGTTGAGCAGAGCAGTTAAGAACAGCCTTAAAGAAAAAATTGCCAAATAGTATGATAAGATAATCAAGATGTAGTTGAGATTTTTCCTGGGATTACCTTTCAACCAATTAATCCTTATTAGTGGAAAGCTGGAGAAATTGTTATCTGTCTTTACTTGTCAATGTTCAAGAGGGGATTTAAAAGTGGGCTCCATTCAAATGCTTGTTCTGCCATCATTCAACACTTTTTCTGTGAAACCAATCCTTTTTAACCCTTTAATGGTTTATTCACAGTAGGGGGAGGAGATAGAACAATGCTAGGAGATAAGAAACTTTGATTTCAACTTGAAGGAAAGGTCGTCCTCTTGCATGATGGCCCAGAAGTTTCTTTTTTAAGCCATTAAAGATGAAAAATGCCGCGTGGCCACAAAAAAGCGCCAGCTGACCAGAACAAAGAGAGCGCGAGAAGAATAATACTTCTATTTGGAGCTTTATTTAGCATAGTCAAATGGGGAAAGTCAAGCCATCTACACTTGACGTAGTACAGAAATATATATGTATATATATATTCTTTTGAATAAAGAATATATAGATATAAAAAAATATATATATGCTTTCTAAATTACCAAATTTCTTCATCGTGATATAATTATAAAATTTCTTCATTTTAAATTAAATTTTATGCAAAAGTACCATACATTAACCATACATTACTATTTTGAGATTCTATGTTATTTTTCTTATATTTCTATTTTTATTTTTTTTATTTGTCATATTAAAATAGGTAGGTGTTTTCATTTTAAGTATATAAGTCAAATAAATAATAAGGAAATATTTGAAATACTGAATTAATTTTAAATACGAAAAGAATATTTTATGAGTATTAGAAATTTGAACCTTTATATCCCAACTTTACAGAAAAGCATTTCTTTAACACTATTTCTAACTGTGTCAAATGGCGCCTTTTTAAAATTTTGATTTATGTTTATTTTGCTCGTAGTTTTTTAATGTAATAAGCATAAAAAAGTCTTAAATGTATTAAAAAGGATTTGTAATTGTTGCAATTTAAAAAATACAAATGAAAATCCTTAAATCGAAATCTTTTTAAAGGTGTCATTCGACACCGGTAGAAATAGCGTTGATATTACATGTAAAAAGATTAATGCAAAATTTTAAATAGTTTTTTAAATAGTAAATTAAAATAATTATTGAAATGAAATAAAATTTGTCTGTTCTGATGCCGAATTTAAAAAATAATGTGTCTTTATCACAATTCCATGTTAAGAAGCTTCTTTTAAAAAATGTGTAAAATGCAATACATCTAAAATTCATGGGCCGTTAAATAGTAGAATCAAATAAAGATTTGTAAAAATAATTGCAGATTTTTTTCCTTTATTAATCACATAGCGTCCAAATTATACGCAATTGAATATGTGCAGTGTATGGGAATTTGCAAATGAAAATTAAAGCTCAACTTATAAATGTTTTTAAATTCTCTGGACTTTATATTTATTATAGGCTAAAATATGAGGAGCTTCTATAAAGAATCTACAGAACTCCACCTTCCACTCACTCCTAAAAACGATTCCTTCTACCATATGAAATTTGCATGGTGTGCTACAATTTGTATCCGAGTTAAAAGTGTTTGCGATTTTCGGACTCTTATATTTGGGTTATACTAAAATTTCGAGGGTTCAGTTTAAAAATCCGATATTAACCCTTCTTTTATAAAGATTAAGTTTACCGTACAAAATATGAGTGTTTTGCGATAATTATAGAGAGTTATAAATGTTTTAATTTATCAGGACCTTATACTTATGATACACTAAAATATAGAGAAAATCAACAGAGCCCCCCCCCCCGGTTTTTTAAAACGATTACGATTATCATACGCAATTTGTGTGGGCTGCGACAAGTTTGATCTGTGTTATAAGTGTTTGCATTTTCGAGTCCTTATATTCGGGTTATACTAAAATTTAGGGCGTTCAGTTAAAAAATCCGATAATGTCCCTCCTTTTATAAAGATTACGTTTATTATACAAAATATGAGTGTTTTACGTTAATTATAGACCGGGTTATAAATGTTTTAATTTATCAGGACCTTATACTTAAGGCACATTAAAATATAGAAAAAGTCAACAGAGCCCCCCACCCCTGCTTTTTAAAACGATTACGATTATCATAGGAAAGTTGTGTTTGCTGCGACAATTTTGATCTGTGTTAGAAGTGTTTGCGTTTTCGAGTCCTTATATTCGGGTTATACTAAAATTTAGGGAGTTCAGTTAAAAAACCCGATAATGTCCCTCCATTTATAAAGATTACGTTTACCATACAAAATATGAGTGTTTTGCTATAATTATAGATCGAGTTATAAATGTTTTAATTTATCAGGAGCTTATACTTATAATACATTACAATATAGAAAATGGCAATCCCCCTCCCCTACTTTTTAAAATGATTACCATACGAAATTTGTTTGAGCTGTTACTAAAATTTTAAGGCCTTTATTTAAAAAACTCTACATTGTCCCCTATAAAATTATGTCACCCATTTCAAATGCACAAAATTTCAGCTTCCTGGAGAAGGGACCGAAATGTCTCGGGACCGAAATGACTCGGGACCGAAATGTCTCGGGACCGAAATGATTCGGGACCGAAATGACTCGGTACCGAATTGTCTCGGGACCAAAATGTCTCGGGACCGAAATGTCTTGGGACCGAAATGTCTCGGGACCGAAATGTCTTGGGAACGAAATGTCTCGGGACCGAAATGTCTTGGGACCGAAATGTCTCGGGACCGAAATGTCTTGGGACCGAAACGGCGGGACCGAAATGGCGGGACCGATGTGTCGGGACCGAAACGTCCTGCTTCCCCCTGGGGCAGTATTTAATATTAATATTTTTCAAAGAATTTTTACATTTAGAATGAGGATCTGATGGAGCAATTTTTCAACAACGGCCAATTTTGATTTGAAGAATTGTAATTATCTCTGTAAAATATAAAGAAATATTTGGTAGAGCTTAAAATTATGATGAAAATTTCACTGTGCAATTTTCATGTGTCGTATTTATATGCAAATGACTCTCTTATATTGATCAAATCGGCTATAAAATTCTCTCTAAATAATATTCAATATTTAGAATGCAAACAATATCTTAACAATTCTAAATTACCCAACAGGCAATTTACGAAATTCAAAATTTTCCGAAACATACATTAACTCTGAAAATTTTTAATAGCTGAATAATACAGAAAATGAATAACCTAGTACTATATATTAATTCTTAATATCAAAGTATTTTGTAATTATCGCTGTGAAATACAAAGAAATATCTAGTACAGTTCAAAATTATGATAAAAATTTTATTCTGCATTTTTCATGTATCATATTTATGTGAAAATGACTCTATTATTTAGATTAAATCTGTTGTGAAATTTCCCTTGAATAAGATTCAATATTTTGAAAGCAAGCAATCTCTCAGTTTACTCTTTTCTAAATTACCCAGTAGACAATTTACGTAAGTCAAAACTTTCCGAAACGTACATTAACTTTCCTCTTAATTGCAAATTTGCATGTTATTAGAAAAATCGATACAAGGTAACGTAGAAATTTTCTAATAAAACATTTTGATACATTAGTTCGGTATTGTTTGTTGTTATCAATACATATTGTAGTTTAGAATAACTGTAATGAAACGCTTTGATATATAAGTTCGGCTCCCTCGTTCGTAAAAATCTACGTAGAGGATATGCAAACATATTTATTTGAGGCATTGATCTTAGAGAAATAACACTGTATTTAGTTTGAGTTTCTTCTTTTTTCTAAATAGATAAATTTCGTGTATAATTTTGTCCTGAACACTTTTTTCTGTTTTTGAAACAGATCTGTCTAGTTGTAAATTAGGAAAATAGAAACACTGAAATATGTTAATATCGATTTTTTTTCGAAAAGGTGCGGCTTTATTGTAAATGCAGAGGAAGGTCGGGTAGCTCCAAACACATAAAATAAACTCATGAAATTTTGGAAATGAACAGAATTAAGCTTTTATTTTTAAACGAGAAATTAAATAAAACATATCTCTTAGAATTCTAGGTAAGTAACAATCAGATAGTTTATTTATCCTAGCTTAACCCATTTATGCCTAGCGTCCCATTTTTTAGACGCTTCGAATTTTGATAAATTTGTATAATTTTCTTTTTCTTTATAACATGAAAATTGTATGAAATATATATAAATCTTTATCTGTTACCGAGAGACGACAGCATAATATGGTTATTTATTTGATCAAATGAAGGCTTTTTTGGAAATTATAGCTTTTTCATTTTTCAAGATGGCGAAATGTAATAAGCAAGTTTTTTTTTTTTTTTTTTTTTTTTTTTTTTTTTTTTTTTTTTTTTTTTTTAAATCAATGATCCAAATAAATAAGACAATCTTAGCTTGCTGACTTCTTTGAAAACTTATTTTATTTTTTTTTAATTCTGAAATTATATGTTCAAGCCTATTTTTTATGCGTTTCTGTACCGTACAAAATATAGGGAGCTAGGCACGAATGGGTAAATATTTTTATTAGACATTTACGGTGAAGTTATTTATGTAAAGTCCTTTTCAAGATGATTATGAAGTAAATTCTTTTTAAGCTTCACATACGTTTATTATTGGTTTATTATTAATAACACGTATAATGTAGTCTCTGTAAATAAATAAATATATATTTTTAGTAGTTCATAAACATATTAATTATGGTATATAAAACACAATTTAAAAGCTTATTCTACAAAAATCTAGACAATTTATTTCCATATTTAATGCGTTTATATTTTATAAAATAAATACAAAAAAATAGCTTTTTTTAAGCATTTTTCTAGTTCATTTTGCAACAATTTAATGTAATTTTACCAGCAAATTTGGGAAAACAAAAATTCATTCATCAAATCTTACAAAAAGTCTCAAATTTACGGCACATATTTTTTCGGCTGGTAACCTTGGACATACCCATTTAAAAACGACCAAGACACTCTTTGGCCCTACACACGTCGCTGTAGTATAAAGACTGCTTAGAATTGATGTACACACATGCTTCATGTGCCCAGTCTTTACATTTATGACACTGTATCCAGTCTTCTTCAAAAGTTTCGCCACAAATGATGCATTCTGTTTCCTGGTCCTTTGTAAAACTGTCGATGCTCTCCTTCCTTTAAATTTTTTTCTCGATTGCATTTGCCAAATCGCTTTTGTTGGTTGTAGCATTCTTTTTAATGGTTGTAGCTTTATGAACTATTAAATTAACAACTAACAAGACTACTAACTACTCTTCATCCAAGAAGCGTCCGAGGGTACCCGACGGAATTGTGTCCATATATACGCATTAAAATATCAAATTTTAGCTGAAAATTTGAAAAAAAAAATTTTTTTTACTATTTTTCCCATTATTAGACTGATATATAGATTTCAAATAATTTTTTACATAAAAATAGAAAACAATTTTGCAGTGAAGGGTTAATCAATGGCAAGTATAAATTCTCTAAATTTATAACTTTGGACCTTTTTATTTTCTTTTTCAACAAAATTTCTGTTTTGATTAAAATGTATACGAAGATTGCCACGGATGCTTTTCGTATTGTTTTAGAATTTAAATAAAATGTAAGCAGTACAAAGAAATGGAATCGATGTCGAAATTTAGAATATGTGTTTAACTTCCATATGACTTTAAATTTATATTCCATGTATAATTTATATCGGAAATGCAATTGAAGACGAAACTTTTTCATCTGTTTACAAAAAGTACTAATTTTAGAGTTCCTTTATTTCAGTATGCTTATTTTGATTTAATTATTTATTCAATTATATTGTAAATTATAACACACATATTCATAACTATCCATTTATTCATTTATTTATTTTTGTTTGTTTCATCTAATTCAACTTATGAGTTAGAAAAGCGAAAAACTTTACAAATGTAAGTATAAATACTATTAATAAGCCTTAATTGGGTATAATAATAACTATATGACAATAATATGTATTCCAAACGGAAACGTCAAAACGTATATTAAAATATGTATTTGCTTAAAAGATTTTACTAAAAACACATTAACAATATATTAAAAACCTATATTGACATGTTTCAACTCCTTCATTCTGTAGTCATCATGTTGTATAATAGAAATTACAAATATAATGCACATGAAAACCGAAAAAAAAAATCGAATACAAGTTAACATATAACGCCCCTACATTTACGATACGCACGTGTCCCTTCCATGTTGCAATTCCGCAATTTGTCCAACAACTCAATCCATATATTCGGGATGAGAAAAGATAACGTATCTTTACAAACCCCTGAACCTCTTAACTAAACCTCAATGGTCTCTCTTATAAATAAGTGTAAATAAAAATTACACTTGTAAATCAATCTACTCTTGTTAAAAAGTATGTTAATGCTCTCTATTTGATTCAGCTGGGATAAAGCAGTATAACCCCTGTTATACACTGCTCAAAACAATTAAAGGATATTTGAAGTTTTATATAAAATAAAGATATAAACAAAATTTTTTTTGCCGAAAATAGAAGAAGAGAATCACAAATGCAAATTTTTCTGGTTTTCAAACTGTGGAGTATGCAAATTTTGAGTTCGACGTCAAAAACGTCGCTTCAGCGGCAGCGAATGAAATTTGACTTTCAACTGGATAAAAGAGAATGAAGACAAGGATGATCGGCATTCCGTGATTGCTTTGTTTCGATGAGTGCGATGTCTCAGCGAAGTCATTTGACAGATTCAGAAGCTTTGAGAATTGTTGGTAGGTTAGAAGGGGGCCAAACTCAAGCCGAAGTAGCGCAAGCCATTGGAGTGTCACAAAGTGTCATTTCCAGGATCTGGAACCGTTTTTTGGATAGTGGATGTGCAGGCCAAAGACCAGGGCAAGGTCGTAGATGGGCAAAAACGCCCAATGAAGATCGGTATTTAGCGTTAACAGCTCGGAGACACCGAACCATGAACGCTACTCTTCTCCAACAACACCTTCGCTCGGCTACAGGCACCACGATTTCAACTCAGACTGTCCGAAACCGGCTTCATGCTGTAGGTCTGTATGCTCGCCGACCGATGGTATGTGTTAGATTAACATCAAGGCATCGTCGCGACCGCAGGGAGTGGGCAACCGAGCATGTCAACTGGAGGAGAAATGAATGGAGCAATATTCTGTTTTCTGACGAGTCCCGTTTTTCTGTGCATCCGAATAATAGGCGTATTTTCATCTGGAGGGACCGTGGCAGTAGGAATAATCCTGCGTTCGTGCACGAAAGTGTCAGATTTGGCGGTGGAGGAGTGTTGGTGTATGGTGGCATCTCCATTGACGGGCGCACTGACCTCTACATCATTCGAGATGGAGCTCTGACTGGTCGCCGATATAGGGATGAGATCCTCAGACCTATTGTAGTCCCTTACGCTGCAGCAATCGGAGATAACTTCATTTTAATGGACGATAACTGCAGGCCACATCGTGCAAACCTGGTGGAGGATTTCCTTTTCGAGGAAGGAATCGTTCGAATGGAATGGCCAGCGTGTTCTCCAGACGTGAATCCAATCGAGCACGTTTGGGACGCTCTAGGAAGACGAGTTTCTGGCCGCCAACAACCCCCACATACTCTCCAAGAACTGGAAAGATCTCTTCTGGAAGAGTGGGGCAGAATACCCCAACTCGTCATTAATAGCCTCATTGAGTCCATGCCTCAAAGGTGTTCAACGTTGCTGGCCACCCGTGGAAATCATACCTCCTACTGAAAGTGATTTTCTTTGAAGAAAACACCTTTTCTTATTCTTTTTTTCTCATATGCACAAATTGTGTTTTTTTCCTTTAGTACACAAATGCGCAATAAAATGCATTTTTTTTTCTGCCAAACATGTGTAATTTATTCTCATATAACCTACTATGTCTGTCGACCATGTATCAATCAGCTAAACAGTTTACCAGATACAAAATCCACCTAAAACTGCAATATCCTTTAATTGTTTTGAGCAGTGTACTTTATATCCGACATATGCTCTTTACATCTGGTATTGAATTTTCATTTGGCCATACGTATATAATGACTTCTCATTCCCCCTCCTTAATAAATGTAATCATATAAACTCCTGAGAGGTCATTCCTACTAATAGGATTGATTTTGGTGTTTAAAAACTTCTTTAACTTGGGGGGGGGGGGGGGAGGCTTCCCGATCAAACATAAAACGAAATCTTTAAATAAACAATTAAATTAAAAAAATCAAAAAACCGACTGCGTAAAAAGCGAACTAATTAATTATTTCTCATCAATGTGAAACTATTTTTTTTCCAATTCCTACTATTAGCTCACACTCTCGCTGTATATATCTTGTTCAAATTTTCAATCGTTAATAAATTACTTATTTATTCATCCAATCAAGCTCAAATAAATTTTTTTAAACTTGTAGTGGATGACACTTGATGTTAATCCAGTTTTTTTTTAAATATTAATTCATTAATTAAATTAAATTAATTAATTTTCAATAATCGAGAGAGACCTCTTCTTGATCAAGGTATTTTAAGACCGAGAGAGCTCTCTTCTTGATCAAGGCATTTTAAGCGGAGGTAAGAAGAATGGGAGAAAAAAATTCTCTTATTGACCTAAGTAGGAATTGACTTAAAGTATTTTTTTTTATATTACTTGTTTATATTACTTACCTTTTTTTTATTTACATGTATTGATGACTTTTAGGTTGTGTTTATTTGTTAGTTCCTATCTATAAATACTGTTTTGATGAAGTCTATAAATGTCTATGATGGTTAGAGTTGCAGTAAAGCTAGAGATCCTACATACACAACTTCCAGGTTGTATGATATTTTAACGGAGCTTCCGACTGTAAAATAGTCAATGAAGCATCTTCTTCATTTTGAAAGACCTATCCAATGATATGCCACTCAATAGGGTGCGTAATTTTTTTTCCGTCTCTACCGCCATTTTGTATTTTACGGCCACCATTTTGAATTTATAAAAACAAAACCTAGCCTATAATCATCGGGCCATTAAGATGAATTGATAGAGACCGCATTCATTAAAATCCATCTAGCCGTTGGCATGTCTTGGGTGTATAAAGAAATCCACATACACAGATACGCGTGAAACACATAACCCTTCTTTTCAGTCGGTAATAAAGGATATTTTATTTAATCAAAGAAACACGGGAAATAATTTTATGCCACCCTTTTCATACTAACTTCATTAACAGTTTTATTTTTAGAAGTATCCGTGTACATTTTATCAAAGGAGCACTGAATTAATTTGTTAATTAACTTTACCTGATACCCATTATCAATAGCAATATGTTTAATTTTCTCCAATTCATACTCCAGATTTATATCGGAAGAAATTCTGAAAGCACAATTAATTAGGAACCTGAAGGTGGATAATTTATAAGATATTGGGGTGCATGCATCGAAAGGTATAATGTTTAAATCCGCAATAGATTTTCGGTAAACTGAACGGATTAACTCTCTCCCCCCTCTGTTTAACTCGACATCTAAAAAAGGAAATCTTCCACCTGTTTCTAGTTCAACAGTAAATTTAATATTATTGTCAAGTTCATTTAATTCCTGTATCAAAACCATTAAATCCACAATATTCCCTCACCAAACAATAAAAATATCGTCGGGTCGTAATTTAATTTCCGCCAGAAGGCCAGACACTGTAGACCCTATCGGCGCACCACAAGACTGTT
Organism: Maratus speciosus; assembly: GCA_963932465.1. NCBI lineage: Eukaryota > Metazoa > Arthropoda > Arachnida > Araneae > Salticidae > Maratus > Maratus speciosus. Next base: position 446,943,449 of record OZ010786.1, read on the forward strand.
CATTAATAACATTATTAAAATACATATAGTGTGGGCATTTCCCGAGCAAAGCGATATAAGTAAGCGTCCTATCTTAAATGGGAGAGGTAACTGCAAGATTAAAGGCGAGGTCACATCAATCAAGGTCGCAATCTACGTAGAGGACGGGGATAAACTACAGGAAGATGCCTGTTTTCTTACTTCACAAACTAAAATTGTAAAGTTTTTTTCACCTTGATTAATAGCTGAAATGTCTCTGACAAGGCGAAGAAAACTTCGTGGTGTCCAGTACGTGGGACGCCCCTCTCGCTACGCCATTATTTTGCAATAAATGTGGTAAACAAAATTCTGTTCCATGAGTGACTAAAGATTTAGAAAATATGCGCAGATGGTAGATATCCTGTCATATATGATGTCACACTAAAAGCCCGCGTATGTGGATTATCACCCTGTCCACAAGATTGTGCAACTGTGTTAGTTTACGCGCCGATTTCTGTATTAAGTTTGTACGCTTACTTATATCGCTTTGTTTCCCGAGCTTTAGCCTTTCCACTTTTGGATGTCTTTAATTTAATCAATTTCACTTTTGAATTTGTCCGGTTTCAATTTTTCAATTTGTTTTCCTTTTCGTTCCTGGCTAACGGTTACAGATTCTCGGCAAAAGGGACGTGGGCAGGGACCCTTGCGGAAACTTAAAAAAAAATTTAAACTTGGGTTCTAAATTTGGGATAAACTTTAAACCTTAAAAACACAATGTTGTTTTATTTAAGTGTCCTAACCGTCTTATAAATGTCTGTCACATCATGCTTATTTACTCAGATACATAATGGCGGCGATACGATCTACTCAACAGCACTTTTTTAAATCGGTAACTTAGCTAAATATAGATATGGTACCGATGAGTATCTTTTCCTGCAGTCGGGCAACAGTTAGCAGCTGACACCTGAGATATAAGCGAGTTCCGTGAAGTCAGTTATTCACTAGGGAAGTAATTAGGGTTACGTATAAAATGATTTAGAAGAGGTGGAAGTTTGCGTAGAGTTATGTCACCGGGAAGAGTCAATTTAAAATAAGCATTCGCCATTTGTCTTAGGTAGGAGAATACTGATGTACAGTCGTGGAAAAAAAAAGTAAACACCCCCTACTAACTCCTCAACAAATTATCGTAGAAGAAAGTTACTGGTACCGAACGATTGGAAATAAAGTCTACTTTTAAATGATGTATATAAAATTTGTTTAAGGGGCCATCTACATATTAAAACGAAACATAACTTTGTTTTTTTTTCAATAGCAGTACCCAATTCTGACAGCATAAATGAACTCTACACTCTTCAATTAGCCTAAAAACGAATTTTTATGCAATTCGTACCATAAGTTTCCGAGAAATTAATTATTTTAAAACGAGCGTATTTTCAGGGCTGTATCCAAATTGATGTTCCGTACTGGATTGTTAACTGAGAGAGCCGCTTCCTTGATCAAGGCACTTTAAGCACCACTCAAGGAGTCAATGAAGCGTGTTCGATTACAGTATGGCAGAATAAATTTCAAAATGTCTACTCACTTCCATCATAGACGGCCCCTTAAACCATCATTTTGCCGTTTTTTAAGCATAATTTGAAAACTACTTGGAAGAAAAATGTGAAATTTTTGAATTTCCATAAAGCAGGACTTAATAAATCTAAATCCATCAAAAAAAAATGTAGGTTGCAATTCATAATTTTTTCGAATATTAATTTCATAATTCATAATTCATATAATAAAATTATAAAAATTGCAAATTCAGCTTATTTATGTTTGAGTATATTAGTATTATTACCACAAAAAAATTAGCACATTAGGAGCATAATTTCGGGAGATATAAATAAAAATATGAAAATATAATTTAACATTAGAAGCACTAAATTTTGAATGTTTATAATTCAAAAACTTATCATTCAAATGACTTGAAATTTGGTGTCTAGGCATAGTTTGAATCGAAGATTTGAAATATCTCGTTAAAATTGGGTATTGCCATTGAAAAAAATGAAGTTAGGATTCGTTTTAATATGTAGATGACCCCCTAAGAAAATTTTATATACATCTTTTAAAAGTAGACTTTATTTCCAATCGTTCGGTATCAGTAACTTTCTTTTATGATGATTTGTTGAGGAGTTAGTAGGGGGTGTTTACTTTTTTTTCCGCGACTGTACAATTTTCAGAATCCAGGAACCTGAAATTCTCGATTTGAGTGTGTATCAGAAAGTTTGCGCTACTGTCTAAAATTAATGTTATAAACACAAAATATATAATAGTTATACCATATTTGAATGAGCAAAATAGATTTTAAATATCACAATTAAGTTCGTTAAGGTTAAAATTGTATAGAATTATTAAAATACATTTTTGACACTTTCCAACATAGTTGAAAAGATTTTATAAATTCGGTTTGTCTGTCACTCTGTGTGACCACACTATAACTCGCGTAAAGTTACTGAGATTTTCATGCAATTGATATGTGCTAATGATATTTACCATGATATGTTCGGCATTCAATATAAAGTGTGTATCGTTAATAGTTCATTTACAGGGGCACCCAAATAATTTCATTATTGGTCAATAGGAGGCGTTTGCAGTGTATTTTAATGACATTACGCTATTTCAAAGGCATTGAAATTGGTATAAATCACTGAATTTCACTAAAGGATTATTACTATAAAATAAGGCATTCATAGCACTTATCGTTCATTTACAGGGGCACACTAAAGAAATCGGTTACAGTACTGTCTTTGAGCAATAAATGCTGAATGTTGCTCTTTCGGTACATTTTCAAAATACATTTGTATTTTGTATTTTAAACTGACTAAAGGAAAGTATTTTAGTAATTTATTTTGAACTGATTTTTTCAAGTATTTTGTATTTTGAAAATACTCAAAATACATTTCTGTTGATTTCAATCTGCTTTTTTTTAAACCGCAGATCTGAGATTCACTAAAGCAAAATGCGCACCTGACTGTTTTGTTTCGTCTTAGGGTTATAATGAATGCATCTGCTCTGCCGAAGCATTTTTGCTGAATGTTTCCAATTCTAACGTTCTAGTTTTTATAGTTCTAACATTGCTATGAGAATGACAAAAACTACTGTGTAAACAGGAAGAATCATGTAGAGTTTTGCTGTGTATTCCATTTTTTTAAAATACGATAGAATATACTGCAGTTAGTTATTCAAGACTCGTGAAAGAATGACTCAGCTCCCACTGATAATGTATGAAGTGAATTAATTAATTGGGATATTACAGTTGCGCTGTATTAGGCGGGAATTTTTTAAAAGATAATTTATGTTGATAATGGTGTTAAAAAGTTAAGGCAACATGCAAAATGTGTAAAACAAGGTCTACTTTTATAAGTGGAACTTTTGAAGCCACAACTAACTTTAAAACTCATTTAAATTTTAGATTTTTTGTTTTATACCGTTATGCACTGATTGAAACATTTTTTATAGCTCTTTGTATTCATTGTATTAATGTTCAGATATAATTTACCCCAGTCGTGTTAGTTATTAAATGGAGAGTGGATTTTATTGTATAAATATAGTTCTATTAATTGATATATTTATTTTTACAAATACAGTATGAATATGTTTAAATTCAGTTTTACAATATAAATGAATGAGATTTTCAATATGTTATGAAAATTTAAAGTCATTTTATTAAAATCACTTATTCAAGATTGATGGAACTTTAAGACAGACCACGACGATGAGCGATGCATTGATGACAGGCACCTTTAATTTATTAAACTCTAAAAGATCATTACTAAAGCGCACTACTAAAAAGAAAAAAAAAAACATTATTTGGTGTCATTTCCACATATTATAATATTCATAGGATTTAAACAATAACATTTAGCATGTTCTTTATTTTATATTTCTCTTTAAATTATTTCTTATTTTTTATTCATGGGAGTCACTCATATTTTCATTAAAGTGATCGGGGCATTAATGAATTATGTATTTTTTTTTAACCGACTCTCAACAAAGGGGTTATGCAATTCGTTTATATCCACGCATAACTCTTGAACTGATGCTTCGATTTTCAATCTCGCTCTCTCTTCTTTTTTTTTTCTTATTTAAGAAAGGTTTCTGCTTGCAGGTGACAATGTTTCGATTTTGAACCGATTCGATTTGAACCGATTTCGATTTTGACAATGAACCGTTTTTTGGTTTTATAAGCATTATCTTTCATAAACATTAAGCTATCATCACGAAATTTTAATATATCATCAGGTACTGCACGTGAAAATGAGGGATATTAAATAACTAAGAGAATTAAGTAAAATGAACGAGGATTACTGTTCTGCACCAGATAAGTAAATAGATTTTATCCGAACGCGCATCAACCAGCGGTGCCGTTTGGGTCAGGTGGAAGCTATTTTTTTCGTTCTGGGTCGGGTTCGTGTTCGTTTGGCCCTTATTCGAGTTCTGGTATGTTCTTGTTGACTCTTGCGGGACGGGTTTGAAACAGTGCTGAAATCATTAAAAAAAAAAAAAAAAAAAAAAAAAAAAAAAAAAAAAAAAATCACGGTTTTCGGCGTATTCAGTTCCAGCTGATAATCGTACTTTAAAAAACCTTAAGGAAATATTCCATGTGTGTGTGTGGAGGGGGGAGATCTATTTTCCTAATATCCTCGACTGAGCAGTGTCTCTTAGGCTGTGAAACCAGAGGTAGATGCTATAACTTTATTGATTAAACAGAGAGTATACAGAGATTCTTAAAAATAATCCAAATGGTATACAGCGTACACCTCCGTATATGGGGCATTCTCACAATCTTTTGACTTTCATGTCGCTGAATAATAATTTTTATTTTAATACACTTTTATGTGTTTTTTTTATTTCATTATATTGGGGAACATCCCATTGCATGATTGCACAACAATATTAACGAAATACTAAATAAGGTTTGGACGATGTTGAGGGTATAAACACCTGGAAAACTCCTATACTAATAATATTTTTTTATTTAATACACTTTTTTGTGTTTTTTTTTTTTTTATTTTATATGCTGGGGAACATTCCATTGCATGACTGCATAACAATATTAACGAGATGAATAACTTTGGGACGATGTGGGAATCCAAATACCAGGAAAACTCATCTACGGTCCCGTGTCCCTGACGCTGATTTTAAGTTTGGAGCTCTCTGGATAAAATTGTTTCAATAAAAATAATTCGATGTAATTTTTTCCTGAAACTGGAACTATTGTTTTATATAAATATGTAGCTAAAAATTAACCTGCACACATTTTTAGGGTTGTTATTATTTTTTATACTCTGTTTGCGTTTCAGATTCCTTACCATCCCTCTTCTAAAATTATACAGAAAATCATTTCAGATGCAGCCACAGAATTTTTTTCAAGTTTTTTCTCATAAATAATGTCTAATAATATAAAATGAATAGAAATAATGTCTGAAATTCTTTGGCAGGAAATTTACTGTAGAATTTAAATCAGCATTTAAATATCAATTTCAAGCATCGTGACTTTATTGCTAGTCTCACCGTCCCCAGGGTTTATTCCTGCACTTTTCGAGGTAAATTATATATATATATATATATATAATCCAATTTTAACAACTGTTTCTAAAAATCAATGAACATTGTGGCTATCACTTAGTTTTAACATGATTTTCCTAAAAATAGGTGGTAATTTTCCTTACCGTTCCATTTTTACCGTCCCTTTATTTTACCATTTCGTCCCTTTTTTCCAATAGCATCCCCTTTTTTTTTACCTTACCATCCCTTCTTTAACACCCCTTTAAGACAATGTTATACAAAAATTCTGTATTAAAAGTACTACATTGCTATTAATTCTTATTTGAATGTCCTGTGGGTACTATGCAAATTCATTATAAGTAAAAATTTAGCAGAAAATAAAAAGTTATAGGGGTAAAATGATAAGGAAAACTAAACTCGCAAGTTTAACTTAAACCTCAGTTAAATAAAAAAATTTTCGCTGCTGACCATTTTTTCTTTATTTTGAATCATTAAGGCATTATTCGTCCATCAGATTAAAATGTTATTTTACCAAATTTAATTGTGTCCGTTTTTTTCCCCCAAAAATCAAAAGATTGTGAGAATGCCCCATATCCTCCGCTATACCACTGGTTTGGTAACTTATTTTATAAAGAAAGTTCACTATATTGTTTAAAATGAAAAAAAAAAAATATTTTTCTAACTATTACTATGCAAACATACACGGTCCGAAATAACAGGTCTCGGCCCGAGCCCAACCCGTAGAAAAATCTTTTTAGCCCTTTCCGTCCCGTACAAAAAAATATATACATATATATATATTGGCACAACCTCGTATAAAAGCTAAAGGTTCGGCCCGAGCCCGGCCAGGTATAAAAGCTAAAAACTCGAAACAAGCTGGGAGACCCAATATAAAAGCTGGAAAATTTGGCCCGAACCACCTGGCCGGGGAACATGATGCATAGCACCTTGGGGTCCAGGGTCAAGTAAACAGAGTTTGGCACTGTAGGCCCTGATCCTAGATGGATCGTCCAGCCAAAGGTTTAGTTTTTTTTTTTTTTTTTTTTTAGTAGTTTATAGATACAAATTTTTATAGCATACACAGTGTTGCTCAAAGATTTCGGATAATTTTCCAATGGAAATTATTGAAATTGCTTTTTCAAATGTTTTATTGGTTTCCAGACGATTCAATTAGACATCATATTTCAACTTATTAAACGGCGAAATTTTGTTACATTATTCTGAAAGTGTGGTAAAGTGTTTCATAATCTATGCTCCACGCATGATTTTTTTCTTTCTTCTTAATCATCAACTAAAGATAAAGATAGTACTTAAGAATAATTTTACTTACCGCTGTAAATTAATTATAAATGTTGCGGAAAACTATTCTTGTTAAGAAAATCATTTTGTAATTTACTTCTGCAGTGTATTCAAATTTTACGACTTCTTGAAAACTTTAATAAAATCTACTGTTTTCACTTTTTTGAAAATTCTTACTGAAATAATATACATTTAATTTTCTACTAATCTGGTAAAAACATTATAACAGAAAAGTTAATATAATTTGCACTTTTAGGTAGCTTTCATTACAAAAAGCTACCTATTGCAGCCGTTCGGAGGAAAGCGATTTCAAAAAATTTTGGTATATTATCATCTATCATGACCCCCAGACCCCGAAACCACCCTCCGTTCAAAATTGATATATATATATATATATATATATATATATATATATATATATATATATCCATATATATATATATATATATATATATATATATATATCCATATATATATATATATATATATATATCTGACCTTTGTCATACTGTAACTCTCGAATTTATGGACCGATTTGGATGTAATTCGGTATGTACATAGTACATATCAATGTCTCGACCGAGTTCGTTGGCCAGCTTCCTCCGCCATTTTGTTTCAAAATGGCGGCCATTTAAAATTTTTTTTAAAAATTTGAACTTTGAAATGTGGTACCAAAGAATTGAAAATGGAAAAATATTTTTTTCTTATGTATTTGACCTTTATACAAAGATTCCGGAGCAGTTTTTGTTTCGTCTATATCTTAAAAAATGGCTGAGTTATAGCATTTTGAATTTCTAGCGTGGCTGACATTTTGAAACGTCCTGAATTTTGTCACGCGATAAAAGGCGTATTTATGAACCGATTTGGATGTAACTTCGTTAGTACATAGTACATACCAATGTCTCAACCGAGTTCGTTGGCCAGCTTCATCCGCCATCTTGTTTAAAAATGGCAGCCATTTAAATTTTTAAGAAAAATTTAAATTTGTAATGTGGTACCAAAAAATTGAAAATTGAAAAAATATTTTTTTCTTATGTATTTGACCTTGATACAAAGATTTGGGAGCAGTTTTTGTTTCGTCTATATCTTAAAAAATGGCTGAGTTATAGCATTTTGAATTTCTAGCGTGGCTGACATTTGGAAACGTCCTGATATTTGTCACGTGATAACAGGCGTATTTATGAACCGATTTGGATGTACCTTGGTGTGTACATAGTACATACAAATATCTCGACCGAGTTCGTTGGCCAGCTTCATCCGACATCTTGTTTCAAAATGGCGGCCATTTAAATAAATTTAAAAAATTTAAAATTTAAAATTTAAAATGAGATACCAAAAAATATGAAAATGGAAAAGATTTTTTTCGTATGTGTTTGACCTTAATACAAAGATTCCGGAACAGTTTTTTTTTCGTCTATATCTAAAAAAATGGCTGAGTTATAGCATTTTGAATTTCTATTGTGGCTGACATTTTAAAACGACCTGATTTTTGTCACGCGATAACAAGCGTATTTATGAACCGATTTGGATGTTACTTGGTCTGTACATAGTACATACCAATGTCTCGACCGAGTTCGTTGGCCAGCTTCATTCGCCATCTTGTTTCAAAAGGGTTGCCATTTAAAAAAATTAAATTTAAAATTTAAAATGAGGTATTAAAAAATTGGAAAATGAAAATTTTTTTATGTGTTTGGCCTTGATACAAAGATTCCGGAGCAGATTTTGTTTCTGAAAATTTGTTCTTTTGTTTATATCTTAAAATATGGTTGAATTATAGCATTTTGAATTTCTAGTATGGCTAACATTTTGAAACGATCTTGTATTTGTCACGCGATAACACATGTATTCGCCTATTTCCATGTAAAAAGGCATGTGGATAGTATACATCAACATCTCAGCGAAATATAAGTTACTTTAAATAAAAGCAGCTTGGATAAAGCTGACTAATTTCGCGAAATTCTGATTCATAATGATTTTGTATTGATAAAAATTAGTATTGAATCTCCTATATTCGGTTTCCACTAAATTGAGCTTCGTGTGTTTGAATAATATAAGTTGGCTTTTTTAAAATAAGGAATTTGAAAGCTACCTCTTCCTCCCGGCACTGGCCGGAAGGACTTTTTGAGATGCGTTCGTATTTATATAAATACATAGCTCCTATAATCGCCGTCTAGTCCTTCCGTCTGTCTGTTCGTCATTCCCTATATAACAGCGCTAAAACTACTCAACCGAATTTTTTGAAAATTTATATAGTCGTTGCAGAATTTTGTGAAGTCATTTTGAATTTTATGAACATCGAATCAAAACTTAAAAAGATGATAATAACCTTTTCTTCGTTCTATTAAATCCTATCATTAGTAGTTAATTCAGTGATATTTCATGATTGGTAATTATTCTAGGTTGCCATGTTGATTACTCCTATTTAAGATGTAGTCATATTATTTCAGTATTACTGAATTTAATATCGTAATAAAATTTTTATTCATGCACTTTTGCTTAAGAGTGCAACACCTATTGCACCAAGATCTGAATATTTATAAAACTAGTTATAGTACTAACGTCATTTGCCACGTTTGAAGTACAATATCTGGCTAATTTCGTTCTGATTGTCATATATTTTATTTTTCATTAAACGAAGGCAATATTTAAATTTATTAAAATAAATATTTGCAAACGTATAAAAGTTTTTTATATTGATAGGCAAAACGAAAGCCTGATTTTCTTTTAGCTAGGATTAAAAGTGTATGAATATTCTAAAAGTAACACTTAAAAACAAAAAATATGTTTTTTGACTTTGCTTATATTAGTTTACTCAAACAATGCGCACTTAATTTTGTAAAATATTATTTTAAAACAGTAAACCGAAATTCGAATAAGCTTATTATTATTTTTTTTAACATTTTTTTCTATAGTAATAATAATGCTTAGTAATATTCTTTATGGCGCAATAAAACTTTTATTAAAGTTTCAAAATTTCACCTCGATGTTTATTAATATATATAGTGTAAGAGTCCAACAGTTTTAGAATATGTTAAACAACTTTTACGTGCTTTAAAAGAAATTCTTTTTTATCAGCATATTGTTTTTGTTAATGACACGAGTTACTACAATGAAATAAAATATTGGCAGAAGATTCTTTTACTTTTCCTTAAAATATTTATTTACGAGACTTGCCTTTTTTAATTTTATTAAAATTTCATTATTTTCCCCTTAATTTAATCTCCTTGCGATAATAATATTGTTTCGTGAAATTGAAATTATGTTAAACTAAAAGAAGAAAATTTGTTTTTCTAACAGTAAAAAAAAAATTCTTTAAAGAAATTTGTGTATTTTCGTAGGTAACTTTTTATAAGAAGTGTTACATAAACATTGAGTGTAAATTCATAAAAAAAAAAAGGTACAGTAAATTGCGAGTTATATCCTAAAAAATGTAATGCAAGGCATAGTAAATATAGATTGAAAAAAAAATACCCACAATTTTTTTCTTCCAGAATATCTTTTCTCATAGATTATGCAGCGGTCCCGTCATTCAGTCTATTTTTCAAAGCAGCTACGGAAGCGTTTTCTTTGGAATCTAGTTTCTTAAACATTAATTGGTCTAGATGCCGTATGTACGTATATGAAGAATATTCTTTCAACTGACATGACGGTCATAACCATGTAGCTAATTTCAATCTCTTCAACTTACAAAAACATACGTATTTATAATCTTATTTTATCCTCCTCGATTCTGAGGTATAACATGTGATACTTTAGAACCGAGGAGGCTATAAACTAAATTGTTTGATCTTTTTACATTTTTACTTCACTTCTATATAGCTGAATGTGTTTGACTTTGGATCTAAACCAATAAAGAGCAGCACTGATGCTTATTTTCTGATAAAATAAGTGTTATTTCCATCTGAGTTTGCAAAATGCATTCCAGACAGTGTGTCCAAGAAAGTAAGAAATTTTCATAATTAATTAACTTAAACGCTTTGCAATAAAAACATTTGAGGATTTGTAGATCATTCAATTAATTAAAGGCCGTCAATTTGGCATAATTTAGGTTATTAATAATTAAATTGATATTTTAAGGGTGGTAGTAATTTTAGATCCATATATGTAAACGTTACCAGCCCCCTAAAGTAACAATTTCAGAAAAAGTGTTTCTTCTATCATCAATGGTGTTTTTTTGTTTGTGCAAAATCAATGAGCGTGTATTCTCAGTGTTATTTTACCATCGAGTCTGAAGGGATTAGAAAATAGCGTATTTTGCAACTGTTTTTTTTTTTTTTCGACAAATTACTCATTTGAAGAAAATTCATTACAGTTACTCACGTTATTAGATATATATTTTTTTTTATGAAAGCGAGTTTTTTTTTTATGGAAAATTATGTTTATGATACATTAAAAAATATTTGAATAAAAATTTGAAAAGCTGGATTCCTTATTAGACTAGAATCGTCTTATATCAGTCACCTTTTTGAAACCAAATTTCATTGATTCAAGGACCGATTTCAACATATCACAGAAATAATATGATGTTAATTTTGATTTCAGTTATTTGAATCTTGAATGTGACCTAATTCTGCTAACTTGCGATTTGTTTACACTTACTTCCGATTATGCTTTGTAATGCGCAAATAGATACTTCTGGCATATCTACCCATTAATGAAGAAATCTGCATTTTTGTGTAATGAAGATATGAAGAAATATACCCTGTATATGAAGAAATATACTTATATATGCATGGAGGTGGTAATGGAGGTATAGAAGTATATTGAACCCTAAATGAATTTCAGATTAAATATTTTACAGTTTTTCTGAAAATATATATTCAAATTTACAGAATAGTACAATAAATATTAAACAAAAACATAATTTGAAGAACAAATTAAAAAAACAAAATTTATTTCCTACAATGTTTAAGCCCGAGAAGGGACAGATATTAAGATGTTTCATTCAATCAATTCTACATTTAATGTTAAATTTTTGTAACAAATTAGTTAAGTCAATTGAAGATTAAAAAATAAAAATAAAATTCATACAATATGATACTTAAAACACCATAAAACATTAGATTCCCTTCAAATCGAATCGAAATAAATCTTAGACTTCTTCCATTTTTAATTGAAAATATTTGTATTGCAGATTTTGTATTATGTTTATGACAATTGTGCTAAAATGATAAGATGCAGGCAAAATACAAAACTTTAAAAAAAAGTCTAAGATTTATTTCGATTTCATTTGAACGGAATCTATTTTTTTAGGGTGTTTTAAGTATCATATTGTATGAATTTTATTTTTATTTTTTAATCTTCAATTGGCTTAACTAATTTGTTACAAAAATTTAACATTAAATGTAGAATTGATTGAATGAAACATCTTAATATCTGTCCCTTCTCGGGCTTAAACATTGTAGGAAATAAATTTTGTTTTTTTTAATTTGTTCTTCAAATTATGTTTTTGTTTAATATGTCAAGTTTTTTAATAGCTACAGCACTCAGACGAACGCATTTCAAAATTAATAGAGAGTATCATCATCAGGCTTTGATGTATGCGGCATTGCATCACAATGTGGGATGCAGTTTACCAATGTGTAATTCAAAATGTTTCATCTCTGTAGTAATGCAGGTTGCGGTAGTTTGGACAAAAACTTCCAATCTGAACGTAAATAATCTATAATCAAAACATAAAAAAATAACTTCACTTAAATTTAGATAACCTATTTCCCACTCAAGAACACTATGAATGTAAATGTAAATTGTGTTGAATCCTTACTGCTAATATTTAACAATATTATAACTGTGATACAGTAAAAAATAAAAAAATAAAAGTTTTACTTAAATTTTTAAACTTTATTCTCACCAAAGGGGTGATGTAAACACATAAGAAAATTATTACCTAAGTTTAACTTGGGGTATAAATAGTTCTCATCTCGGAAAAAAAGAAATACATTTTAAATTTTAAGTTATGTAATTCCCCACTAAATTCGCTACCTGCGTCAAAATAGCTATCCATTAGAAACTTTTTACTAAAATATAAACTTGATCAAAGCAAAAACTAATTCTGAAAATATTCTTTTCATTTCCACTATGACGCCATATTCACCTGTTTAATATTTGAAAAAAAAAAAAAAAAAAAAAAAAACTAGCTCAATTTAATAATATTTCACGTGAAAATCTTTCAACTAAAAAGAAATAAATCATTATTACGGATAAAATATCCAAAAAAAATTACTAAAATAAAAACTTATTCTAAACATATCCTTTTTATTTCCACTATGACGCCATATTCACCTTTTTAATTTTTGAAAAAAAAAAAACTAGCTCAATTTAATAATATTTCACGTGAAAATCTTTCAACTAAAAAGAAATAAATTATTATTACGGTTTTGAAATTTTTGCAACAATGAAGTAAAAATGTTACATTTTCTAGGAAAAATGTCCGTTGATTTTCAATGAAAAAGCGAAAATTGGAATTATTAAGAAAAATATTTGAATGATGCAAAAAAAAAAAAAAAAAAAAAAAATTGGACCATGTTTTTCTCTGGGTCACCCTTATGCAAAGGCATTTTACCATTTGTTTTCACCCTGACGTCAGGCAAACTTTTTTACACTTTAAATTTATAATATCATTAGAATTAGTAAAGAATAAAAGATGAGTGGCATCAGGGACAAAAAGTTGGGAAGAAAAAATGAAAAAGTTATGATCTCCATAGGCTTTTCCATGTTAAATTAACATTGAGCAGTGACACTGGAAATAAATAAGTATTGCGCTGCCTCGCAATACTTAAATATTTCTCAAACTAAACTAATATTTACTTAAGGGGTCCGGGACACATTTTAAAATAATTTTTATTTATTGAATTAAAATTTTGAATTTTTTTGTGCTGGTTAACCATATTATTTGTAAACAAAATCACATGATAAAATTTCTCATAATTTAAAAAATAAATTAAATTTAAAATTTATTATAAAAGTTAGGTAATTTAATATCGTTATAAATCGAAATATTATTTCTAGAATTTCAATTTGTTTTCAATTAAATAAACAGAAATATATAAGTTTTAATTTTATTCAGCATTTTAAAAAATATTAATTTAATTAAAAATTAAAAATATTTAAAGTAAAAATTAAAAAAAAAATTACGTAGCTTAAAAAAAAAATCGGATTTTCAAAAGTAAATATTTTTTTTCAAATTTGCTGAATCAAAATTGAAGTAAACCAATTGAAAAATACATGTTTGAACCGTTTATCTTTAACAGATTTTGACTTATAACAATTTAAATTCGAGAAATAGCGAAAAAAAACTATCATGAAGAAAAGCGCATTTCCACAAGAAGTCGTTTTCACGACAACCATTGCTTGAAAGCTAGATTTTGAAAATAAACCAAAACGAAAAAAGTAATATAAAATATATAATGTGAACATTAAAAATTCCACAATCTTACTTAACAGGCGACTAATGTAATGAAAAAGGTGTTACAAGTTAATATACATTTTATTTTAAAACTTCTTAGTACTTTCAAACCTTCCAGGTTCATCATCAGAGAATATCTTGATAACTAAATGTTGTTTATTTATACAAATATGTCACTCTGTTTTGAAAATGAGAGCGCCAATAATTACTAGAGTTGAAAGTAGAAATAGCAGTAGCAGTTTCATGGATTGAATTTAATTAGAGTAAATATATATTATTATTATTAATTGTAGCTCCATTTATTTTATGACATCACTTTGTTTCTCATACGTCACTTTCTATTGGTAGAAGAAAATATTTAACTTCTGTACTTTAAATTTTATTATGTCATTTTGCTCAGGTATTCAGGATTTATTTTCAGGATATTGAACCACAAACTAGGGATATTGTACGATAGGGCGTTGTTACAAACTTGATTGCTTTTATACAGGATTTCTAATGATTCTCTTATAGTGGATGCATAATAATTGGATGTATGGAATATGATTTTTGCCTGATCACGTGTCACGCCTGATCTAGTTATCAAGATATTCTCTGATGATGAACCTGGAAGGTTTGAAAGTACTAAGAAGTTTTAAAGTAAAATGTATATTTTAAACTTGTAACATCTTTTTCATTACATTAGTAGTATGTTAAGTAAGATAGTGGAATTTTTAATGTTCACATTATATATTTTATGTTGAATCAATGTGAAAAATTGCGCTTAGTATTATGATATTATTTGAAAAAAATAATATTTTCTATTCTAATTAAGACCGAAACATGATTTATACGTCATTTTAAGCAGGAAAAGACAGAGAAAGTTTTAATGCAATAAAAGTTTTTTGGAAAATTTGAAGATTTTTGTGTCCCGGACCCCCTTAAAGTGATAAAGTGAGTTTAACAAGACAAAAATAATACCTTTATTTATTCATATTAGACATGTTTCATGGCTCCGACGACAACATTATATATATAATAGTACAAAGTGTATAACGCTTCCGGGGTTGAACTCATCCGGATCCCACTTCACTTTATCGTAGTCCATTCGGCCATTTTCATTGAAAATTATTTTTTTGAATATTACTTCATAAAAGTTACTTTTTTAGAAAGATTATTCAAAATAAATTAACATTTGAGAGATGACTTGCATTCAATTATGTATATATTCTGAGATAACTTAAGTTGAAATTAGTTTGGCCCTCTCCCTCCATAAGTAAGCATTCGTTTGTATCGCATTCATGTGAACTTTTGGGCTTTGCTGGCGTCATCTATCGGTAGTAAAAATAAAAAAGAAGTTTCTTTTGAAATTCTTTGAACTCTGAAGACATTGGGGAAAAATGAATAGTATTTCTTATAAAATATAATTAGACTATCAGGGATATTTAATGCCGTGTAGTATATATATATATTGATATACTACACATATTGATATATATATATATATATCAATGGAAATAAAATTTTGCATTTTTGTATTTTGTAGGGAAAATAAATTTATAATTTAATAAAAGAATTTGAGAAAAAAAATCTGTTAATGCAATTAATAGTTGCAATTTACTTAAGTGATAAATGATAATTTTTATTGATCAAAATTTATTATAGGTTTCTTTATGCATGTTTAAAAAAATCAGGATTTAGTCTGAGTTAAACTTTTTAAAATTTAAGTTATATAAATTATTATTTTGGCGTCAGCTATCGGAAATTAATCCGTGAAAGACTCTTGTTTATTTATATTTTTTTTTTATTCTGATTTATAAGAAATTAAAGGTTATTGATTTTTTTAAAGCAATGAACGAAGATGAAAGTGAATTGACAATATATTTTGAAATAGTATTATTAGTTCTAATTTGCATGTTTTTTGTGAAGTAGTTCTTCAAATTTTGTGATGAAGTTCTTTCTTGCAAATTAAGCTTCAATTATAAATGGGCTGTTTTTATAACTATTTTACTCCCACCTGACCCTATTAGCCTGATAAGATAAAAATTATTACTTCATAATTCTTTTTATAATGCAGTGCTATATCATTCTTTTGGAATGCAAGCACGTCATTCTGACGGGATATCTTCTAGTTCTTATGATATAATGTATGATACTAGTTATGATACAAATATTTTCGCAAAAAGAATTTTAATTGAAAACTGGTAAGCAAAAATCTCTCGAACTCAAGCATAATGAAATTAACTGCAATATTAAAAATGAATATTTGTGAACGTGAATTATTTGATACTATTGTTTCATTTTTCTGTTTAGCATATCTTTTCTTAATTTTAGGGAGCTCCACGGATGCTGAATCATTGCATTTTTTGCCTTGTTAAAAGTATTTTATCACTTTAAATAAATATTAGTTTAATTTGATCTATTGAAGTGATTTTTCATACGGTTTTGAATATATTTTTTATGAAAAACAAAGTTTTTTTTTAGTGTTTTTGACAAGATTTCGTTATATTTAAAACTGCAACGAGTATTTACATTTATGCAAAACTCCGATACTTTTAAACTAAAGTTACTGAATTTTTTCACCCAGAAATTCAATTTATATAAATTCACTTCATGCAAAACTTTTCTTTCAAAGCGAGAATAACTTCCTCTGTATAGAAAATTTCATTATCATAACAAAAGCTATAAAAGTCGAAAGTATTTCTTTAAGAGTTAAAAATGTTGATATGCAGTGAAAGAGAGAGAGAAACATGCTTTTGTAAAATATCAACTGCACCTGCATTAAGATTATGTAAACATTTAGACTAATCTATCAAAATCTACAAATAAAACAAACATTTAATGTAAACGAGAGTGTTTATCTATTAATGTTTGCAATGTAGATAAATGTTTAAATTTCTAATTAAATCATACATACGATTTTGTCAAATGTTAAAAATGTTGCTATGCAGTGAAAGAAATAGAGAAATATGCTTTTGTAAAATATCAACTTCACCTGATTTAATATTATGTAAACATTTAGACTAATGTATCAATGACTACAAATAAAACAAACCTTTAATGTAAACGAAAGTATCAATTAATTTTTATAGTGTAGATAAATGTTTAAATTTCTAATTAATTACAGTATCAGTACAGTACTTTTATCAGAAATTCTCGGTTAACCGAAATCCAATTTGAAAGCTTTTTTTTTACTATCACATTTCTTGTGTGCAAAATCCATTTTGAAAGATTAAAAAAAAATATATATATATTATATTCCTTGTGTGCAAGCGGTTCTTTCTGAACTAAGAGTACTTGTAAATATTTTCGATCCCCTTTCTTATAGAGGTCCTTTGAACTTTATTGAGCTCACGTAAACTGCGGAGTTGAACGAAGAAAACGAACAAATTAGCAATTCTGAAGCTTTCGGATGTTTCGCAAAAGTTTGGCATTACTGGAACAGCTGAAAGACTGTGATACTAATAAACTAATAATATTAAAAAACTCCGTGCTTCAAAGCAAAAGCAATCGAAACTGCGACAAACAAAACATTTTTCAAACCTTTGTCATATGTAAACGGTACTTAATTTCAAAATTAAAATTCAGGTAATTTTTTCTTTTTCTATTTTACTGTTACTTTATTTTTATTAAGCACTTGTTACCATAATAAGAAATATTGCATATGTTTCTCCTTAATCTTAAAATGGAAGTATTCTCGATAATCCGAAAATTTCGGTTTTCCGAAAGAGGGTCTGTCCCAATTACTTCGGATAATCGAGGCTCTACTGTAGTTATTTTATTGGGCACAAAAATTTTGGTTTAATGTGAAACAACTTATATTAACGTGCTAACGCGACAAATTTACTAAACTGATTATTTCATGTCGCCAAGTGTGGTAATCTTTTCATTAATATTAGTCGAATTATATAGAATTAATAAAAATTAATATTCTAGTACTATATTCACCTTGAGTTAAATGATTAAAATATACACAAAGCACAAATAATTGTGCAAAAGTTACTTTCAGGTGCATAAATATAATATAGACATTTAAAATACAAATTAAAAATATCTCAAAATACATCAGAAAAACCTAGAACGTTTTCAACCATTACAAGGCCGTCTTCAGTAGGATTTAAATGCTATTATTATTTTCTTTGAGCTTATTTGAGAATTGTCCAGAAAAAAACATTGTAAACAATATAACATACATATAACTACTTAAAAGGTGACTCAAACATATAAAAATATTTAAAGGTATATATAAATATTATACAGACATACAAACAATAAATACAATAAACCCAACTGGAGTGAAAAATTAGCCAGAGCCAGGAACCGAACACGGGACCACAGTATACAAGACTGCTGCTCTAACCACTGAGCTACTCCGGCCGATGCCTGAGTCTGCAATATCTCACTAATAAACCATGTTGGGGAAGTCAGTAATAGTAAAATCTATTCATCGTTGTCCGGTCATACAAGGCTGTCGTATAGATGGCTGGTGACTTCCCCAACATGGTTTATTAGTGAGAAATTGCAGACTCAGGCATCGGCCGGAGTAGCTCAGTGGTTAGAGCAACAGTCTTGTATACTGTGGTCCCGGGTTCGATTCCTGACTCTAGCTAATTTTTCACTCCAGTTGGGTTTATTGTATTTATTGTTTGTATGTCTGTATAATATTTATATATACCTTTAACTGTTGAACGTAGGCGTTATTTATGTGTGTATGTGTGTTTTAATATATATTGTAGTATGAGTGTTTTATTATAATTATCGTAGATCGATGTAATAGTAAAATCTATTCATCGTTGTCCGGTCTTCCAAGGATGTAGTATAGATGGCTGGTGACTTCCCCAACATGGTTTATTAGGGAGAAATTGCAGACTCAGGCATCGGCCGGAGTAGCTCAGTGGTTAGAGCAGCAGTTTTGTATACTGTGGTCACGGGTTCGATTCCTGGCTCTGGCTAATTTTTCACTCCAGTTGGGTTTATTGTATTTATTGTTTGTATGTCTGTATAATATTTATATATACCTTTAACTGTTGAATGCAGGCGTTATTTATGTGTGTTTTAATATATATTGTAGTATGAGTGTTTTATTATGTAAAAATATTATTTATTACAACCCGAGATCTTTCGAACACACACGCGTTCATTTTCAAAGGGGAAAAGATGACTGACTGAATAGAAATAAATTTTGAAAACAAAAACAAAAATGGTACGCATGCGCAAGCGAAGTTAAGTACATTTCTCTGCAGAGGGGTGAAAAGATCAGTTCATATTATCAGGAGGTCTTGAAATATTTAAAATATTGTACCAAATTGCGGGAATATTGTAGGAAAGGACATCGTTACAAACATTATCACTTCATTTCTATTCAGTCAGTCATCTTTTTTTCCTTTGAAAATGAACGCGTGTGTGTTCGAAAGATCTCGGGTTGCAATAAATAATATTTTTATATGTTTGAGTCACCTTTTAAGTAGTTATATGTATGTTATATTGTTTATTAATAACAAGGTGAAAATTTCCTTCACGACACTAGTGTTTAATACAGTGTTTTGACTCTATTAAAAACATTGTAATTTAAATTTAAGTGATGTACGTCAGATGTAAAATTGCCATGGATATCACATGACAATATATCGTTACAAGCTGTATTTTTATTAAAAGTTATTTCAATTGATTCTCGTATGGTGGCTTTCTGGTAATTATTTGTACGAAAGATAATTTTTGATTTATTAAAAATCTACTTTTATAGATTGAGTTTCAGCTAATTTTGATAATGCAGTATGGGGTCTATTTAATCTGAGATCTGCTTCATACTCTTTAATTCTATCATGAAATTTTCTCATCGTCATACCAACATAAATAAAATATTTACTATCTTTTTGGAAAGGTATAATGTATACTCCGGATCTATTGATTGCTTGGTGCATCTGACGTGCAACACTTAAAATTTAATTACAATGTTTTTTTTTTTTTTTTTTTTTTCTGGACAATTCTCGAATAAGTGCAAAGAAAATAATAACAGCATTTAAATCCTACTGAAGACTACTTCCTAAAGGTTGAAAACATTTTAGATTTTTCTGATGCATTTTGAGATATTTTAAATATCTTTATATTATATTTATGCACCTGAAAATAATTTTTGTATAGTTATTTGTATGTATATTAGAATTATATAGATTATACATTTTTATAATACTATATGTAATTTATTATTTCTATGTACTAAAGTGCATTTTAAGATATAATAATTTCACATATTGGAAAACTTACTTTTTTTGTTAATGAATGGAGCTAAGTATTACTATTTGAATCTAAATACTACAGATTTTGGTAGAATAATTCCTGGGTGGATCAGCGTCGTAAAATGTACAAGTAGTTAAGACCCGTAAGTAGCGTAATTTTGACATCCTATATAATATAATTAGTACTGACCATACTACTCAGCAGCTACTTTTTTAACATGTTTTAAAAACCGAATTATTTTGCAGTGACCTGCAAAAGAATTCAAAATAACAGCCGGGCAAAGAATTTCAAAGAGAACATGTAGATGTAACTTTTTATAGCGTACTTAAAATTTCATTTGTATTCGAGCATAATGTATGAAGTTAGACCATGGAAATGCAGCCAAATCAAATTCACAAACATCTTTCGAATAATATAAAACTAAACCTACGTGGTAAAACTGATACGAAAACAATGGCAAGTTGCTAATCAGAATCTACACTGCTCAAAACAATTAAAGGATATTTGAAGTTTTAGATAAAATAAAGATATAAACGAATTTTTTTTTGCCGAAAATAGAAGAAGAGAATCACAAATGCAAATTTTTCTGGTTTTCAAACTGTGGAGTATGCAAATTTTGAGTTCGACGTCAAAAACGTCGCTTCAGCGGCAGCGATGAAATTTGACTTTCAACTGGATAAAAGAGAATGAAGACAAGGATGATCGGCATTCAGTGATTGCTTTGTTTCGATGAGTACGATGTCTCAGCGAAGTCATTTGAAAGATTCAGAAGCTTTGAGAATTGTTGGTAGGTTAGAAGGGGGTCAAACTCAAGCCGAAGTAGCGCAAGCCATTGGAGTGTCACAAAGTGTCATTTCCAGGATCTGGAACCGTTTTTTGGAGAGTGGATGTGCAGGCCGAAGACCAGGGCAAGGTCGTAGACGGGCAACAACGCCCAATGAAGATCGGTATTTAGCGTTAACAGCTCGGAGACACCGAACCATGAACGCTACTCTTCTCCAACAACACTTTCGCTCGGCTACAGGCACCACGATTTCAACTCAGACTGTCCGAAACCGGCTCCATGCTGTAGGTCTGTATGCTCGCCGACCGATGGTATGTGTTAGATTAACATCAAGGCATCGTCGCGACCGCAGGGAGTGGCCAACCGAACATGTCAACTGGAGGAGAAATGAATGGAGCAATATTCTGTTTTCTGACGAGTCCCGTTTTTCTGTGCATCCGGATAATAGGCGTATTTTCATCTGGAGGGACCGTGGCAATAGGAATAATTCTGCGTTCGTGCACGAAAGTGTCAGATTTGGCGGTGGAGGAGTGTTGGCGTATGGTGGCATCTCCATTGACGGGCGCACTGACCTCTACATCATTCGAGATGGATATCTGACTGGTCGCCGATATAGGGATGAGATCCTCAGACCTATTGTAGTCCCTTACGCTGCAGCAATCGGAGATAACTTCATTTTAATGGACGATAACTGCAGCCCACATCGTGCAAACCTGGTGGAGGATTTCCTTTTCGAGGAAGGAATCGTTCGAATGGAATGGCCAGCGTGTTCTCCAGACATGAATCCAATCGAGCACGTTTAGGACGCTCTAGGAAGACGAGTTTCTGTCCGCCAACAACCCCCAACAAACTCTCCAAGAACTGGAAAGAGCTCTTCTGGAAGAGTGGGGCAGAATACCCCAACTCGTCATTAATAGCCTCATTGAGTCCATGCCTCAAAGGTGTTCAACGTTGCTTGCCGCCCGTGGAAACCATACCCCCTACTGAAAATGATTTTCTTTGAAGAAAACACCTTTTCTTATTCTTTTTTTCTCATATGCACAAATTGTGTTTTTTTTTCCTTTAGTACACAAATGCGCAATAAAATGCATTTTTTTCTGCCAAACATGTGTAATTTATTCTCATATAACCTACTATGTCTGTCGACCATGTATCAATCAGCTAAACAGTTTACCAGATACAAAATCTACCTAAAACTGCAATATCCTTTAATTGTTTTGAGCAGTGTAAAAATATTTTAAATAAAAGATTTGAGTGGGGTTGTAAATATTGCACAAAATCCCTATACATTCAAATTAAACTTATTAATTTTAATTGGCAACATCCTTCTAAAATTTATTAAATGATTGTATAAGTCTTCTAATGTAGTTTCAAGAATTCACGAAAAATGCTTTAGAAGATGAAATTTTCATGAATTCATAATTTAGACAATAAAGGTTTGAACTGTTAATCCAGATATCTGGAACTGCAAATGAAATGCTATCATTACATATTTCTTCTTTAGGAAAATTAATATCAATAAACTGTCTCATAAGGGCATTGAAAGGATAAAAAAAATAATAATAACTATAATTTTATCAAAATCAATCTTTGTAAAACTACCTTTAAAAACATCCAGAATAAAGCTGTGGATTGTTTATTAGATTTTAAATCTTTTTCAGACTCTTTAATACATTCAAACAACCGCCTGTTTGGCTTTGTTCAATATAGACGGATTGCACATGACGTCACATCTTTAGAAGAATTTGGCATTGCTTCATATGGCGAATGTGGTGCTGTCCATTTAAGTTTTTAGACTTATTAGCACTATAATAATAAAAATAATATAAATATAAATAAAACAGAAGGACAACACGTGCTTTTAACGGCAAAAGTAGAGCTTTGACGTTTCGTGTGGGCTCCAGATGCAATACCAGATTAGAGCTTCACTCATTGCTAATAACAAGGTGACGTCATGCAAGCCGTCTATTAAGCTGCAAAGGTATCTCGTATACTCCTGAAATAAAGAAAATAGAAATAGGGTCTTCCTACTTGTTGACTGCAGTAATAAGATTCCTAGAGGGGGAGACAATAAGTTGTATATGAAATCTATTAAAATTCAACCTTAGTCTCCCGTAAAAAATAGGAACACAGGAGTATTCCTGAAAACAGGACAAATGATGTGAGAACATAGTCGGTCGGTCTCCTGTACTTATCAATGTACTTACATGTGGGTAATATGCGGTCGATAATCATTGTCTATCCCAATTTTAATTATGTTTTGAATGCCTTAATACCGATTTTAGTAAAGTATACGTCTATTAGCATCTCGACGTTATTTTAGTATCTTTCCTATATGTTGGAATATATTAAAAAACATGCTAGATATTTCAATATAAGGTTATATGACTACGTTTGTGAAGAGAAACAAATTATAAATGTATATAAGCGACGTTTAAATTTTTATTTCCTGCGTATAATATGGTACATTAAAATATCAAGATGGAAAATACCGATATAAGTTTATAATACTTTTTTCGTAGTAAATGTTTCTTTAAGTACTTAAGAAATTGTCTCTGACAAGATGTTTCAAAGAACATAACTAGTACAAATTTATTTAAGATCGCACAGAAAATAATTTCCTCCAACGCTATTTACAAACAGGGATATTTAAATAAATATTTATTTTTTTATATCACATTAATTATCGCGTATAAGATTCTGGAATTCTTCCAATAAATGATTGTCTTATGCGAAGTCAAGTATCTCTCTCATGCATTCTGACGTCATGGCATGATTAGTATACCTGTATTAAAAAGCGTTCTAAATAAAGATGCATTTCTTCTGAAAAGGCTGAACTTCTATCATATTCAATGAGATGCATTCAAGTGACACGTTCTCTATTTTCGTAGCATTTGTTTATTTAGAAAAACCTCAAGCCATTCAAAAGCGTATGTTTCTGAGATGACTTCAAACAATCTCAACGCAATTATTAAAAGCAATTCAAGAAACGTTCTATCCAATCCTTTTTGATAAAAAAGATTAATTAAGTAGATTTAAGCATGATTTTCGTCAAAGCTTTAATGGGATTGCTGATTATCGATTTTTTATCGATAAGTGTGTAGTAGTGTAACAGGTTTGAAATCTTTTACGCTCTATAAATTTTGAATGGAATAAGAAATTCATTTGATTTTTGTTTAATGTGCCCTTTAACATTTATATTAGACGAAAGGAAATAAACAACATTACACACGATTTGGTAAAGGAAATTCAGGATGATTTCAAAGAAAAATCTGTTTACACAGCATTCTAACCGAAGTCTTCATTACGTATTACACTATATACAGGATGTTACCGAATTCGATCGACCAATTCAGAGAGCTGATAGTACACTATAGGAGTATGGAAAATCACCATACAACATAGGGTCACAAACTACTTATGTAGTCACAAATACAAGCTGTTTCAGTCTAACTGAAGTCGACTGACTGTAATAATTTTGCAACTAGAAAACAGGAATTCTGCTTTTTTCAGAATAGTGTCGCCCCCGATGAAAAAAATATATATGTATACATAAACAGTACAAAACATATTTCAATTTTAAGACTTACAGCACACGCTTTTATTTTATGTAAAATTACGTCATTCTCATCCACTTAAGAATTCCACATTTGCGATCCACTGTTAAACATCTACAGTAAAGTATGCATAGGACGTCACTATTGTGAAATAATACACAAATGCAGAAAAAAGATGCCGTCATTAAAGAAACTCGACAAAGAAAAGCGGCTGTCTAATAATACATAGGCCTTCATTTGTTTGTAACATTAATGTCGATAGCTAAAATTAAGTATTGTTTATAATAGCTCCATGTTTTAACAGAAATCATTCGTTTATATTTTTTCAAAATAGCACGTATTTTAATTACATTTTCTTTCGGTTGTTATAAAAAATAGCAACAAAAATATATAATTAATATTTCACAACTATTTTTCATTTACTTTCTATAGAAATGGAGTACTTCCGTTGCCAATATTAAGCAAATGGCTCCAAAAACTATAAAAAAATTAATATTTCAAAAATAAATAGAGATGCAGTTTTCAAACAAATTACATTTAAAAGTACTTTTTTTTCCAATACGACGGTATAAAAATTTAAAATGTGCGATGCTTAAAAGTTTAAAAAATTGCTTATAGAGTATTTAATCATACTGCTTTGTTTTACGGCTGACTTCTGTAAGGTAACGTTATTTTTTGGAGACGACACAAAATAAGCTGGGAGAAAGAAATTGCATACCGTACCGAGGGCTAATAAAACTGTAACGATGTGCACCTTGCTTTGTATGAAATGTGATAACATCACAAATAGTTGTGGAAAAACAGGGTCCTCACGCAATCGATGATACTGTAAGGATTGATAATCACATCCAAAATGCAGAGCGTCAAGTGCATACCGCTTATGCTGATATTGGAAACTTCTACCACTTTTTTGGTGATATCATATTTACAATTAAGGTGAGCATGTCTATTAAAAGTTTCATTATAATATACTTCAGTTTTCTGAAAGTTATTACCGCCAACTAAAGCTGAGTTATTGTACAACACTCTGTATTTTTTATTAATACGTGGTTTTCAACTCCATGTTCTATAGTATTTTTTCATCCTCTTGATGTCTACTATCACTCTCTGAAATTCCAGGTCGAATTTGTGAACAATCTGTATATCAATAGTTGTCAACTTTTTCGCTGTTTTACTAACACTACTTTTTATTTAAGGAAAATTTAGCATCATTAATAGCCAAAATTGAGGAAAAAATACCTTCTGTTTGTTTCCTCTTTAACGAATTTCATGAATTTTTTTTTATCAATGGTTCAGTGACCATTTTTACTCAGTGCCACTGAATTTATTTTAATTAATATTTGTAACTAAGTTTTATTTTTCATCTGAGTGAGTGGCAATATCAGAAAAATATTTCTTTTTTAAATGCAACACCTCGTTTTAATTGTTATCTGAAGTACTAAATGCGATATCGGATATAACACCTATGCACATAGAATTTGTAATAGAGCCCATTTTGTGTGAAGTTATTCAATGTTTTACAAAAAGTCACATAATTTCCTGTACCTTGCTTCGTGGTTCTAGATAAAATATCAAATAAAAATGTAGAATAACTCACGAAAAAAAGTTTTATCCTTTACGTATATACCTTAAATGATATATAATTTTTTAATGCTTGGCATTTAAATAGTTTCTATATGATGGTTTAGTGATGTGTTAATTGTTATGTTGATGTGTTATTTTTATTCACACATTATAAAATAACATGGAATTTTAAACACATTTTAAACCAGCGCATTTTTTCTCATGTGTTATCTCATGCTAATCGTTTGTTTTATAAACATTTAACGTAAATTTCTTGATGTTATAAAATGCAAATTCAAATTGTCAGGAATGGCCTATGTTATCGTATTTCTCGTTCCTAAAGCCATTTGCAATGTTTTGCGAAAATGATTCTATTTGTATAATTTTCTTTTCACTTTCTCCTATCTTTGCAAGAAGAAAGTATTAGATTCCTTTAAAAAATCGACTTCTGTTTTCGACGGATTTATAAGTTTTAGAAGGGCCTGAACACAATCTGATTGTTTTAAAAAATGTCTGTCTGTGTGTCAGTCTGAGACACAAATGTTGTGGGCGCTCTATCTCAAGAACTATTGAACGGAATAGACTTTGCACACGAATGGCAATAGCCACGTCTCTACGGGTAGATACCCATCAAAAAAGTCTGTTTATTGGACTAAGGGGAAGCAATGTTAAAATGTTCTTCACGCCTATTGCTGTTTTTCTTCTGTTTACCCGCAGTTGACGTCACATGGGTAAAGTTCATTTAACAAATCCCTAGATTCTTATAACTTGCTATAAAATGGTTCAGGATAGTTTTTGGTGCAAATAGCCCAATAGGTGGCGCTGCTATGCTGCATTTTTTACGATTACCTCAATAGCTCCATCTCAAGAACTAATGCACGGACTTCCATAAAAAATTCAGCTATAGGTACATCTTTAAATGCATTGGAGCTGATTAAGTTTTGGTGCAATTTCACCAACAGGTGGCGCTGTTATGCTGCGTTTTCCACGATTACCGCAATAGCTCTAACTCAAAAGACTAATGCACATATTTTCATCAAACTTCACATTTAGTTAGACGTTGACATACATTATAGCTGATTTCGTTTTGGTGTAAATCACCCAAAAGGTGTTTTTCAAGATTTATACTATTTTAGAGATAGTCCTGTCTGAACAATTGATGAACGGAATTTCATCAAATTGCATATTGAGTTATAACTTGACATACAGTGGCGGTCAAAACTTTCCGTCCAGCATAAAATTTTTGGTTAATTTGTAAGTATACCCGTATGAAGAGGAATCTCAAACTGATACTTATGCACTTTATTCACATAATAGTTAGGAACAATTTATGGAATAAAAAATAAATATCAATAAATTTAATTGACAAAATTAATTGCAAAAGAAAACGCATGTTCTCAAAAGTTTCCGGCCATTTTGGCAAGTTTGGGAAAAATGGTGTTATAACAGAAAATGACAGTGATCAACAACATTTACAATCAGTATTTTGTCTTCCTATATTTAAGAATAAGTACTGTGGCGCAGCGACCTGGTATCGATTCAAAGAACGGTTGAAAATCGTCTATTGTGAGTTCTTTCCATGGTTTTTGCAGTTTTGGGGAAAATTCTGCTGAATTGGAATATTTATAATCCCGCATGCGTGTTAAAGTTCATTACAAAGATTTTATATTGTTTTCTGATCGAATGATTAGGCTGTCTATTTCAAAAGCGGAATTTTTTCGTGCTAAAGCCACTGCTTGACGAGCTTACATGTATGATTTGGGTCGTTATTATGCTGAAACAAATACAGTAGCCTCCCTCTTAACCGGAACTTCGTATTAACCGGCCGGCTTTTTTACGCGACATCAGGTAAAATTCAGGGATGACGGCCTCGGGAATTCAGCTTACGCTTTCGAGTTTAATTGCAATACCGAGGGAAAGGAGGCAAAATTCAGATAGGAGAACATCGCCTCTAAATGGATACGCTTTGCCTTTCACTAATGTTGAATTCAGGGTGTGGCCCAGGTGGGGGGGGGGGGATTCTCTCTAGGAACAATGAGATGTACCCCCGGAAGATTTGAGATTTTGTGTTTTTAATGGTCAAAAGTGCATTACCACCCCCGGAACTCTATAATGTCTGATATATCTGCAAACAGTTTTTACAAACATTTTAAAAGATTGAAGGATGTGAACAGATTACCGTAGATGTATAAGAGTCGTTTGAGTCTTATAAAGATCTCAAGCATGAAACATCATATGACGAAGGTATAATTAGGACTGTAACTGCTGTTGTTCAATACGAAGACGATCCTGAGGATGTTGCACTTGAAGTTGACACTGCTAAAATTCCTCATACGGAAGGGGTAAAAGAATTAGAGTTGGCGCTACGCTATGTTGAGCAGTGACTTACAGCTTCCTCGGTTAAACTTATTATGTTAAAGAGACGCAGAGATTATGCTGTAAAATTTCGAGCATGTCGCCTTCAACAGAAGAAGGTCAGTGATTTCTTTATGGTTGATTAACTTAAATATATATAATGTAGAACAATGTCAACATCTTATAAGGGTGTGTGACACGATTTTCAACAATTTAATTTGTGTTAAATATTTTTCATTATTTGTTATATTTGTTAACATTGATAATTTTTATTTCAATTCAGTTAATTATAACTAGTAATCATTTCATAAAATATAGAATATATGCATTTTTAAAAAACTACACAAATTGAAAAACTAAATGCATCGTACGGGTTTAATTAATTAAATTACGCAGGTACTTATTTAATTTTTTTTTACTTCTCCGCTTTAACCGGTTTTTCTCTTAACCGGCTTACCCTCGGTCCCGTTTAGGCCGATTAAGCGGAGGGCTACTGTAGTTGCGACCATAATTTTTTCTCCAATAAGGGAGCAAATAATCTTGCAAGATATCTTTAAACATTGCACCATTCATCTTGCAACGAATTTCAACTAACTGACCTACACATTTTCCAGAAAATGCTTCCCACAGCATAACTTGTCTTCTGCCTTGCTTCATTTTAGCAATAACATATCCCGAATCTTATCTTTTGTTTTTAGGTCGTCAGACGTATTGTCTGCCATCATTCCCAAAAAGGTTGAACTTCGATTCAACGGAAAATAGTACTTTTTTCCAGTTTACGTTTGACCAGTCTTTGCGTTCCTTGGCAAAAGCCAGTCGGGCCCTCTGGCTTTTTTTTTACTTATGAAAGATTTTTTAACACCGACTCTTCCATAAAGTCCTACGTCACCTAAGCCTCTTGACATGGTAGACCGACTTATTTCAATAATATTTTAACACCGTAAATCGGGGAACTTGCAGCGGCATTTTTATGCGGGTCATCAACTGATTTTCTCCTGATAAATCTGTCTACACGGATATTCGTTTACCGTGGTTTCCCTGACAATTGCAAGTCCTGAAGACCATGGTCAGTTTTATATACTTTTTTAAATATCGTTCACAGTAAATTTTCCGATCGATAACTTTGCTGCAATCTCACGAGAGGATTGGCCCCTTAGCGACAAACAAACCACTCGTTTATGAACTACAATTGTTGAACTTTAATTTTTTTATTTTCAAATACATTATTCAAGTTGATTAATTAACAAACGCGGTAAAAAAAATACCACTTTACCAATATCAAAAACTAACGAATGACGAATGGCCGGAAACTTTTGCACACGCAGATTTTGAATTCCTCCCCTTTGCATCAAGTATCTTCAGTATCCAATCAAAATGGTCAGAGGTCATTTGCTTACCCCTAACTTTTAGACCAACTGTTCTTTTTCTTCGCTGAAACGTTCTGACAAAAAAAAAAAAAAAAAAAAAAAAAAAAAAAAAAAAAAAAAACTGGCCGGAAACTTTTGACCGCCACTGCAAGTTGGTTGATTAGGTGTTCGTGTATATCATATAACAGGTAGTGCTTCTATGCTGCATTTGTCTCGATTTTCACGATAGCAGTATCTCTCAACCTAATGAACGGAATTTAATCAAACTTCATATTCTGTTGCATTTTTACAAAAAATATGTACTTATTAGGCTTGGGTGCCTACAACGCAACAGGTATCGTTACTGTGCTCTTTGGGTTGGGAATTTTGTTTGCAGATATCTAAGAGTGTGGGTGTCGACATTTAATGATTTGCTTGAAAGATGCGATGCTTATGTCTCCTGTTTAAATACACACAATCCAACGAACCTATACCTTTAGAATCCTGATGATGGGCATAGATTGTCATTTATGGGGGCACAGGACCTTTAAATTTTCAAAAATCAGTTTTCTGTTTTTGTTTTATTCTGAATTTTTTTTTCTCAAAAATATTCAAAAAATCTCATTCAAAAATCATCACTATTTCTTGATTTATAATCATTTACAGACGGTTAGTATAACTGAAAGTCAGTAGATATTGAAACCTTGAAATGCGTTTTCTCAGATTAGTAAATTTGGACTATGTGCGAAATGTTACTTTCAAACTATGTAAGGTACAGCTTTAAACAAATAACCAAATATGCGTTTCTTTATAGTCTACTTACTAAAACCAAAAAATTCACATATTTTGGTTATTTATTTTGTTATACTTGAAAATTTTTTGAATTTTTTGAGTTTAATTTTTTTTGTGCTAAAATTAAATTTTAAACAAACTTTTTTGCGTATATTTTGGTTGTAATTTAAATGTAGGTGTGTTAAAATTTTATATTGTTTTTCAAAAATTGTTTTCTATATGCATAATTTGAAGTTTTATCATGCGCACCACTTAATGATTTTAATTCACGCTGTAGTGAGATGAATTTTTAAACTTGAAATTTAAATATTAATTTTGTCTACACAACATTTATTTTTCATTATAATATAGTTACGAATATATACTTTAGGCAGAAAGGGAAAAAAATTTTCTTAATTGCTTATTATTTTTGTTTTGACACTTTGAAAAGGGCGATGATTTTGATCATTTCCACAAACTCAAAAGTCCTGTGCCTTCTTAATTTTGTTACTGTGATAACAAAATTTGAAGTATAAACATGTATCAGATGGAAAAAGGTTTTGGGATTGGCACATCCGACTACTTAAAGTATGTACGATACGTACTAAGAAACAGGATAACCAGAAAATACTAAAATCATATTTTGAATACAATATTTTCGTATAGCTTTATTAGGGTGATTTCTTCGCAAAATTTCTGTAATTAAATAAGGGCACTACTTTTCTACGAAAATAGTGGTATTCAAAATAAAATTTTAATATTTGTCTGGCAAGCGAGGTAAGAAGTAAATGTTATAAAAATACGTACACATTAACCGTTTGGGACTAAAGAACTTCGATTTGAAAAAAGAAATATATTTTCTGAGGTGTTAGAATGAATCATTTTAATCATATTACTTTTTTTTACATCTGCAGTAAACAGAAATTACATACTTCTAATAAATAGTATCGATTTTCTAATACAAAATTTTAAATTATACGAATTTATCTTTGTCAGAAATCTCTTTTTCAACATGTCCATCTTCATTAATTTTTTTTTTTAATTTACGGCGTTCATTTTAGTAACAACGATTCAAACTGCTAAAATGTTAAATAAAATTTTTATAAGGAAAAATTAAATCATTATCGCCGTTTTTTGAGAATTGTGAAAAAGATTTATACCAACTGCTGTGTTGAGAGATATCAGCAATAAATAAAATCGTCATTTAATGCCCACTGTATAAGTAACATTTGTTTTCTGTATGTGCAGAAATGGAATGCGATGATACAAAGTGTTAAAGGTATATACAAATATTACACACACATACATACAATAAATGCAATAAACCCAACTGGAGTAAAAAATTAGAAAGAGCCAGAAATCTAATTTGGGACTACAGTGTACTAGGATGTTACTCTAACCACTGAACCATTCTGGTCGATAGTGCTTAGTAGTTAGGGCAACAGCCTAGTACGCCGTGGATCCAGGTTCTATTCCTGTCTCTGGCTAATTCTTCAATCTAGTTGGGTTTATTGCATTTATTGTATGTATGTGTACAATATTTGTATATACCTTTAAAAGTTGAATGCAGGCGTTATTTATGTGTGTATGTGCGTTTTAATAACAAAGGGTTAGTTTATCACACAATTAGCACAATATAATTAGTACAACTCTGGCTAATTGTTGTCCTACATCGGCTTACAGTAAGGAAAATCCAAGTTGTTGTACCATTTTCCAAATAAACAGTTCTCAACAAATGTCCAATAACTAATCTAATCCACTGCATATATTAAGATACACTCATAATACATCGAAACATACAAGACTAGTTTTTACAATATAATACAACAATTAATAATATAAAGTAAAATAACCTTAATTTTCAAGTGTAACCTCTGAAACGTTTAAGATGTGGATGATTGATTGATAACATATCTTAATGGTTTTAGAAGTTACTCTAGCAAACTGAATTTCTTTTACTTTGTATTATTACCTGCTGTATTACATTATCTAATCTTGTATGTTTTGGCGAATTTTTATTGTATATTAATGCACAGGTGACTATTTTTTTTATTCTATTCGCACCATTATTTAAAAAAATAAATTTTATGGTATTTTTCTCTTGCAAATGTTGTCAAACAGTAAGTCAAAAAATTTTGTTTTTAGAAAGTGGTGCGAGGTAGAATTAAAAGTAATCGCCTGTGGAAGTCGTGAAAGTAAGCAGTAGATTTGAGCTCCCCCCCCCCCCCCCGCCCGGGATTGCACTTATACTTTCAAGCACTTATGCATCCCTGTCGTTCCCTGCTCAGATACCTAATTAGATACCCTCTAAATTAGATAGTCCTCTATACTCTATCATTTCACAACAGTGTTTCCACATTCTGCCAACACTTTTTGCTACTTCGGCAGTTTCTAAACTGCTCAGTAGCTCACTATTTTAGCATTAAACAATAAGTTGCCCTAGATACAATGGTCTCTTTTATTATTTAAACTTGAAATATTCTGAGAAGAATGGGTGTTATATGAGTCTACGCAGCCAGATTTTTGACTACCATTATTTTAAACATTAGTTTGGTGGCTATTTGTCTATTTCGTAACAGATTTCTACCACTTTTCAATCATCCAAAGTGGTGTTTAGAGTCCCATAATTACTTGTATTATAGTCCATAGTTCTTCATAAACTTTCTAATTGCAATGTAGATTAACTTATAAAATTTAAGTACATTTTGTAGCCCCTTTTTAAAGTGATTAGTAGCTTAACTTGTATTGAATAAATAAAAGATGGCCTTAGGTACAACGGAGTCCCCTTATTGTTTAACCGTGAGATATTCTTACAATAATGGGTCTACGCAGCTATTTTATTGACTACCATGATTTTAAACTATAATCTGTTGGCAATTCGTCTAATTCGTTGTAGATTTCTACAACTTTTCAATCATATAATCGTGTAATTAGAGTCACATATTTGCATCGTAACTTGGTCAATGGTTCTAAATAATATTTTAAATTGCAATGCAGAATAACCCTTACAAACATTTCTTATAGAATTCTAAAAAAAAAAAAATTTAGAAAAAGTGTTATAGAATCCTATAAAATTATGGCCCGTTTTTCTATAAGCTAGTTTCACCAAAAGCTATAGAAATATCTGTAGAAGTTCATTAGAACTGTCGATAGAATTTCTAAAAAATATTCTATATAAATATTCGAATGTATTCCATAAAATATTCTATAAAAATATTCGAATATATTCTATCAAAATATACGAATAGCGCCAATTTGCAGCTGTTTCCATGTGGTCACCCTCCGAAGTTCTAACCGCGCCCGATGCGGTTTGGTTTCCACGATCGGACAAGACACAAGTACGTTCAGCGTTTTCTACGGCCTCACGTACTTTTCAAGTTCTCATTGCACTATTTTAAGTTTGTTTCTTTTGTGATTTGCGTTCCAAATCATTAAATTTGTGTATTAATTATTGTATTGTATAGAAATCCTTTATATTCTGTATGCTGATTCATTCTCAACTGTGTAAATTATGAAAAGCGAACTTAAGTAACTTAGTAAACTTTTGTAGCTTAGTAAAACCAGATTTAAGGAGAGAAAAAAATTAGTTAAAATAAAGAATTTCTTTATTTACTCATTTACTTATTTATTTTGTTATGATAGTGGTGCTATATTATTTACAGTTTCAAATGAGCTTCACAGCTTATATCTTGTTAAGGTATTCATTTCATATTTGTGTTAAAATTCATTAATCTGCAGCGGGGTTATAAAAATAACTCTTATTTTAAAATGAACTTGAAAAAATATTTAAAAGTCTAACAAATTATTATTTGTTAAAAATGAAACGTAATTGTTTAAATATTTTTACACTTCAGATTAAAATATTTGAATAAAAATTACAATTAGTGAATAAAGTTTATTAAATTAGATGCATTACCGTTTGTGAATAAAATTTATTAAATTAGATGAATGTTTTTTATGAAATTAACAGAAAATTAATAAATGATTATAAAATTAAACGACAAATTAATTAATCATAAACAAACATATTAACTAACCATAATTTCAATCTGTGTAGTTCGACTGGTATATTATTACATTAACAACTGAATCACAATGTACTAGAATTATGAATTAAATTAGAATCCTATTAAATCTATGGATTACTATTATATTAAACTGATGCATTACAAAATTAATTATAATTATTTTTAAATAAATGCGTATAGATAAATTAGTACACATAAATTTTTAAAGACGAAAATATAAGTTTTTTTTTATTAAAAAAAAATCTATAGCATCATTAGTCTATAGAATTTCTATAAACATTTTATAGTGCTCTATAGAAAAACTGTTCTATAAAAAAATCTAACGAATTCTATCTAAACATTTTCTTTAGAAAAAGTATTCTATAGAACTCTTCAAAACTCTATACAAACAGTATTCTATCGAAAGGCTATTCTATAGAACATGTAAAGAATTCTATAGAGTTCTATTCATGGAGCTGTATGAGCTATTTTCCTAAGGGAACTCTCAAAATTTAAGAAAATATTGTAAGGAATTTTCAAAAGGCTTAGTAGCTCGTTTTTATGTAATAAACAGAATGTTGCCCTAGGTACAATGTTCACCCTTATTATTTAAACGTGAGATAATTTTAAAAGAAGTGTGTTATAGAAGTCGACTCGGTCACTTTTTTGACGATCATTAATTTAAACTATAATATGGTGGCATTTCGTCTAATTCATAGCAGATTTTTACCACTTTTCAATCATCGGCTGCTGTACCTATAATCACATAATTGCCTAGTATCTTCGCGCATGTTTCTATATAATAATTTTTAAATTACAATGTAGAATAATTCGTGAAATTTAATCAAATACTGTAGGCAGTTTTTGAAGAGATAAGTAGCTTAATTTTTCTGCAATAAACGAAAAGTGACCATAGGTACAACGGACTCCCTTGTATTTAAGCGTGATATATTCTTACACGAATTTGGTGCTGTAGGAATAGATGAAGTAACGTTATTGGCTACTATAATTTTAAAGTATAAACTGGTGGCAATTCGTCTACTTTGGCAGATTTCTACAACATTTGCAAGATATCTCTATAACAAAAAATATTGTTTGGTAGTAAAAAAGAATGACTGCGCTAACCATTGATGTTATAATAATTTCATACACTCAAATAAATTTTAAATTGGGATTAACCTAAGATGTTACCAAAATAAAAATATAAGAAGGTTAAAAATGCATACGCTTCAAAATCTGATAACGTTGTAAAAAGAGACCTGCACAAACAAGGAAGTTTTGTTACAATGTAAGGTAATCATTTGTTTTTAGTATGTTGTATATTTAATACAGAATAGCCTCACATACAAACGGGTCTCACAATACTTTAACACATTGCTGGTGGATAATGAGAATTTTCTTATTTTCGTGCATTAAAAAGTATTGACAGCCTCTTGTTGTGCCTAGCTTAAAATTGTTCAAAATAAAGAAGCATTTCTACCGAAATGACTGAACTACTATCATATTCAATGAAATGCATTAAAGCGACATATTTTCTATTTCCGAGGCACTTGTTTACTTAAAAATTCTACAAGCAAATCAATAAACATCTTATATGTCTAAGATGACATCAAAGAATCTCAACACAATTATCAAAATGCAATTCAAGGAAATTTCCATCCGTCCTTTTTGATGAAAAGAGTTATTAAATACTTTTAAGAATGATTTTCGTCGAGGCTTTGATGGGATTTCATTTTATCGATTTTTTATCGATAACTATGTAGCCGTATAACTCATATGAAATATTTTGCGCTGCTTTAATTGCGAAAGGAATTAGTTTGGTTTTCGCTTAGTGTGCACTTTAACCTTTATTTTTGGCGAAATAACGTAATTGAAATTAATTGAAGATGTTTCAAAAATGAAACCCACGAATTCAAGAAGGTTGTGTTGGTGTTCATATTTTTAGTTGTGGGTTTTCTTGCGATGAATTCAAATGTTTCGGTTTCAGCCGATTTTTGGTTAGGATTTGCCATCTTCGGGTTCGGTTCGGGTTGGGCCGAATTTTTTAAAAGAATGTTCTGAATGTTTTTCAAATGAAAAAACTATACATTTGTATGTTAATGAGTGTATATAAATGACTAAGTTAAATAATTCTATAAAAAGTGATAAAATATCTTTATTAAGATTGGCAATCGTTTCATTGCACAAACGGCGACATTTTCAAAATCATTCATCATAGAAAATATTTTCACATAATTAAAAAACAATACCATAGTAAACAATGTCACGAGACATGATGCATAGTGAAAAACATTGCAAACATAAAATAAAATAAAAATTAAATTAGCTATTTGCGAGCGTGGATTAATTTTCATATAATTTAAAAAACAATAACATGGTAAACAATGTCACGAGACATCATGCATAATGAAAAACATTGCAAAACATAAAAATAAAATTAATTTTGCTATTTGCGAGCGTGGATTAATTTTTACTATTGTTACTAAAATTACATAGCACCTCTTTCCAAATTTTAGGCAAATCAAGGGACATTGAATCATTACAAATATTCTCGTTGCGTAAAGATATCTCTATTGATTTCCGGATTATGGATGGTAAATAAAATCTTGATGGATAAATTAACTTGCTGTTTTTAAAATCTATCTGCAAAGATTCTTCGCTGCATAATCTTGCCAAAGCTGTGGTTCTCCTGTGGTTATGCAGTGATGAACCTTTACAGATCCTTACATATAAAATTGATCACTTTTTATAGCATTCTTTAACTTAATCTGTTTATAAGTTATTATTATGTATGTTGGTATATATATGAGTGTTAGTTTTCCAACTGGGCGGAAAATATCCTGCCTAGTATTCGAACCAGCGATCTGTTGACTGAATCTGCTAAATGCCCTGCCAACTGATCTATCCCGGATGAACCTGGAGGACCGAATTTACCCAGCTAATCTTATTGATCATTGCATCTGATCTGATATATGAATCAGCTAAACAGAATAAATCGCGGGTAATAAAACTCCATTAAACTCTGGATACGTAATTACACTTGATTAATGTTAACACGATTACCTATTTTTCGGGGATAGCTCAGTTGACAGAGAATTTGGCAGCTTCGACCAAGAGATTCCTGGTTTGAATTTTGGGTCTGACATTTTCCATCCAGTTGGAAAATTACAACTAATAAGTTTCAGTTAGCAATAAGAATAATTGTTTTATATTTAATGTAGTAAGTGTATATGTGTTTAAATTAATGTAAAAAATATATTGATATACGAGACATAATAGTAGACGACTTTTCCATAATTGTATTAAAATATGGATTTATGTTCTTTCAATTGGGTTCAGATATTTCTGATTCGTTTCAGATTGAGGTAGAATTGTGGCGGGTTTGTTTCGTGTTTGGGGTTTATTTATTTTATTTTATTTTTATTTATTTATTTATTTATTTTTTGTCGAGTTCTGATCGGGTTTTAGATTGATTTTCAGATACAATTCTTATTTAGGATACTACAGAAATAAGGTTAATTGGGATAACTGTGAATAAAATTTATTAGTTTCAAATGCTGACCGATTTAAGGAGTACATGTTTCACGTAAGACATGGTAAACACTACATAATGCGATTGTTTCACTCCTATACTTCAATTATAATTAGTTATTAGTGCTGTAAGATGTAATTAAAAGATTAAAATTGCGTGTTAACAATTACACTAGATGTTCATAATTACCCCGAAATACTATGGCGTAATTGTTGTAAATATATATATATATTTTTTTTCCGGGATGGTATACTACAAAAACTATAAAGTTCATACACAACATTTATTCAAGAACATGTTCATACCTTATTCTGTCACTAACTGGTCTGCCGGGCGTAGCCCGACTACGTGATAATAATCTCAAATATAGACACCTAAAAAAGTGTTGAATGATTCTATATTTTTAAACGAAGCACGTTTCAAACGAACCTATTGTTGCGTTCCCACTGACTTCGGTAGCGCACACTCTCTAACTTATAGGATTTTATATTTTTAAATGAAAATATATCCAAACGAACCTAGGGGTGGAAGACCCACTGCGTTCAGCAACATACACCCCGTGGTCTGTGAACACGCCGCGCCGGTTTGTTTTGAAATTTTATTTTTAAACGGAAATCGTTTGAAACGAACTTAATGGTATGGGCCGCACTGCATTAAATTTTTAAAAGAAAATTTATCCAAGCTAAGAACAACCCTCCCTTCGTTAGAGTAATTGTCTAATTATTTAAGGCATTTAAAAATATTAAACTTTCAATTGTGAAAAAAAGTTCCTTAAAACACCTAAAATTTCAACTGCACAGACAGTTATGATTTCATATGAGGATTAATATATCTAATATGGTACAAAATACATTAAAAAACTATTCATATTTATCCCATATCCCAAAAAGTGTAGGGAAGTTATATACATGTTTCTGTAGGCTCTTGAATATGAGTTGGAGCAAAAACGTATAGATATTCTTCTAAAGTAATCACAATTTAGCAATTGAAGCAGAATTTTCGGGAACTCTGTCATTCTATAAACAAGAATTTAAACCTTTGATTTCTACTTCACTTTACTATTAGCAACTCTCACACGTACAGTCGTGGAAAAAAAAAAGTAAACACCCCCTACTAACTCTGCAAATTATTATAACAGAAGAAAGTTACTGGTACCAATCGATCGGAAATAAAGTCTACTTTTAAATGATGTATATGAATTTACTTAGGGGGCCAGTTACATATAAAAAACAGACTAAACTTTATTTCTTTCAATGGCAATACCCAATTTTGACAACGTCTTTTAAATATTCAGTTCAAACTATGCCTAAAAGAGAAATTTCTTATCATTTGAATGATGAGTTTTTGAATTATAAACATTCAAAATTTAGAGCTTCTTATGTTAAATTGCATTTTCATATTTTTATCAATATCACCTGAAATTATAATCCTAATGTGATACTTTTTTTTAAAATTATAATATTAAATATCTCAAGCATAAATACATTGAATTTCTAATTTTTATATTTTTTAAATATGAATTATGAAATTGATATTAAAAAAATATGAATTGCAACCTACAATTTTTTTATAGATTTATATTTATTATGTCCAGCTTTATGCAAATTTTCAATTTCAAAATTTTCCTCTCAGTAGTTTTCGAATTATGAGCAAAAAACGCCAAAATGACGGTTTCAGGAGCCGTCTATAATACCCAGAAAAGCATAATTTGAAAAAAGTATATTTTACGCATAATGAAACTTTTAGAATGGCAAAAGTCGAAACATATTACGCGAGTGAAATGGTAATATTGGCAAGAAATAATATATTAATAGAAGTAATATTTTCATTCTATAGCACTTCAACAATCGAGTACTGAACTTCAATTTGGATACAGCCCCTAAAATAGGCTCAATTTAAAATAATTATTTTCTCGGAAATAAATTATACGAATTTCATGAAAATTTGGATTTAGGCTAATTGAAGGATATAGAATCTATTTACGGCGTCAAACTTGGGTATTGTTATTGAAAAAAAATGAAGTCTGGGTTCGTTTCGATATGTAGATGACCCCTAAGAAAACTTTTATGTACAGCATTTAAAAGTAGACTTTATTTCCAGTCGTTTGGTATCAGTAACCAACTTCTACAATAATTTGTTGCGGAGTTAGTAGGGTGTTTACTTTTTTCCCACGACTGTACGTTAGTGACGTTTGTTTTGAATTATCCCAACTGACTCTAAATATTCTATTCGCATTTTTTATTTATATGTTACCTACAATGTTAATAATTTTCTGAATGAACCTCCAATACCCATATAAAAAAAGTATATTTACGTATGGGGCTGTCACATTATCGATATTTTATCGAAAACTGTGTAGTAATGTAATTAGGTTGAAATATTTTATGCTCTTTTATTTCAACAGAAAAAAAGTTTCGTTTTCGCTTACTATGCACTTTAAGATTTGTATTACGTGAAATTAAATACTAATCGAAATTAGGTTCCGAAATATTCAGAAAAAGAATATGCAGATAGTTTAAGGATACTCGGTAAATCTATGCCCTTTTTTTTTTCTTTTTTATATAGCATAAAATGCAATTGTAAGACAAAATTATTTTCACGACGCAAAAAAAAAAAAAAAATAAAAAAAAAATTAAAAAAAAAAAAATAAATAAAATAAAATATTATTATGTCTAGATTTTGAACAAAAAATAATAAAATTAAAAAACTTTTAAATAATAACCTTGAAGCCATTAATGTTTTTTTTTTTTCAAATTTTAACGTTTATGCATATTTTACTTCTTTCATTCGATGTATACTTCATAACTTTAAGCGCTGATTTTTTAATAAACACATTAGTTCATGAGAAAAATAATCGGTTATGTGAGAGTCTTACGCGTATGCAAAGGGTTACGTAGAACAAACAACAAAATCTCAACTTTGAATTCTGCGCGCTTCGAAAGAAGGTCGCAGAGTTGCAACGCCGACAATATTTTTGGAAAATCAATATCAACAACACTTTGAAGTTTCAACTTCGATAAGTACCTCGCGCGGCCCTCAACTTTCACGCTGAGCGTCCACAAAGTTAAGTTTGTGTGTAACGAAAAAATGCGACTTTCTTAAATACTATGTAATCTAAGATAATCGCTCTAGTTTTCAAGCGATGTTTAAATCAATTCCTATTACCCCTAATATTTTCATAATTTTAGTTTCAGTAGATCTTGAAATAGGAGGGGAGGGGGCATATTTTGCAGTACATTTTTAAACGATATCTCTTAAAATATAATACATAAAATTAAAATTAAAATATTTTTTAATTTGGTGTTACGAGATTTTTCGAACGATACCCCACACGATATAAATTTTTTTTAGTAACTTATTAGACCCCCTATACTTTCCGTAAAAATATTTGTGAACTACTAATCTGCTAATATGTAGGTCAATAGCCTTTATAAGTTACAAGTTTGAAGTTTCTACGTTTCGTAATATTTGAAAACAACGGCTATGACAGATGGACAGACAGACACACGAGTGTTTTATAATGGTTCCGTGTTTTCATTTTAAGTACAGAATTTTTAAGAAGCTAAGTAAAGAAGCAGAAATTAAAGATGGAATTCAATGTTGCTATAGTATTGAGTTAATAATATTAAAGTATTAACATTTGTAACTACTTTTTTGAAGTATTAAGATGCATGATATAGAAGAAAGTTTTGGGATAACCACCTCCAACTAGTTTGAGTTATGCTTTAAAAACTATCCGCATTACAATATGTTTTGCAATTATTATAAAAGAATTAACATTAGAAGTTTAAACCTTTATAATTTCTAAAATGTTTGACCAAATGATTTATTGTTTGACATCCAAAAGTATGTAAAGAGTAAAATGTACGACTAAAGTGAAATATGCTGTCAAATCGGGTGTTTGTATAGATAATTTTGCAGTTTAATAAAATTTCACTATGAAGACTACTAAGCTTAGTGGGAAAACAAATTAAAATAATACATAATTTCCAGTGAAATTGCTATTTCTGTTTTGATTGGGGACGCGTTGGTGAATACTTGTTTTGTGTTATATTGTTTTTCCGGAGAGGATTGGGAGCTGTACATGAGATAGCTAAAAAATACAGAACATCAAGAAAACTAAAAATATTTCAAAAATTCTGCATATCTCACAGAACATCGGTGCGATGATATTCCCAATTTTAACACCACATGGCGTTTCTTTAAAATAACAACCATGTGTCAGCCAATGCAAATGTTTAGATACGTGGATTCTGGGATGTAAGCCAAGTCGAAATTCTTCCACTACTCCAACGCTCAGATTCATATGTCTGTTGAAACGTTTCTTTTTTTTATCGGGGTCTGCTTTTTACCTCTAGTGAATGGAGAGTTTTAAAAACGAAAGCTACTATTATCAAAGAACTCCATTCATTGTTTTAAGTGTTTTAACACCCAGTTGCTTGTCTTGTTACTTTAAAACCGCTTTTGTTTTTCTTTTCTTTTTTTTAACCGTTTCATTTGCAAGAAATTGTGATTCTGTAATATTAAATTCACATGATAATTTCAAAAAAAAAAAAAAAAAAAAAAAGATATTTTAAGAAGAATTCTAAGATATTTTTTATTACCAAAATTTAAAAAATAAATTCTGTTAAAAATTTCTGGTACAAAACTTGACAAACATTTAATGGTAGAAAAAAATACCCCACCACCTTTCAAGATGACTAACTTGAAGGGCAGAGCTGGAAGGAAGGCCTTGACTAAGCTACTATTATGAAAGAACCATTCATTGTTTTAAGAGTTCTAACACCCAGTTGCTTGTCTTGTTACTTTAAAAACCGCCGTTGTTTTTGTTTTCTTTTTTTTTAACCGTTTCATTTACAAGAAATTGTGTTTCTGTAATATTAAATTTACACTATAATTTCCAAAGAAAAAAAATCGTTTAAAAAGAATTCTAACATCGCTTTATTACCAAAATTATAAAAATAAAATTCCGTTAAAAAATTCTCATACAAAACTTGACAAAAATTTAATGTTAAGAAAAGTATTCCACCGCCTTGCAAGAGGACTGACTTAAAGAAACATTTTGGTTGCTGACAGTGATGGTAATTTATGTGATTTTTTTAAACCAAAATATCTGTAAAAAATTCCAAAAAATAATTTTTACTTTATTTAATAACATAATTTCGGCAATTAAATGAAATAAAAATTAGAAGACCAAAATATTGGTACAAATTTTGAATAAAAAAAATCGCCATATGTGCTACACTGATTATCAAACTTTTCAAGTACTAGATTTTTTTGTATCTATATTTTGTGAACCTAAATTACCAGTCCCCAAAGATATCAAATTGAGAAAAATGAAATTTCTGTCATGTATAATGTCATTTCGTTTCTGGAAAAGCAATGTGCGTGTTAAGTGTTATTTTTACTCCAGGTCTTACGAGTTTAAAGTGGAACTTTTCAAAGTCCATATTAGGTAGTTTATAATATTTTTTTTTCAACTTTACTTCACTATAGCTGAATGTTTTTTGCTTTAAAAACAATAAATGACAGCATTGGTCTTTATTTCCTTAGAAAGTAAATTCATCTGGGTTTGCAAAATGATTCCAGATAATATGAGAAATAATGTAAGTAACTTTCATAAATATTTAACTTAAATCCTTTACAATGAAAATTTTTGAGGATTTGAAGGTCATTCACTTGTTTAAAGCATTCAGATCTGTTATTGTGTGTGTGAACTTAGGTTATGGATAATTAAATTTATATTTTAAGAAGGGGCTAAATTTTTTCGATCCATATTTGTGAATTTAAATTACCAGTCCCTAAAAATATCACATTCAGAAAAAAGATCCCTTTCTGTGATGTATAGTGTCATTTCGTTTCTGGAAAAGCAAGGAATGTGTGTGTTAAGTGTTATTTTGACTACAGGACTTACGAGTTTAAAGTGGAACTTTTCAAAGTCCATATTAGGTACAATAAAAAAAACTTGGACTTATGCTGTCAGATTTAATGATTAAAAACTATTACCGAGTATCGCAAGAGTTTTTAACCATATTAGGTAGTTTATATATTTTTTCAACTTTATTTTACTATAGCTGAACATTTTTCGCTTGAAAAAATACTA
The DNA here is from genome assembly GCA_963932465.1 of Maratus speciosus. NCBI lineage: Eukaryota > Metazoa > Arthropoda > Arachnida > Araneae > Salticidae > Maratus > Maratus speciosus. Next base: position 446,987,892 of record OZ010786.1, read on the forward strand.
AATGACAGCATTGGTGTTTATTTCCTTAGAAAATAAATTCATCTGAGTTTACAAAATGCCTTCCAGATAGTGTGGGAAATAATGTAAGTAATTTTCATAATTATTTAACTTGAATCCTTTACAATAAAAAATTTTGAGGATTTGTAATTTATCCACTTGTTTAAAGCATTCAAATTTGTTATTGTGTGAATTTAGGTTATGTATAATTAAATTTAGATTTTAAGGAGGGGCTACATTTTTTTTATCGGTATTTGCGAATCTAAAATACCAGTCCCCAAAAATATAACATTCCGAAAAAGGGCCTTTTCTGTCATAATATAGTGTCATTTCGTTTCTCGAAAAAGCAATGAGTGTGGATGTTAAGTGTTATTTTAACTCCAGGTCTCACACGTTTAAAGTGGAACATTTCAAAGTCCATATTAGGTAGGGGTTTTTTCATCTTTACTATAGCTGACTATTTTTTCTTAAAAAAAAAAAAACAATAACTGACAGCACTGCACTGCAAATAAAGGCGTCTTAAATTCAGACACATATGTGACTGAAAAGGTAATTCAGACGCTTAAGTGTCTGAATATGAAATTTCAGACATCATAGGGGTCTGAAATTAAGACACTTATGTGTCTAACTATGTTTTACTATGATAAACACTGTAAACTGAAATCTCTGAAATTTAGACATATAAGTGTCTTAAAATGGAGTGTTCAATTTTCAGACATTTTAAAGTGTCTTAATTTTTAAGACATGTGTATGTGTCTGAATTTAAGATATTTCAAACGTCTGAATCGCATCCATCTTTGATCAACCTGCATGTTGCAATAGGCAACCGTTTTTACTTTTTTTGTTAGCTTTATACACCGTAAAAAAAATATTCGTTTAAATATGGAAAGTGTACTGCCAATTGAGACACCAATATACATATTTTAACGTAATTTTTTCCCCGTAAATTCCAGACAAATTTCCATCTTTTGCGTGTTTTTGCATTTAAAAAGTTCTATTTAAAAGAAAAAATATAATATTACAAAGATAAACCCATATATTTCATTCTCCACTTTCTAACTCACGTATATTAGACATGATTTATTTATTTTTATTCAAACCAGTGGCGTATCTAAGGGATGGGCAGATGAGTTCACAGCCCCCTTCTTAGCACGTTAAGTGCACGATGACTGATACTGAAGCGCTGAAAAATTTACAATGTTTAAAGTAATTTTTAAGAAAGTATAATTCTGTTATAAATAAAAGGCAGGTAAATTTTAAATAAATGTTCAGTAATTACTTAAAACAATATATATATTTTTAGTATCATATTTTAGACGTCAGTCATCGATGAAAGACGCGTTTTAAACGGAAAGTTCACTGTCAGTCACCGGTGGCTGACGTGGCGCTTAACGTGTTAATTTATAGAAAATGTCATGTTTAATCACAAAAATTTAGCAAAAGGCATGCATCTTAGAAAGTGGTGTTACTTCGCAGAAACCATGAAATTTTTCATTTCAGCCAAGTTTCCGTTCTACAGAGGTTTACTTACGTTACAGTTTTATTTACTGTATACTGAAATGCATTTAGCAGATAATTTTCAGTGGTCTGCTTAAAATGCGGTATAACCATAAATTTAAAATTGTTAAGACAAAAACCTGCTAAAAACGAAATTTTACCCAGTCCCATATGATTAAAAAGTTTCATTGTATAAAGATGCGTTACCTAATCCATAAAACCTGTTTAAAGAGGAATTTTTTTTGTTACCTGTGTTCTATTTTACAAGTTTTTACTTATCTCAGCGTTCCTTTCCGAAATGAGATGTTTAAATATGCCGCTAATTCAAATTTTTTTTGGTCTCTTATAATTCAATAGGTAATTTATTCATAAAAAAATGGAAAGCTTATTTCGATCACTTAAGTTTCTAAATAACATCACTTGCCAATTTGATGCGTCAAAGAACAAAAATGAATAAAAATTTTTGTATTTTCCTAACACCAGACGTCTTTCAGAAAATTTTCAATAATAAATAGTGGCGCCATCTCGTGTTAGTTCAAGTAATCGAACATTTATTTCTAATTACAAGCATCCTCCAATTTATATAAGTAATGCGTTTCGCAAACTTATACGTAACTTATATATATATATATATACATACATATATATATATATGTAACTATATATATATATATACACAGTCAACACTCGTTATAACGACCGCCCATTATAGTGACCGTTACATTATAACGACCTATGCAAAATGTCCCGAAATATATCCCCTTTATTATAGGTTATTTTTACATCCAATATAACGTCCGGCCAGCAGCTTATTTCCCAATATAACGACCGAATTGAACTTTCCTGCAGATTTTTTTTCCCCAAAAAGATTGTCATTTTCTTTGCTCGCTGCTCGTTGATGCCTATTGTAAAATGTCTTAAAATGACACTTTAAAACATTTTTTACTTATCATCTCTAACTGAGATGGAAAATTTAGTTTAAAGAAAATATCAAATACACAAAAAATAGACAACTATTTCGAATTTTTTTAGTAGAAAATAAATGTTAATACGTAAGTAATTATTTTTTACGTAATCATTCTCTTAAAGTGATTTTTATTTGATACGAAAGTTAACAGAATTTAGTAATAATGTTGTATAGTAAAATTTCTTTTGAAATCTTAATTTTCATTCACATGATTAGAGATTTTCTTAGTTTTTTTCATTCCTTTTCGTTATAGCGATCTTCCATTATAACGACCCTCATCTTTAGCACGCTAGGAGTCGTTATAACGAGCGTCCACTGTATATATATATATATATTATTTACACAGTATTATTTTATAAACAAAACATCATGCAGCTTTATTTACTCTGATATAAACTATAAAAGTATGAAAAAAACATAAAAATTAACTGAAAGAACACTTTTCAAATAAAAAATCTGTTATGGAATGCGGGATTTATAAATTTAACATTGATGAATAAATTTAAACAATTTTCAATTTACATCAAGCGAACAGATGAAGCTACAAGTAAAAATACCCTCATTTCTCTTCATCGAAACTTAAAAATTAGCTTTCGTTCTGGTTCGAATTCAGCTAACATAATTGTTACGATTGAACCCCAGACTTTTTATCCTCATTTGTTAAAATAAAACTGAAATTAAAATGCCACATATTCAAATTTTTAAAAAGAAAGTGTGTAAAATGTTCAAAATTACTCTAGAGTAAGAAAAAAGGTACTGCTACTTAAAATACATTTTTGTGGTTGATAAGAAACGTTATTTCTAGCCTGAGCTGCTGACCCCGTAGCTGAATGGATAGCGAGCCGCTCTGGTGACCAGAGGCTCTGAGTTCGATCCCCGTCGAGGGTAAGTGTTAAAAATTGTACAGTAGTTTAAGTTGAATGTGAAATTGAATGTAATGTAATGTGTACATTAAAAGAAAGCGGTTGGTAGAATGGTTCGTTGAAGAATTGTATTTTTTTTATCTTTTAAATGGAAATTTTTAAATACAGAAATATGCGAAATAGATGGAATTTTTTCTGGAATTTACATCAGAAAATTTCCATTAAAATTTGTAAATGGTGCTGGAGTCTGGAGTGGCAGTACAAATGCTATATTTTAAGGGATATATATATTTTTTACAGTGTATAACGCTTACAAAAGAAAAAAAAAAGGTGAAAAAATGTCTGTCGAAGTGGTCAAACATGGATGCAATTCAGACATTTGAAATGTCTTAAATTCAGACGGATACAAGTGTCTTAAAAATTAAGACACTTTAAAATGTCTGAAAATTGAACACTCTGTTTCAGACACTTAAGTGTCTGAATTTCAGACATTTCAGTTTAGAGTGTGGTGTTTATTTCCCTAGAAAAAAAAAATTCCTGTGAGTTTGCAAAATGCCTTCCAGATGGCGTGAGAAATAATGTAACTGATTTTCATAATTATTTAACTTAAATCCTTTACAATAAAATTTTTTGAGGATTGTAGATCATTCAATTGTTTAAAGCATTCAAATTAGTTATGGTGTGAATTTAGGTTATGGATAATTAAATTTATATTTTAAGGAGGGGCTAGATTTTTTAGATCCACAGAGATTGTGAACCTAAATTACCAGCCCCCAAAATTATCACATTCAGAAAAAGGGCCCTTTCTGTCATATATAATGTCATTTGTTTCTGGAAAAGCAATGAATATGCCTGTTAAGTGTTATTTTAACTCAAGGTGTCACGAGATTAAAGTGGAACTTTTCAAAGTCCATATTAGGTAGTTTATATTTTTGTTTTCAACTTTACTACAGCTGAATGTTTTATACTTTCAAAAAACAATAAATGACAGCATTGGTGTTTATTTCCTTAGAAAATAATTCATCTGAGTTTGCAAAATGCCTTTCAGATAGTGTAAGGAAGAATGTAAGTAATTTTCATAATTATTTAACTTAAATTCTTTACAATAAGCAATTTGAGGATTCCTAGATCATTCACTTGTTTAAACCATTCAAATTTGTTATTGTGTGAATTTAGATTATGAATAATTAAATTTATATTTAACTATCTATATTATATAGATTATATTTTAAGGAGGGGCTAGATTTTTTAGATCCACATTTATGAACCTAAATTATCAGTCCCCAAAAGTATCACATTCAGAGAATGGCCCATTCTGTCATGTGTAGTGTCATTTCGTTTCTGGAAAAGCGATGAATGTGCGTGTTAAGTATTATTTTAAATCCAGATCTCACGCGTTTAAACTGGAACTTTTCAATGTCCATATTAGGTAGGGTTTTTTTTTTCCAACTCTACAAAACTGAATATTTTTGCTTTAAAAACAATAAATGACAGCATTGGTGTTTATTTTCTTAGAAAATAAATTCATCTGGGTTTGCAAAATGATTCCAGATAATATGAGAAATAATGTAAGTAATTTTCATAATTATTTAACGTAAATTCTTTACAATAAAAAATTTTGAGTATTTGTAGAAAATTCACTTGCTTAAAGCATTCAAATTTGTTATCGTGTGAATTTAGTTTATGGATAATTAAATTTATATTTTAATCCGGGGCTAGTTATTTTTTATCTATATTTGTGAATCTAAAATACCAGCCCACAAAAATATCACATTCAGAAAAAGGTCCCTTTCTGTGTATGTATAGTGCCATTTCTTTTCTGGAAAAGCAATGAATATGCATAGTAAGTGTTATTTTAACCCCAGGTCTCACGATTTTAAAGTAGAAATAATAGCAAGAATTAATTCTTGGAAGAAATGGGATCATACCGCTAAGGACAAGACTAAACTTCTTCAACTACAAATTTTTCGAGCACTCCAACGCACAGAGTCTTTTATTTCTTTAGAAACGTTTCTTCTTTACCGCTGTATCTGTTTTATTTTTACGTGAACGTAGAGCTTTTAAAACGAAAGTAACTATAAACAAACTTCATTCATTATTTTAAGTTGTTTTAACACGGTTGACAACCTCGTAATTTTGAAAACTGGCAACAATACAGACCTACTTTGCCAACTTGGAACATCGAATCAAAAGTTCATATAAATTGCTGTTGTTATCTATGACGGCCGATTATCTACACGTGGAATATAGGCCCGGAGAGTGCCCTCCGTGGGTGTCTTTCTAAGGGAACCTAACCCGTATTTACGGAAGGATATCCAAGGTTAGATGACGGAAAACTTCAAACGATTAGGCCGACGGACACGATTGGGTTCCAACACTACACTTCCCGTCTACCAGTTTCGAGAGCAGAAGCTCTCGGCCGCTGGTGGGGGAAAAAAAGTCACACGAACTCATTTCGAACTTAACAGAGGATACCATCATCAGGGAATTATTTATAAAATATAGCATCACAATTTGTGATGTAAATTTATGAATGAATAACCCAAAATCTTTCACTAGTACAATAATGCTAGTTTCTGTAGTTTGGATAAAAACTTCAAATCTGGGCATAAAAAATCAATAATAGAAACATTAAAAAAATAATTTCAGGTAAATTTAGCAACGCAAAAATGTATCACTTATTTTTGTTTTACCATTTTTCCTGCCAAGGAGCACAATAAACATAAAAGAAAATTTTCATGAAACTGTATTGCCTAATTTTAGCTTGAAGAATCTTTCCTATATTAGAAAATGTAATATATATATATATATATATATATATATATATATATATATTAGTTTTAAGCATGCAATTTTCCAACATGGTCGCTACCATAGTAAAAAAAACAAACAAACAAACAAAAAAAAACCATACCTATACATATCGCAAAAGCTTATTATTAGGATTTATTAAACAAAAAACATAAAAATCATTTTTTAAAAATTTAGTTATCCTATTTTCGGACTGGAGCCGCTGTAAGCGCAAAAGAAAATTTACTGAATTTGTATTACACAATTATAACTCGGAAAATGGTTCCCATATGAAAAAGCACAAAAGAAAATAAAACTGTTTTAAAGTATTATTTATGCAATTTCCCACCATGGGGCTACAGCTTACAAAAACCTATATTGGTAAAAATCTTATCAAAACATAAGTTTTGACGTCGTAGTAGCTTATTCTTAAAATTATATAACTGCGTTGAATCTGTGCAGCCTACGTTTAACTCAGTGGCGTGGCGTGAAAATTTTCGGTGGTCATCGCAATTATTTAAGTTTGTGGTGAAAAATTATTAACTCTAAAATTCAATGGTTGAATGTTCAAAAAAGAAACTTTAAATCTCACCTTCACTTATACATGAACTCCAAATGTTCTGCTAAAACTGGATCGTGGAGTTTTAAAAGCTTATTAAGAGTTTTAAAATATTGCTTGGTCATCGCCGCATCCAGCGATGACCGGACGTCACGCCACTGGTTTAACTTAAGTTTACCTACAGTAAAACGTGTAAAAATTAATTTTGCTGAAATTTCTTTACCCTACTAGGAGGGCTCCTCCGCCCCCTGCTCGCTACGCTCACTAACCCCCCCCCCCCCTTCCTGCGTAATCGCATCGCGATTCCAATCGGTATGGCGAAGCAATCCCTATTTTCTAGCCTACCCCAAATTATTGTTTGTGCTTAAAAATAATATAAATAGTCCAGTTAAGCTCTATTCATAAGCTAATATTAGTTCTTCCAGCCTGCTGGGGCTTCCGGGCTTGTTCGCAAGTACTGGAGTCTCCGCGGGGTAGTAGATATGTGTTTTCCCCTCGTGGACTAATCAGCTCCTATACCGAAAGGTTGGCTGTCCACGAGTGGGTGATTAGTTATTAGTGATTAGCTAATATTAGTTTTCGTTTCATTGAAATATCTCAATTTGTTCATTTTCTGCAAGCACGTAAACCCTATTGTATTTCAATGGGAATCTATGGAAATTTGGCGAAATACTCGAAATAGCGCTAAGTTGGCGTCACTTTTGTCGATTAATTTTGGTCACCCAAATTAGGCGATATATCGCCATGTTGAAGACAAACTTGGCAACAGAGTGAGTCCTGCCCTCCTTGGTAACCCTCTCTTATAGTGTCAGAAAGCTCTGATCAATCAGATTAGTTTCGCGGTATCTATGCAGATTTTCATTGGTCCATATTTCCAAAGTGTTAATTTATATATATATATAGAAGGATTTTGTTTTTGAAGAGGGCGCTATAACTGCAAAAGTAATTTTTGTTGAATCAGTACTACCTAATTTTATCTTGAGAGAATATCATTTAGGAAAATATAAACACGCGTCTTTATTCTATTTTGGTTAATATATATCTCGCTAGTGGGCGTTATTCGCGTAAAAGAGAGTTGACACTTTAATCCTTTAGTGCGCAGCTTTGCATATATGGAAACAAATGTGTTTTAAATTTAATAGATTTTTTTATTAGTATATACCTAATTCACACCAGCAAATTAAAATAGCAATATTTGCTTTAAATAATAACAGTATTTAAATAAAGCGAAATTAGCCATTGATACTTTCTGGTGTATAGTCAGATTCTTTGGACTACGTAATTTCTAGAACGTATTCTATCATGGGTGTTAAAGGTTAAGCTTTATAAAATAAATAATTATATAAAATAAGGTATTTGGAGACATACTTCTTAAAATATTTACTAATTTGCTATATTTTAGCGTAAAACAGCCACACGACAGTTGTTGTTACTTGTATTGTAGATGTGCGACAGAAGAAAAGATTGACGTATTATATGAAAAATGGATCTCTGATTTTTTAAAGTATTTTTCCTGTGTAATAAACCTTTCAGATAATTATACATAATTTTTTTCGAAACAAAATAAAAAATCGCGCATTTAAGGGTTAAATTACCTTATATAACTTTAACTTGAAGTATGATTGATATATGGGAAGACATAAAAAATTCAATTTAAAAATATTAGTTACATAATTTCCTGTTTTGAAAATACTATGTGGCGTCAGGGGCAAAACGATGGGAAGAAGCATGGAAAATAACTGTATATATGTGTGTTACTGTGTTAAAATAACTTGGAGATGTCATGTTGGAAATAAATAAGCAAGGCGCTAGGCTTAAATAAAAATTTTTTGGGCGTTATTGGCGTAAAAGAGAGTTGACTTTAAATTAATTTATATAACTTTAACTTGAAGTATGGTTGCTATATGAGAAAACATAAGAAAGTCCATTTTAAAATTTTAGTTATGTAATTTCCTGTTTTGAAAATATTTTGTAACGTCAGGGGCGAAACGATGAGAGGAAGCATAGGAAATAACTGGTTCTACGTGTGTTACTGTGTTAAAATAACTTGGAGATGCCATGCTGGAAATAAATAAGCAAGGCGCTAGGCTTAAATTAAAATTTTTTGGGCGTTATTGGCGTAAAAGAAAGTTGACACTTTAAAATATATTATATAACTTTAACTTGAAGATTGGTGGCTATATGCGAAAATATAAGAAAATCCATTTTTAAATTTTAGTTATGTAATTTCTTGCTTTGAAAATATTTTGTGGCGTAAGGGGCAAAATGATGGGGAGAAGCATAGAAAAGAACTGGATCTACCTGTGGTACTGTGTTAAAATAACTTGAAGATGTTATGCTGGAAACATATAAACAAGGCGCCAGGCTTAAATTACATATTTTAATTTAGTGCAATAGAATAGTCAGAAGCGGTCAATGTTTACAATTTATAAATCCATAAAAATTATCTGTAATATTGTTTTCCGAATTTAAATGAAATTATCTTTCTAATGCTTTAGAAAACATTAGAAATTTAACTATGTAAAAAAAATAAATAAATAAATGAGTATAAATAAAAATAAAATAAATCTGGATTTGATTTTGACATATAAAAAGTATAGCTTTTTTTTAATGGTATTTTACAGCTTGATCTTTGATTGAACAATGATACACAAGGAAAGGGCTGCAAAATTATAAAACAAATGCAGTCTGTCATAAATTATTAAACTTGTTAATCTCGACTTTGGTTGGTTGGTTGTGTTTATGACGGCCAATTATCAACACGAGGGATATAAGCCCTAAGGGGGTGTGCCCTCCGTGGGGGTCTTTCTAAGGGAACCTAACCCGTGTTTACCCTTGGAAATCCAAGGTTCGAAGAAAACCACGAAAACTCCGAAACATTAGTCTGACGGGCGCGATTGGGTTCGCTCTCTTTTGAATGTGCTACCACATGCAGCGAAGAAATTATCTCCTTGGGTATTTTTCTAATTCATTCCAAGAAAAAAATTCATTGAATGTTTGACATTTAAGCGAGTGTATAATATGATGAAGTAAGGAATTATAAAAATAGAATACAAAATATATCCGTTTAGGATAAATATTTTTTTCCAAAGCATGTATGTGCATGTATATTAGAAATGCTATGTAAGAACAATTATTGTTTCCTTTTAAAATTAAAAGAATGTTTGTTATTAAATCCGCCGAATAATTAGAAATATGAATTATTATTTAATTGTTTTGACTAACTATTAGTTATTCTTACAAATGACAACCGAAAGAATTCTAGAATAAACATTTTGATGAGTGATACTCACTAAATCATCACAATTATTTTAAATTTTATTCGCCCTGTGATCATGCAATATCGCTGAAATATTTTAAAAGTGGCATTTTAAGGCGTTATCCTGGATTGAACAATAGCAGAAAAGAAAAGGGCTTTAAAAGTACTAAACAAATAATCTGTCAGAAATTATTAAACTTATGAATAGCGTCTTCGGGATATTCTACCACAAGCACCGAAGGAATTGCCTCCTTTGATGTTTTTCTATTTGTGACTATTCCCAGAAAGAACTTCACAGATGTCTGAGACTTAATATAGCTTATATTATAATAAAGTAAGGTATTCAAAAAATGAAATGCAGCAGTTGCTTCGGATAAATGTTTTTACTGAAAATATAAGTGCATGAGAAATTATATTGAATAGGAAAAAAATTGATAAGAACAAATTTTCTTCTTATTAAAAATAAAAGAATGTTTATTACCGATTTCTCTGACTAGTTATAAATAATTATGAATTATTATTTAATTTTTCTGACTAATCATTAATTCTCCTTAAAAATAATGACCATAAGAACTGTACGACAATTAAACTTTAGCACAGTGCTAAAGAACCAAATTTCTGTAAAAGCCAAGATCTGGAAAAAAAATTGAGCTCGAATGGCCATTTACCGTTTTACAATTATTAGTGTATATTATAAAGAATTTATATTCTATACTAGTCGGAAAAACATAAATATTAATTCTAATCAATGTTAAAACCAACGTTATTACCGTGGTTTACGGTCCATTAGCAAATAATAGAAGTACAGAAAAGTGAAATGAAGCTTTATATATCAGACTTATTGCATTTAATTCCGGCAGTGGTTTAATAAATTATAGAAATTTTTCTAGAATCCTTATGTTTATACTTATTGTATCAGATTTTAGAAACAATCGAGAGGTTTTTGAAAAATACATTCTACAAAATATATCTGTGGCACTAGTAAACACCGAATCAACTTAACCGCAGTAGTTCAATTTAACGCACTGGATTTGAAGACGAAACACACTTTTATATAAACACAGCACATAAAGACGCAACACAACAGATACAGATGGATAATGTGTTAATATGATTCACAATTACCGTATGCCGTCTTTACAATAGTAACATTTTTTATTTCACTCATCAGACAAAACTAGACAGCTACGATAATCCTTGAATAAAAACGAAAAGAATAGCGATTTAATGATCCACCTGATTTAGGACATCATCCATCATCATGTTCGCGTGTGAATCTTCTTTACTGAAGCAAGTTGAGATGTTGAACATCTTGTCATTGCTCGTTTTTCTCACATATATATCTGTGTATATTTACATACAGGGTGGTCAAAAAAAGAAAATTCCGTGATATATGAATCCCAAGCGCCCTAACCGCTCAACCAATTCAAAAGAAATTTTAGACATACTTATTTGAAGGAATGCGTTCGAGATCATGATGGTTTAAAACAATAAAACGTTCCCCGTTAGGGTTACAATGAAAAAATTTCGAAATTTTCTAATGGAAATACCCATTTTTTCATGCGCAAATTCATCAGCGCATTGAAAAATCATAAATGGCTTTCGAATGATACACGTATGATGAAAATTGCCAGAATAAAACACCTGTAAAAAAGATCATTATAAAGGACGAATGACAACATAAGAGATAAGAGAGAAAAAAACATTTATTCGAATTAGCAGTTTTCAACATGCCCAGCTTCGCAGACTATAACGCAGTACGTGCTTGAGACTGTTGACAACAATGCTGAATGTAACATCGCAGAAGGAATCTGTACAACTTCACGTATTAAGGCATATTTCAATTCTGACAAATGTCTTGGATTTGATGTGTACACCTTTGATTTCAGATAACCCCAAAACCAGGGATCCATTAGAGTGAGGTCGGGGGATTACGATACTACAAAGGTACGAGAGATAATTCTATCATAAAAGTGTTGTTGCGCTACTTGTCGAAAAGATGTGGCGACGTGTGGGAAAGTACCATCTTGCATCCACACAATATTATTAACTGCATTTCGCTGCTGCAAGTCTGGAATTACGTAATTCTGCAACATTGTTGTATACCGAGACGCTCCCAGTTAAAGAGAACTGTGCCTCATCCGTCCATAATATTAGCAATGGCCAGCTGTTATCTTCATCTTATCTGACGAGAAAATAATTTGCAAAGTGCGAACGCTGTTGCTCTTCTCCAGGTTGCAACATCTGGACACGCTGGAATCGATAGGGAAACATATGCAGAACAGTGCGCATAATCTTAAGGACTGTTGTTTTCGGTACATCCGGACTGCATGCAACAATTCTTGCAATGTGAAATTTATCTGCATTAATCCTGTTATGCACTTCCGAAACAACTTCAACAGGAACTGTTGGTCGTCCGGATCCTTGTCGATCACATGTTCATCCAGTTTCTTAATTTTTTTTCACCAAATCACATGCCGTTTTTACCGAACATTGACCTTGTCGTAACTTATAATTTCGGCGATAAACTTGCACTGCTTCAGCTGAATTTTTCCCGTTCATATAAAACAGCTTTATCAATTCACCTCGTTGTTTTATTGTAAGTGTCATCTTGTTGGCACGTACGAGCAACTGATAGAAGAAACAATAGTCCCGCACTGTTTATTAAAAATTTTCTACACACAATGATTTGAATATGGCGTTCTGTGATTGGTGCTTCTACTATCTATTCCTGTTAATTATACAAAGTGTGTCCGTTCGCCTCGTCTTTGAATTGCCATTGCTCCTTTACAATGCTCTTTTTTGCAAATGATTTATGCCGGTGTAATGACCTTAAATATCACTTGGAAAGCGTGATTTTTCGTAAGATGCGAAACCCAAGTAAATTCTGGATACATCATGAGATACGGTAAACAACACTTGCTCCTGAATTGGAGTCCTTTTAACTTGCGTCTGGCTGACTTCACTATCGTACCGAAGAAGCACGTTTTCGATATGCGAGAAACGAAGGAATGACTACAAGATATGTTTTTCAGTAGCCGATTTTTTTTTTCACTTGTGAACTGAGAAATGTCATAAGATTTATTTTAAAATGTGTTTTTGAGCTGCGTTTGTGTACACATAGTGAATATAAAAACGTAATTATTTGTTTCAGGAGCTAAATATTAAGTTACATAGGAACTGATTTGGATTGAGTACAACGATATTACGCCGGCAATTTTAGTCATACGTGTGTATCGTTCAAACGCCATTTATGGTTTTTCAATGCGCTGATGAATTTGTGCAGGAAAAAAGGGTGTTGCCATTCGAAAATTTTGATTTTTTTTTCACTGTAACCGTAACCGTGAGAGCTCTATTGTTTTAAATCATCCCGATCTCGAGCACATACCTTCAAATAACTAAATCTGAAATTTCCTTTCTATTGGTTGAGCGGTTAGGTCGCTAGAGGTACATATATCAGGGAAGTTTTTTTTATGACCACACTGTATATATTTTATTATGTACCAAACTTTCCCGTTCACGTGAAGTGAACTCGAACTACATGGCTCACGGATCGTTTAGTGGGTACATTCTTTTAGAAAATCATGCAGTTTTGCCACTTGACTGGTTTTATTAAATCAAATTTCTTGATTGCTACCATTTAAATAGTAATATTCATTTTATTTAATCTGTCAGCAAATAAAGACAGTATTAGTAAAATGGGAGAAATAAAGCAGTTTGGATAAAAATATCCGACAAACTGGAAACACTGACAACATGTTATAGCCCATAACACCATAATTCCTTAACGTAATTATTAAATTATGATAGTGCATGAAAGTCGGTGTCATTTAAAAAAATAGTATGTCACAAAATATAACAATAGTATGTCACCCTGTTCTGAAATTAACATCGTAATGCTTTGAAAAATAGTAGCCCCCCTTTTTTAAAGATTAAAAAAAAATATTTTCATGACGCACAGGTAAAAAACCAGTAGTGCTGGCAACAACCTAGTTTTATAAGAATACGAATAAAAAACAAGGATTTGTAAAAACAAATACTGTGCTGTGCCTTAGGTACACCAACTGGCATTTAATAAATAAACATTAGTGCAATATGTTAAGAAACAATCTGTAGCCCACTTAATTTGTTCTTCAAAATTATTTGCTATAAAGGAAAAAATCTTCGATCAAAAATATGCAGAAAATACGTTTTAAAAATTATATTTCATTTCTTATCAATATGTAAAAAATCATTTATATTTATAATTAACTTATTAAATTATACATATTATTTTATTTGTATGGTAAAAAGTCACCCGATGATTTATCGATTACTTTACTATTGCGAAATCTTGGGAATCGACCTAAAAATGTATTCTCTTTAAAAATATCTTTCTTTGCGTTACTAAAGTGCTTAAAATTTTTAATTAAAAAAACAGCACTAACATAACAGTATGCAATACGTGATTTATCATATTGCTAACAAAGCGTAGAAACAAGAATGCGAAAAATGTCCAAGCCGGGAATAGAACCCTGGAAGTAGTGCTCTATCATTTAAGCTACGAGGACGATGCCCAGCTTACCATATCCCATATATGTTGGTAAGGCTGCAACTGCAGCACAAGATGGAATAGTCTTCATGAACACACAATCCTCCGGCGAAACATGAGACACAAACAAACCCAACATCGGTGAATACATATATAAATTTAATTAATTTTTCAAGCAATTTTCAGCTGTGAAATTACGCTAGATATTGTTGAATGTATAATACGTGATTTATCAAATTTCTAACGAAGCGTAGAACTAACAATACGAAAAATGTCCAAGCCGGGAATCGAACCCAGAACCCTTGGAATAACTGCGGCCTTACGGACATATGCGGGAAATGCTAAGCTGGGCATCGTCCTCGTAGCTTAAATGGTAGATCACTTGGAATGCTATTCCAGGGGTTCCGGGTTTGAATCCCCGGCATGGACATTTTTCGCAATGTTGATTCTACGCTTCGTTAGCAATGTGATAAATCACGTATTATATATTCCATAATTTCGAGCGTAATTTCACTGCTGAAAATGAATTGAAAAGTTAATTAAAATTATAAACATAACAGTATTTTTATTCGTGCTATTGCATTGGAATTTTTAACGAATGATTACAGAAGAATGTATTATTAAGAACATTAACACACACACAAAAAAGTATATATATTTTTTAATTGTCACTAAGTATATTCTCGATGTTCTGAAAAAGTTTTTCTTATCTTTATTCTGATTTTAAAAACGCTGCTAATGTCTCATTTAAAAACAAGGTAAAACCGGTTTAACTCTTTTCGAAAATGAATGGATCTTGCATAAATGTCCATAGAAAACCTTTTAAGTATATTAGCCAGTCCAGAAGTAGTCATGTTCCTATCGTAATGATTATATGCGTCTCTTTTCACCAGCGTTATTTGGGAATTTTATGCATATTTAAAATTACATTGAAGCAACTGCAAGTTTAAATGTGATACTCGCGACGTGACATGTCACGCTAACTGATAAGTGGAATCGATCTTAAATAAAAATGTAGCAACACATGGGTTTAGACATTGCCATTAATGTTTTATAGATTTTGCTTTAAAGAAAGCTCGCAAGGAGAAATTAATTTTTTAAATAAATAAAAAATGTGCACAAAAATTAACATCATGTTTAACCTAAGAATTTAGCTTTTTTTCTTGAATTATTATTTTAGCGAAATAATTGGCAATTGAATCTTTAAACCCTCGAATCACTATAATAATCAGATGAGTTTTAATATTTTTTAGCAATTACTATTTTTTGCATCACCTTTTCACTACTGCTGTTGGAAATGTTATGCATATTTAAAATAAGATTGAAGCAACTGTGAAGTTTTAATGATATGTACTCGCGGCGTGACCTGTCCTGCTAATGTATAAGTGAAATTGAAATTAAATTAAAATGTAGCAAAATAGGAGTTTAGACATTGCTATTAACATTTTATAAGTTTTTTTTTTTTAAGAAATCTCGTTGAAGAATTGAATTTTGTTTAAGCATAAAAACAACACAAAAATAAACATTGGAGTACATCTAAGAACTTGTTTATTTTTTCTTTAATTATTATTTTAGGTAAATAATAGCCCATTCAATCTTTGAACTGTTGTATTACTATAATGATGAGTTTGGTTTTAGTATTTTTTAGTTATTAATTTATTTTCCCATTCCACTAACTTAACCCTTAAATGACGGGTGTTGCTTTTCGGCAACATATCCAATTTATTCTCTAAAATACTATTAGAATAATATTAAAGCTATAATGCCTAATTTTGCCAATAAAATACATTCCTAAAATATTATTAAATCGATTTTCAACATGTAGATGGCAACACTTGTGCTGTTTAAGAATAAAGATAGATTTACTTTTTTAATTGTTGCTACTTGTTCGTTTTGTTTCGTTTGGGAGCTTGCGAAATACCGTATTTTGACCTGCAATAAGCAAGTGAAATTTATTTCTTATTATAGATCCCAAAATTCTTGTTATGCGTTTTCTTGCTAAACAAAATTTTCCATTATATTGTATATGTATCAACATACAGATCAAATAATTGGAATACATATTTGGCTATGGACGGTAACTGCTGAAGTTAGGTTTTCAAATGTTTTATGCGTTTTCTAAAATGCTTACTTAGCTATCTTATTTTCCTTCCCCCCCCCCCTCCCCCTTAAATAACGAAGTTTTTTTTAAGCATTCAAGTGTTTCATAATCTATGCTTAACGCGTGATTTTTCTGTCTTGTTTTTTCTTGTAAATGCATTACTTCAAATTATTTTACTAAAATTGTTCATAAAAGTGAATACGTGGATATCAATACGCTCATCACCACTTGTATTCCTTTCTAGGCAATATACTGGTTCGTAATTGATGACTCCACATAATTTGATTTTAAAGCAACACATTATTTCTAAAATCATTTAAGAATCTTACATGTATTTCCTTATAAAATTGTTTATAAAAGTTCATACGTGGAATTCAATATACGTGTCATCACTAGTATTTCTTTTTAGACAATATATTAATTCGTTCTTGATGACTCCACTTAACCCTTAAATGCCGGGTGTTACTTTTCGGAAACATACCCAATTTCGGCTCCAAAATACTATTAGAATAATATTGAAGCTGTAATGCCTAATGTTGCTAATAAAATACATTCTGAAAATATTATTAAATTGATTTTCAACAAGTAGATGGCAACACTTCTGCTGTTTAAGAATAAAGATAGATTTATTTTTCAATTGTTGCTACTTGTTCTTTTTGTTTTGTTTGGAAGCTTGCGAAATATCCTATTTTGTTCTGCAGTGTGCAAGTAAAATTTATTTCTTATTATAGTTCCTAAAATTCTTGTGTGTTTAATATTATAGAATTTTTTCAAGGAATTTTTTTTTCGATTAAAGACCAGTATTGCCGATTAGTAACAAACTGTTTTTTAACCGTAAAACTTACTTAAAACAAAATATGATTTTTTAAAGTATTTTTTCCCATGATTTATTTAAAAAATGAAAGTCGAAAAACATTATTACAATGATTTTTGAAAAATCCGGCATTTAAGGGTTAACCCTTTATGTACCAAATTATAGTTCAAAAAATTGCTACACCTCAACAATTATTTACTTTGATATCTGGAATATAAAAATAACCGCCTGTGGCAGCACTGCCGAAAACAATATTTTGCCTATTTTTATACGACGATGCACTGTGTCCTTTGGGACCATGTCATCAACTCGTTGAGAAACTTATCAGAGTGACATATTTTTGCGAACAAACAAGTCGCATCATCCTGCGATCGAGTCTTTCACTAGTCTTTCTCAGTCTGCCAGATCGTTTATCCGAATTTAAATTGTAAGTTTTTGATAAAACTTTAAAAACTGCAGCTCTCTTTCTCCCAGTTTTTTTTTTTACATATTTGAAAAACTGTTATGCCATTAGTTTTAAATCCACGTATTTTCCAAATCTCTTCTTTTAAAAATTTCAGTGTTCCGCGGCATCTTTGCAATTGAAACAACTTTACTCGTTTGTGTAACTTAAAGCGTATTTCTGCGCGATTTTTTCTGTACGAGCGCTTTCTAAAAAAGAAAAAAAAAATTGCATATGAAGCGTTTTTAAATTTGTCTTTATATTTATCGTACACGTATTTTTTATTTTTTATTATTATTCGAGTCGAAATTATTTTATTTTAATTTAAACCCTGATAACATATTCCTTTCATTGTTCTTAATGTGAGGTATGAAATTAAAATTCTTATACTGAAATTATATATTCAAATACATCTGTGCCGCTTTATAATTATGATATGCACTGCATATCTACTGTCATTATTTCGGAAATTTTTCGGTGTACAAATGGTACTGCTGTAATGCGATAGAGATATATACAGATTTAAAAATATTAATAACCATATCAGTAGTTAATTTTATTAAACAACTTCAAAATTGTTATATCCCTACCAAATCAGAATTAGTAGCGATCTGTATTAACAGATGGCAGCACCATAAAGAAAGAGTTTTGAGATTTGTAAGGCTTTGCACGTAGCCGAGAATATTCTGCGCAGTTGTAAGATGTGATTTGTTCTGATAGCTGCGCTTGAGCGGCTTTTGTAAATATGTATAATAAACTATAAGTAATCTTATAGTAATGCTTTCTTCCTTAGTTAAGAGTAATTAGTTAAGAGTTATAATAAGAGTGTGGTGATATAATAGTGGCGACGAAAATGGGAATTTAACCCAAACTGAAATGTTGTGAAAAAAAAAATTCGAAAAAGAAAAAGAGAACGGAAAAATGACCGATAAAGAAATAATTTCTCTGGGACGCTTAGAAGAATATAATTCGAATGTTCCTTGGACTATTTAAGTCGAGAAAATTGGTTTTTATTTCTCAGCGAATAGCATCAAAAATGATGATATGAAGAAGAATATTTTATTAAGTTCTGTTGGAACAACAACGTTTGCTATTTTAAGAGATATTATTGTTCCGAATACGCTGAAAGAAATCAGTTACGAGGATCTTTTAAAGAAAGCTAAGGATCATTTTTCACCACGCCCTAGTGAAATTGTCGAACGATTTAAGTTCCAGAAACGACTAAGGAAGCAAGAAGAGAATATAGCCGATTTCATAAGAGAGTTACGTCGTTTATCCGAACATTGCAACTTCGGAAATACGCTTAATGACCGCCTGCGTGATCAGTTGGTGTTTGGCATCCAAGATGAAAAGATACAGCAGAAATTACTGGATTCTAGAGACTTAACGTTCCAAACAGCGATGGAAAGAGCTGAGTCATTTGAGATAGCTGAGGCTGGAGTGAAATCCCTACACATCGGAGATACTACGAGTGTCAATGAAGTGCGTGTTTCTAAAGGAGAGAAATCGAAAGTTGAGACATCCGCTCATGCACCTAAGCCTAAAGAAGATAAATTCGTGCCCAAGAAACCGTGTTACAGATGTTCTAAAAATCATAATCCCAAGTTTTGCCCTTTTAAATCTGCAGAATGTCATTTCTGCCATCGATTGGGGCATTTAAAAATTTGTTGTCGTAATAGAAACTTTGGAATGAAAAGTGAGAAACCTTTTAAGAACACAAAAATTAAAACTGTTCAGGAAGAATATTGTTTAAATTTTATGGACGACAACTCCAATAAGGTGTCATGGATTAAATTGGTTAAAATAAATGGTGTAAATATACAATTTGAAATTGATAGTGGCGCCGCTCATACTATCGTAAGTAAAAGTGTTGCTCATAAATTGTTCTCAAGTAAGCTGCCTTTAATTGAATCTAATATTAAATTACAAACTTATACTAAAGACTCTTTAACTGTTTTGGGGGAATTAAAAGTAAATGCTGTTGTTAATGAATATTGGTAATTAAAAAGGAGGATCCGATTCTAATCGGAAAAACTTGGTTAAAAGCATCAAATTTATTTTGGCCTAATGTAAATATGATTAAAAGTATTTCGAAAGATGATTTAATTAGAAATTTTCCTAATGTTTTTGCTGACGGGATCGGGACAATCAAGGGTCCTGCCGTGTCAATAAAATTGAAAAAAGATGCAAAAGCAGTTTTTATTAAGTCTCGACCTGTTCCCTTTGCTTTAAGGAAAGCTACTGATGTTGAATTGGAACGATTAATTAATGAGGGTATTTTAAAACCTGTTGATCATTCAGAATGGGCTAGTCCTATAGTAATTGTTTCTGAACCTAATTGTTCTGTTAGAATATGTGGTGATTACAGGCAGTTAATGCAACAGTTAATGCTAATGCTGAAAATGATAATTATCCTCTTCCTAGAATGAAAGAATTATTTTCTAGATTATCAGGTGGTAAATTTTTTACTGTTTTTGATTTAAAAGATGCCTATTTACAACAACCTGTAGATAACGAAAGTAGTCAAATCTTGACTATAAATACACATAAAGGTTTATTCAATGTGTTACGATTAGCATTTGGGATAAAATGTGCTCCTGGTATGTTCCAAAGAAAAATTGAACATATTTTTAAAAATTTTGAATATGTTAGTGTGTTTTTAGATGATGTCATCATTAGTGCTAGTAATGAATCAGAACATTCTGAAAAAGTGTTCTGAAATGCTTTTCTGAGCATGGTATAAGATTAAATAGGGAAAAATTAAAATTTATGGTTTCGGAAGTTTCTTATTTAGGTCATAAAATATCTCAGGAGGGAATTAGACCTATTCCAGAAAAAGTTAATGCTATTTTGAATGCTCCTATTCCAAATAATGTGTCACAATTGCGTTCATTTTTAGGCTTAATTATTTCTTATTATAGAAACTTCCTGCCTAATATTTCAGATGTTTTAGAACCTTTTCATAGATTATTAGATAATAATGTAAAGTGGACATGGTCAGAAAAGCATGAAAAAGCGTTTCAAAAAGTTAAACAATTATTATGTACATCTCCTGTTTTAGAATTATATGATGTAAACAAAGATATAGTTTTAAACTGTGATGCTTCTGAATATGGTATAGGATCAGTTTTAAGCCACATTGTTGAAAGTAAAGAGAAACCTATTGCTTATGCTTCTAGAACTTTAAATAAAACTGAAAGAAATTATGCATTGATTGATAAAGAAGCTTTATCTGTAATGTTTGGTGTCACTAAATTTCCCCAATATTTAGCTGGAAAAAAATTTAAAATTATAACAGATCATAAACCTTTAATTAGATTATTTGATCCTGTTAAAAAGGTACCTGATACACTATCACCTAGAATGCTGAGATGGTCGTTAATGTTAGCTGGGTATGATTATACAATTGAGTATCGCGAAGGTAAAAATAATAAAAATGCTGATGCGTTAAGTAGATTACCTCTCCCAGAAACTGTAAATATAGTGAGTAATCCTGCGGAAATAATGTTTGTTTCAAATAATGATAATTGACCTGTTACTTCTAAAACTATTGCAAAGTGGACAGCTGAAAATCCTGTAACTAAACAAATTTTAGAGTGGGTGTTACATGGGTGGCCGCGAAAGGTTAAAACAGAAGGTTATCAACCATATTTTCGTAGAAGGGAGGAAATTTCCTGTCTAGAAAATTGTCTATTGTAGGGACATAGAGTGATCATACCACAGGAAGGTCGTGAATATATTCTAAAATTACTGCATTCCATTCATCAGGGTATATCGAGCATGAAAGCGAAAGCTAGGGGGGTAGTTTGGTGGCCAAATATGGATAAAGAAATTGAACAAATGGTAAATTCTTGTAACAGATGTCAGATGTTTGCGAGGGATTGTCCCACAATGGAACCCTTGAAATGGAAATCTGAACTGCCCTGGGAAAGGATCCATATAGATCATGCCGGTCCTTTTGAAGGTGAAATGTTTTTAATAGTAGTCGATTCTTATACTAAATGGTCTGAAGTAGAAGTAGTACCCAGGTCTGATAGTAAAACTACAATTAAGGTATTAAGGAGAATTTTTGCTACATTTGGATTACCTGTTGAATTGGTCAGTAATAATGGTCCCGCGTTCACAAGTGATGAATTTGATGAATTTCTTAAAAATAATGGAATTAAGCATACGCCTTTTCCACCTTATCATCAGTCTTCCAACGGACAAGCGGAAAGTTATGTGCAAACTGTGAAAAATTGTCTTAAAAAGCTAGATAAAAGTGACATAACATTGTCAATTTCACGATTCTTGTTAGAAAATCATTCCACTCCTCATTCGGTGACTGGTAAAACCCCTGCTGAATTAATGTTTGGAAGGAGAGTTCGAACAGCCCTTCACTTGCAATTACACTGTAAAAAAAAATTCCGCAACGTTCCTGGGAAAAAATGGGCAGCTGAGTTGCCCATTATTTCCAAGAAACATTTCTTGAAAATGACTGGAACTTTACTGTATATGTTAAAAACTTTCTACAGAAATGCTAGTAAGTTTCCTGCGAAATACTAGGAATATTTCTGTTGACAGCAAAACATTACTGACATTTCACAGCATGCGGGATCCGCAGACGATTTTTACATTTCCAGTTGACAATTTTCGCTTTATTATCATTATTTGTTAGAATGAAAAAAATATTTTGAAATTGACATCAAAATTATGATTTATAATTTACACGAAAAAATAAATTTTCAGTTAAAATTCAATAAAGTAAATATATATATGATATATTGTTTCTGAACTTTGCTTAAAATATAAAAATATATAAATTTAAATAATAATTAGAAAAAGATCTAGACATAAAATATTTTGGATTTTCGTTAGTAATTATGTTAGTTTACAAGTTAGATAAAATACATATAAATTTTCATGAAAAAAAAAAACCTAAACGTAATTGTATATTTTTTCCGAAAAAAAAAAAAAATTAAATTTGAAGCAATTCAAAGTGTCAAATATATATCAAATTTAAATCAAATTGTAATAAAGTGTTAAAATATAAAATTAATTAAAAAAGAAAAAAAAAGTCCAGAGGCAGCATCGAACTCGGGCCGTACGGGTGGCGTGCGAGCTTTCTGCGTCTACACCACGAAAGACACGTTGCGAGCTGCAAACTAATGGGTATTTGAAACGTATGCTAAACCTCGGCATCTAATTTCTGAAAATCTAAGGCCCATTTGAAGAAATCCTTTCACAAGAATAATTAGAGATAAGAACTCTAAAACATACTTTAAATTAATCAAAATCGGCGAGAATCATGTTTGATGGTCCCCTGGTTAATGGAGATCCAAATAATAGGTGTATTTTTTTTACACGGTCTGCTCCTTAAACATTCCACAGACAAGCACGAGATATAATCTCTTAGCGATGTCACGGAGGTATTGTATTTTCATCTGAATTGTCTTGACAATAGAAACGTAAAGGATTATGTCGTCTATTGATTTATTTGCATTCCATATTGATTTTTTTACATTCATTTAAGGAATTCTTTTTCGACACTCGCGCGCGAGCAACGGATTATAGCAAAAAAATAATAAATGGCGGCCACAGCGTTTTGCTGTTTCCAACTTTTGGTTCAGGAACGTTTCAGATAAGAAAACCAGAATTTCACAGGAAAGAGCTAAATTATTCTGAAAACCTGAGAAAAGGCGAAGCGTTCCTGGATTTTACATGGAACGTTACCATTTTTTTTTACAGTGTACCATCAAAATCTAAAATACAGCAACCCCTGCATAAATTTAAGCTTCATGATTTAGTTTTTGTTAAAAACTTTGGAAAAGGGGAGAAATGGGTAAAAGGAAAAATCATGAAATTATTGGGGAGTAGATGGGTTTTAGTAAATAGATGTGACGGAATAATGTGTAAACGTCACGTTGATCAGTTGAGTCGTAATAGAGAGATAAGTGATGAAATGCCAGAGAGAGTTGTAGAGATGAATCGAAATGATAAATTAATTTCAGACAAAGTTGAAAATATGGGACATAGTGGTAAAAATTACAGTAATTATGATAGTTATGAAAGGGTTAACCAAAACCATTTTTCGGGAATTAATGGAAAAATAAAAGAACAACTTAATAATGACGATACTATAGAACCAAACCAATCTCAGCCTTCGCATGATATTGTGGCAGGTACAGTTGTGAGTAATAAAAATGATGTTACGACAGATAAAACTGTAAAAGACAATTTGACTAAAAACAATGACGAGGACTGTAAGAAAAGTGCTCCAGTTCGAAGAAGTCAAAGAGCAAGATTGCCTGTATTTCGTTTGAACTATGAGGAGAGGGGTGTTATATCCCTACAAAATCAGAATTATTAGCGATCTGTATTAACAGATGGCAGCACCATAAAGAGAGAATTTTGAGATTTGTAAGGCTTTGCACGTAGCCGAGAATATTCCGCGCAGTTGTAAGATGTGATTTGTTCTGATAGCTGCGCTTGAGCGGCTTTTGTAAATATGTATAATAAACTATAAGTAATCTTATAGTAATGCTTTCTTCCTTAGTTAAGAGTAATTAGTTAAGAGTTATAATAAGAGTGTGGCGATATAATAAAAATTAAGGAGCAAATAATTAAAATGTTAAAAGTAATAAATAGATTATTTCACAATTTCTGTTTTAGTTTTGGAAAACGGAATGTTCAACGAACTTGAAAAAAGCACATATTCAGTGAAAATCAACATTTTAAATGCGTCCTGCTCCCATTTTCGCAGAGGTAACATATCCTTTTTTCTGAAATGCACTGCCTTTTCCTAGTATTTGCTGTGTATATAAGTTGTTACTTATACTGTATTTATCTAATATAATATGTGAAGACCGTTGTGTAGTGGTTAGCAAGTCGCGTTACCAAGGTACGTGTCCCAGTCCGGTTCCGATTTGCAGACTGGGCAATATTTACTCAATCGGTAACACTTTGGGTTTGTTAAAATGAGTACCAAGCTTCCTTCGAAACTAAATACTAGTCCCGCGTTAGTTTGACCACGTGTAGTGGATTTTTGCTGCATAGGAAGCATCTCATTCCCCATGGTCAAGAAAAGTGTGCTGGGCACTATAGACCAGGAACATCAATAGTAGATTGTAAAGCCGAAAGTTTCATTTTTTGTAATATAACATGTAGGGTAGACCGGGGCATGTTGGCCATAGAGGCACGTGGGTCCATCGCGATAGTTTTCAAACTGTCGGGTCGATGGCGTTACTAAAACGAGGTGTGTAAGTCTTCTGACACCCACAGCAGTGTCAGAAGCCAAGAAGCAATCAAACGAAAGTCACTTCATATTTTCAAATTTGCACTCAGGGTTTTTTTTTTTTCACTTATAAATAATTGTTTTTGATTTCGTTCTAAATTAAAGTTTCACTTTAGTAAATACCAGTCTAAAATGTCGTCGTTCACAGGTTATTTTCTATCTACTGTCTTTAACGCATTAACCCTCTCGATGGGTAATTGTTTTATCAATACCCTTCGCGACGAGCGTATTTTAAGAATTTTTATTCTTTCGTAACCGGTTTCTCAAAACAAAAATTTTTGTCTAATTTAATCGAGGAAATGCTCCGATTAAATAAGGCAAAATCTACAATAAAAAAAATTACTGGTGGAAATAATCAAGGAGGGTTAACTAGACGGAAAAATGTATGCCCGAGAAAATCTCGGACTGCGCAGAGTGAGGGTTAAAGTCCAGGGGCATATTTTTAGATAGCTAGACTTAGTGGCAAGAAAGCGCTTTTCACACCCGTAAATATGAAGATAAATATATATTTTCTTTCACGAGACCTTGATAAAACTCCTTGATAAAAGAAGATAAAAATTACTCTTCTTTTAAAAGTGGTGAGAAATCTAAATTTTAAATTTTAACGAAGAATATAATTCGGGCCTCAATGGGTTAAAAAATATTAACAGAATATTTTGATACGATGATCAAAAGCGATAACGATAACCCAATAACGATATGAGACAAGTTTGCCAATTTATTGCGTGTCATGTTCGCCCACCGGCTCTAATGCATTCCTTAGTGTTTGACTCAACAGATTCTGATACAGAAAATGAAAAGAAAACTTCAATCCAATAAAAAAATTCAGTTCAAATAGAAACTTCAACTATTTTTACAACCCAAGAACCACAGAAAATAACAGATAAAACTCAACATCTAATGCCCTGTCTTCTGTAGCAGCAGTCACGGTTCCAACGTCAAATGATCTGAAACTTTGGGATAAAGTTGGACAAAATATCTTTTGTAATCCTTTGTATCTTTTATATACCAAATTAAAACTAAATTTGATGTTTTATATGTTTTTTTCATTTCCGCTACTAATCCGAAAATAAAATCGATTTAGAGGACCAACCTACCACGCTCGATGGAGCAGGTTAGCCCTGTGACTTGATGACCTTTTGAGCTTCAGACAGAAAGTATTAACCGCTTGAAGGGCGATGATGCAGCTATGGCATCACATCGCTCGTGGGGTGCAATAATGGCACAACTCAAAAAATCAGGTTCTGAGATTAATGGGTTTGAAGTTTCGTCTTGTAATGAAATGCAAAATTTACACGATTCATTGTTGTCATAAGTGTTAAGTGGTGCTAAATGACTCCGTAAGGATTCAATTAATAATAATGCAAAAAAAAGTACCCTCTCCCCGTGTTATATTGATGATAAATATGATTATATGAAGATGCATTCAGTTTATATCATATATAAGGCAACAGCGGCACTTCTGCCATCTGTTGGTGATATACTGAACTACAAGATATGCCGCTGTTGCTGCTGGAAAGAATGCCAAATCTGCAATGCTGGAGAGCGCATTAACTCAAAATTCGCATTTTTTGAGTTGTGCTCTATTTTAGCTCTAGCCACTAGCGACATAATTTTAATCCCTAATGGTCACACTGGCGCCAGAATATTTAATGACATTTTCACTTTTATTAAGTACACGAAAAATTTTTTTACTTGTTTAAAAATAAATTGTCTTGTAAATACTGGTGTCAATGAATTATTTCAACAGTTTACGAATACAAGTACCTTGCCCCTGAAAGTTTTAACACATTCACGATGGGAAACGAGAATTCTCGTTTTAACTCAAAAAACATCATTGACTAAGGGCGTGGCTTCTACCTCACAGGAAATGCATTTGCACCATGTTGTTCATATTTATTTAGATTGTAGGACATTTTATATTAAATTCGTACATTGAAAGAAATTTACTATGCATAAACTCGGGAAACCTATATAGAAAACGAATTTACAAAAGACTTTCAGAACAGGAAGGAGCCTCTACAGTTTCAAATTTCTGATCTGATAAAAATTTTCCGTAGGCAATGTATTCATTAATATTTTTAAAATTCCCCTTACTTGATTATGCTTTACGATGCGCTTAATCTACAAATAAAAAAAATAAAAATTTTATTGAAATTAAAAAGAAAAATATTGAAGAAAAAATGGGTCATAAGCCCCGGTCTACCCTACTTATTAACCGTTAGATTACGGGTTGGACTATATACAGGGTGCCACAGGTGACTATTTTTTAATTCTATTTTGAACCACTTTTTCAAAACAGGAAAATTTTTTATATGCTTCGACAACATTTGCAACAAAAATATATCTCAAAAAGTATTTTTCAAAAGTACTTGTTCGAACTTAATATGAAAATAGTCGCCTGTGGCAGCCCTGTAAATACGTCCCAATGGGCTATTCATTATTCTATTCGTAGCAATTCTTGAAACATAATTTCTGCCTCTAATTATTTTTTTTAACACTTATACTACTATAGATTTAAACTAAATGTTCCAGAAAGAAAACATTGTAAATTTTGATGCGAATAAATATATAAATAGTCACTAGTCCTGTACCGTAAACCAATCTTGTGAGTTTAACCTTTTCTAAAAAATTAGAAATTTCAAGTTCATTCCGGAAATGCCGAAAGAACATTTTTTAATTTAATCCTTTCAGGTTCAAGTACTTGTATTTGTGTAATGTTGAATTCACACCGAAATTTTCGAAAAAAAAAATTAAAATAGGGAAAACCAATTTTACAACTTTTACCTCCAAAGTTATAAAAGTGCAATTAGTAAACGTTTGTGGTGCAAATCTTAATCAAAACTAGCTGTAGTATAAAATATCCCACCGCCCCTCAAGGCGGTAAGGGGTCTCAGGACTCTTAAAATTTGAAAAAATAAAAAAAATACCATTTTCAACATTTAATATCTTAAAATGTGTCTGATTTTTAAACACAATTTTAATTGGTTATGAAAGATAAAATTATGTTCTTTCATTTCAAGTTTTTAAAAAATTGCAAGATGCAGAATTAGTATTTATAGGGGGCTCAAAACTGTCAAACATTTGACGAGCAGGAAATCAGCATAACAGATTACGCGCAGGATTAAAAAATAAATTTTGCAACTAGAATGAAAATTTTGGTGTCTACTTATACTTGATTGAGATTTTGAAGATTATAATAATTACCCTGAACCTAAATAAATTTGTATTTAAAGCATTTTTATATTTTTAATACAAAGTTTTATTTAGCTAATGCAAAATTTAGAAAATTTCAACAATATAATAATCCTCTAAAAGATATATATATTTTTTAACCACAAGAAGGAAATTTTGGGTTTTGTTTATACAGACTAACATGAAACGTATGTTTTGAAAATTTCATGAAAATATATTCATCAGTTTTTGAGCTATCGTGCGCGTTATGACACAAAACGTCATTTTGAGAAAAACGACTTTAAAATTTCGGTAATGCCGCTTCAGCTATTGATCGGGTATAACTCTAAACACCATAACTTATGTTCTAATGGGAATTTCAAGGAAACAATTATATCAGCATGTTCAGAAAAGATAGAAGCTTAACATCTAAAAAAATTAAAATTTCGAAAATTTTAAAGCTTTAAGAGCCCTGAGCCCCCTTAAGTAATGGCAAAATGACTGTAGTTAAATAAAATAAATAATACAGTTAGGAATTCTTGGTATCAATCCGAAATTTCTGAACAAAAAAAATCCCAAACTGATAACCCTGAAGTAAACAAAGTATTAATTGTTATTTATACTATCCATGAAAATTCCATTTTGCTATAAAAATTTTCAAGAAGTGCATGTTATAAATAAAACTTTGAATGTAAAGAAGAGAATAAATATATTTTTTTATTATTGTAAAATACAACAAAATAATGCGTAGGAAGAAAAAAATATTTCTTATACGAACGCATCAAAATATATTTGGAAAACCAAAACATCTTTCTCGTAAATTTTAAAAATAAAATAAAATTACAGGATTAGATAAAAAGCAACTCAAATATTCCTTTTTCATTTCCTATTAAAGTAACAGTTTACATAGTGCAAACAGGTATGCAAATTAGAACGGAAGATAACGGAAAACATGAAAAGGGAATGTGAAATAACATCAAAATGCTCTTACATTATCATGTCAGTATAGAAAAAAAAAAAAAAAAAAAAAAAAAAAAAAAAAAAAAAAAGCTGTGATAATAGAGGTAAAAAGTGACTTGGAATTCTTATCAAAGATTGTTTCCCTAATGTTAGTGTAAAAAAAAAAAAAAGGATAAATGCTGAATGAATGTTTTTCTATGGAAATGCTAATAGCATCAATGATTACTGTAAGTTTCTAAATTTTCAAATTACTTCGAATAAGAAAATATATACGGCAGTTACCCCGGTCTAAATAGAGTTTTAATATAGACTAAACCGCAAAATACATATCGATGCGGCAACAATATTTTAAACGTTTAACCTCTTGAGGGGCAAGTAATTGTGTTTCTGGATTGTCGAAT
Organism: Maratus speciosus; assembly: GCA_963932465.1. Lineage (NCBI taxonomy): Eukaryota > Metazoa > Arthropoda > Arachnida > Araneae > Salticidae > Maratus > Maratus speciosus. The sequence goes on from OZ010786.1 coordinate 447,017,520, forward strand.
TCCCACCAGAATCTACAAAAATTTTATTGCAAAATAAGAAAAAGCAATACGACTTTTTTCACCAAAGTTAGAAAAATAAAATTTAATAAAATGTTTCTGGTGTAAATCTTCATTAATCGTATTTGGGATAAAATAAATCCCACAGCCTCTCAAGGGGTAAAGAGTCTATTCTAGTAATGTGAAAATCCTTGCAAGCATAAGTTTTTTAGTGTTTCAATATTTTTATTTAATTATATAGGATATCTGAGGTCGATGTCTTACCGGTTGCTTTTTTATTTTTTATTTATTTATTTATTTTTTTTGTTGTTGTTGTTCTGAAGACACGTACTTTCTAACCGTCTGTCAAATTTGAAAAGAACGCTCCAATTGGTTTAACATTAGCTTTCCAGTGCCTTCGTAATATTGGCGTAGTCTCTTAACTCTGGAATGCAATATTGTTACTTTTTAACACTAAATATACCGTAAATTTTACTCAAGTTTTATGAACATTATTTTACGCAAGAATTTTATTTAAAATTATTTTAACGTATTTCTGAGTAGTAGAATATATTTTATTATTTTACGAAGAAATTTCTGTTTTGAAACAATATTAGCACTATACATGTCGCTTGACGTATTTATGCATATAAAACTATCGTTAAGGAATTTTAAATTCTCCCAAGAAGTTTAAATCGTAATTTTTGGTTACTGTAATGATAGATATTTGGCTAATAATATAAAAGAAAATTAGTATTAAAAAGTTTCAATTGCGAAGTCGCAAATTCTGAATTAAAAAAAAAAAAAAAAAAAAAAAAAAAACGCTAGATTTGGCAACTCTGCTTGAGGTATGTAGTGAAGGACAGAATGGATAATTTTACTATCGAATGCATCATTCGGGCATGCGCAAAAACATAGTTTCTATACTTTTGTATTTTTAATCAACTACCAACAGAAAGTTTGTAAAAAGAAAAGAAACAAATACATAGTTGCCGGCCTATGACTCATGGAAATGCAAGATAACTCACTTCTTCAGACTGGGCGTTAAGATGGCCGCATCTAGGAAGCCCATCAAAGAGACTCAACTGTTCCAACTGTTCGTAATATTTTTAATTAATTACAGTGAGACTTAAAAGAATCCGGCAATCAGAAATCCGTCAACTTCAATCCTTTTTCTTTTACACTTTTAAATTATGATAGAAGAAAAATAGCAATTGTTTATGAATAAAAAACTTCAAAAGTACGAAAGAAAAAATGTAAATATATATATATATATATTTGATATTATTTTTCATTTATCAGAGGCGATTATTTCCTGAAGAAATTTTCTGGGAGCAGCACCGTTTCTCAGCAACGGCATGGAGATTAGTACAGAAGTTCTTTGGAGTATCTCTTCTGACACTGTGCTAAATAGAACCGCCGATAACGCTAGTAATATCTTCGAAGACGAGGACGAATAACAGGCAGAAGAAAAGGTGTTACTAGAAAAATGCATAAATTTGGCTGGAGAATTGATATTAGCTTTAGAGAGCAAGATCGTATTTCTGAAATAGAGATTTTTTATTTGTATAAAATACAATAAAAACTTGTTAAAGAACGGTCAGAAACATTGAAGCAAACAAAATTGACATTGTTTCCGAAATTACACGAGAAGAAATAATTTCACTATAAATTATTATTTTTTTTTTCTGTAAAATAGGAAATATTAATAAATGTAAGTTTTTTAAATTTAATTTTCTTTATTTCTTACATAATTATCACTTTATAATGAATTAAATTATGGCTAAAGGCACCATTAATGATACAGTACTACTTTTGGTATTCCTAGTTACTACTTTTGACATTCCTTCAAAAATCCGGCATAGTCTCGGTCCCATTGATGCTGGATTTTTTAAGTTTATCTTCTGAAATTTCGACGATAAAAAGATACATATTTTTATGGGGTTTTAAATGAATTCTAATTAAAATATGAAACTACTTTTCTGATAAAATTTTTCTGGTAGTAATTGAATTAAAAAAAAAAAAAGGTTATCTGCTGTGCTTTTGCGCCTGGCTGAACAATTCATTAAAATACTAAAAATTATTCATTTTGTTTGCGGCTTGTATTATAATAATCGGAGTCGGAGTCGAATTGGATCATACTTACCAACTTCCGGCGTAACGTCAGTAAAATGTAAGTTATAATTTAAACCAGGTTAACCAGGTTCCTAACCGGAAAATAATTTAGATGTATCATTAGCTATTTAATTTATCGTTTCTATGTGGAACTTGTGGTTTGATATCATTTCTTAAAAAAAAAAAAAAATCTGGTTCGAAACATGTTTATCCTGGTTTAAATTAACTCACATTTTACGGAAGTTAGCAATATATGTTCTTACTTCTGTTCAGCGATTTGTTCACTTTTCCGCATCTCTGCAACCGATACAGATTAAGGGTAGAACGGTTAATGTTCAACAGTTTAAATTGAATAAAAATTCATCTGTTTAGCTACAAAATTTTCTGCAGTTATACGGTTTGTGTATTTAAGCGGTCTCGATTTTAAAAGTTGTCTCTAAATAGTTTTTTTTCAAAAGAGACTTTTAAGTAGTAACTAACTTACAATTTTACTAAGATAAAATCGAGTTATGATACATATATTTTTGTTATAACTTTCATAGAAAAAATCAAATTTACAAACCGCCAAGGTTATTATTAAACTACCCTAATAACCTGATTTTGACTCAAAAGTCTATTAAGTAATATTTAGCAAACTGCCTCGGTATAAGAATATTTCGTTGTTATATATCTGGTATTTCACATCGGCAATTTTAATTACAGTTGTAGGAACAAACCAGTATTTGGGGAACGGTATATTTTTGTTAATATATTCGGAAATAACTACACTTATGTGCTATTTTTTTAATCCTTTTAATGTAAAACTAAAATTAGTAAAATATTGATAGTATGTTACAAATACGTTAAACATTTTGTATGCAGATTTAGACTTCTCGAAAGTTTTGGATGATGTGATAAAATTCAAAAGATTTTTCTTATTAAAGGAGGATATATATATATATATAGTTAAAACATACTGTGTATCTCTTCTTATTATTCATAGATAGCCAATTCTGAAAGCGTTAGTTTAAGAGATATAGTTCCAATTGTAAAAACGCTTGAAATGTAGATGGACAACCGAAGAATGACCATTTATGTAAACACATGTATTTCAAATAGTAACGCAATTTTATTTTTATACATTTTTTTACTGTCCCTGTGTCATATAAGTTACGTTTGGAAAAAAATTTTCCGTAGTTTAACAACTAAAACAGTAAAAATTCCATTTTTGTTCTACAAAAACTTACCAATTTGATTGATTGATTCATTGATTGACTGATAACCGGAGCTTAGGCTCGATGATGGGATTCATAGCTTCGCTTCGCTTAGCGGCTTTGTACACCTAATGATCCAGAATTTCTAATATAGTTCTTTATAAAACAGTTATTTCATTTGACTTTACACCCGCAGATGATAACTTCTTTGTTTTGACTACATGTTTAAGGTTTATACTCCGGGGAGAACTCCCCATTACCTCAGAATCTGATGGACTTACCGAGTTATGATAATTTAAATTTTATGAATTTTAAGCTTTTTTTGTCCGTAAGAACGCGTTGTTTTATGTTCAGTACCATAACACACAAAAATACAGCAAATACAAATTCTCAAAGTCAGTAATTTTTAATTGCAAGAGAACGAAATTTTGCGATTTCACTTGTTTGAGAAGACATCGAAACTTTTTAGACTCCCCTCAAAAATGTCTTAACGTTTTATCGTCCCACACTGCATCTCCAACAATTTGATCTCGTTTTTAGTTACGTTGGCTTCAAATTTTCTCAAGTACCAAAAATTAGCCTGCAATTTGACCCATATGTGAGTGTGTAAGAGGGAGAGATGGAGAGTATGCAAGTAAATATTACAGTGCATAACTATATGAGGCAAAACAGTATCTAAATAAAGGGTGGTCCAGCTGTTGTTTCTTTTTTAATTATGAAAGAAAATGCATTTTTTATGAGTGAAAATCGAAATTCTTTATTGAACATGGAAGGCTGTCATTTATGTATGGAATACAATATCGCACATGTGGTCACCGTGACTCTGCTTATTAGATGCCATCATCCGAACATCAAAATTTCGATGACTTTTCCCAGAATGAACGGATCCATGGCCAAAATTTCTAGCCCGGATGTTACGTTTGAGGTCTTGGATTGTGCGAAATCTTTACGTTTCAGAAACCCCCAAAGAAAATAATCCATTCGGTTTAAATCGCACTATCTTAGCGGCCAATTCACATCAGAATTTCTTGAAATTACGCGATCTGGAAATTTCTCGTTCAATAAGTTGATAGTTTGGCGAGCAGTGTGTGTTGTGAACGTGTACGTAATTACAAATGGCATACATATGACAGTTCATACAAGCATGACACCTGACAGATGACACAAATAATTTGTGAAATATTCATAGTTCAAAAAAGAACCAACAGATGGACCATCCTGTATATGCGATCTGATTGTTTGGTATTATTACTACACGCTTTTATTTAACTAATTCCATTGTCTGCCCGTGTCTGCCTGTCTTTCTGGGGCAAGTATTGTAATCCATTTTATTACCAAATTCCGTCGAGCTGATTTTTCTCAGATGTTGCAAATTCGTTATATATATCAGTATATAAAGAATTATAATAAAATAATAATTCATATATATCAATATTTAAACATTTTGAGGATGGTGGTATTTCTTCAGGGTAAGATTCCAGCAGCAAAAGACAGCTCTTCACGCAGCCGGCAAACATTACAGAAAATAGCCAATTAACAGTTATACTGGCGACAATAGATTTATAACAATGATCACAACAGATAAATTACGCGCCTGCTTGATAGCAACAGTAAAAGAAGTCAACATTGTATATTCAAATAGCATGGGGTAAAATTAACAATGACAATAATTATGCAAATGATTCGAACAATCATTGTTCGAACAAACATTGTCCGCAAAACATTGTTCGAAATCGCGTTAAATACTGGAGGAAAAACAGAACCTCGTTACCACAGGGGAAAACTTGAAAAGATATTTTCGCCTTGTTTATGACTTACATTCCGAGTTTGAATGAGGCAATGATTACTTAAAAAATTACAGGTCAATCTCTTATTGAACGCGTGTTACTTAACCTTTTGAATACAAGCCTGGACTGGCGATTATTTTTATATTCAATCGTGCCACAGTTTATAACAAAAAATTCTTTGTGGTAGATTTTTTTTTAAATACCCTAGTATAAATAGATGGTAGATATTATTTTTTTTTAAAAGGTAGAAATAGAATACAAAAATAGTCTAGAACGTGCATGTCACAGCCCGCAGTCAAAAGGCTAGGTTATATTTCTTCTTTTCATATATATCCTACAAAGAACATACTGTAGGACCACTTTTTTCCGAAACTCCTTTAACCGAAAATCTCGGTTAACCGAAATCCATTTTAAAAGCTTTTTTCTTTTTAACTATCACATTCCTTGTGTGCTAGCGGTCCTTTCCAAACCACGAGTACAGATAAATATATTGTATACCCTTTTAGAATTTCTTTGAATTTAACTTGATCTCCCGTAAAGAGAATTTTACTAGAGTAAAAAGTTTCCTTTTTGTCAGGTGTACAAAAAGAAAACGCATTACTTTAAGTATAGAAGAAAAAATTTAAATCATAAATCGTGTAGAATAGGGTACGAGTATGATAAAATAAGCTCCAGAGTACGGCATTGGTATTGCAGCGGTTATCCTTATGAAGAGGGATGCTGCTAAAATTAAAAAAAGTTTTATGCAGAAAGCAGCAGAAAGATTGCGATACTGGTGATCCAATAGTATTAAAATTTTTTCCTGATAAAGCTGCAAAGCAACTGCAATCGAAACTGCAACAAACAAAACTTTGTTTCAAACCTTTGTGAAATATGTAAAAGGTACTAAATTTCAAAATTAAATTAAGGTAGTTTATTCCTGTTTCTATTTTGCTAATGATTTATTTTTATTAAGCACTTGTTACCATAATAAGAAATAGTGCACATATTTGCCCTTAATCTTAAAATTAAAACATTCTTGATTATCCGAAAATTTTGATTTTCCGAAAGATGGTTGGTCCCAATTACTTCGGATAATCGAGGTTCTACTGTAATTCTGATATTCAATAGCCTTAATTTACCTGCAAGAATCAAAGTAACTTACCTGAGTTGTGCTGTTCAGCCGTGTACCCCTAATCCCTGACAGTTATTTTCAGTGCCAGTATGTTGGGGGGGGGGGGGATATCGTAGTTCTGTTTTTTGCGCACGTTGTATGAAGAAATCGGCTACGACAATAAAAACTGTAAGAATGCTGAATACTGCACCAGCTGTCACGGTAATCAAACAGCATACTCGCCTTCTTGCCCAAGTTGAATCCGATAAAATCTGAGTGTTAAAATTACTCAAAATGTGTCATATCCTGATCCACAAGAGCATGTAGAATCCAGATCATTCTTTATGTGAAAGAAGCTTTGGAACCAGTGTCTTATTATTCAGATACAAATTAGGAAAATATTTTTATGAGAAATTTGTGTCTACGTGATTTTAACTCGTTTTCTTTTACTAATCTATGGTTTACTGTAAATCTGTTTACACTACATAATTTGCACTTTTCGTACACCGTTTTTCGACTAATCATCAATGTACGTACAGGGTGACAATTATTGAACCATATGAGAATAAACCGCCATAACTTATGAACGGTTAGCATGATGAAGTTCAAACTTCGTGGTTGGTAGCAATGCATGATGGGAATTAGTATGCGCGTGCGCTCGCAACTTGTACCCAACTTCGTCAATAAGCAAAATTGGCGCATTTGGGGGACTGAGAATTTGCATTTTGCGATCGAGAAGTCTCTACACCCTCAGCGTGTGACTGTATTGTGTGCAATGTTCAGTCATGGAATAAGCGGCCCGATATTCATTGACGGCACGGGGACTACTAAACGATACGTGACGATTTTAAAAAATGGTTTCATCCCTATTATCCAAAGTGACCCTAATTTCGACAAGGTGTAGTTCACGCAAAACGGAGCTTGATCCCATCGAATCAAGAAAATGTTTGATGTCCTGGAGGAGCACTTTGGGGACCGCATTCAGCTTCTGGGATGCCCAGAGGCCACTGGAATGGGACTCGCTTGGCCGACATATTCTCCAGATCTGAATACATATGACTCATTTTTGTGGGGCTACATTAAAGATAATGTGTATAGAAATAATCGCAAAACCATATCTGAGCTGAAAACTGCCATTCAGGAGGTCATCGACAGCATCGATGTTCCGACACTTCAGCGGGTCATGCAGAATTTTGCTGTTTGTCTGCGCCATATCACAGCCAATGATTGCAGCCATATCGGACAGGTCATAACCTAAATCCGAACATCTGCAGTGACGTTTACTTATTGAATAAAAATTGTGCACTCAGTAGTTTTTAAATAATTTACGTTTTATTTCATATAGTTCAATAATTGTCAACCTGTATTTTAACTATGGAAATTTGGTATATTTTAACATGATACTATGACTTCTTTGAATAGTTTTTACTATAATTATCAGGACATTCGATTTCTCATCACGCTTTTTATGAAAAGGTTTAAGTTATATTTTTTAATTGTATGTTGGTTTTAATTGTTTTTTCTGCAGCATGTACTTAAAAAGACTTTGTGATATTAAACCGCAGTGAACCAACGAATGAAAATTTTGACGTAACATCATGTAGTTGAAGTGCGACAGAGACTTTCGCTTCTTAATTTTTTATCATAATAAATGAATTCGAAACAACACACCTCAAATCAAACGCTTTTAATCTAATACAGCAATGGAGAACGACATTAGAGCATGGAAAAAAAATCTATATATGTTTTAAGACCATGGAACTGTATAAAAATCTAAATTTTTTAACTTAAAAAATAATTATTTGAACGTGGCAATTCTATAAAAAAAATTTGGAAAGTCTATTAATATTTGCACTGCAATAATATGAGAAATGAACACTTATTTATCATTCTACTTATATTAGAATAAAAACTAAAAACATATTGTAATTGATTTTCTTTAAAAACACACAAATGTCTATAAAAAAATATGTTTCTATAGTATTTTCCTACATAACGGAAGATTTTTCTTTTATTGTTTCTTTTCGTTTGTAGTATAAATTATTCCCACATTACTTACATTACTGATATTTATTTGGCTAAGAGTTGTTTATACTTCTATTGACTAGGAATTACAGTATTTAACAAGGAAATGTTTATTAAAAACTAGAATTAATTGTGATCAGAGAAAGATAACGGGGTTTTACTAGTTAATCCTTTTCAGATGTAAGGTAATTGTAAGCATAAAATGTGGAAATAATTGAATGACACCAGTAGTCACAAGAAAATTTATTTGAAAACAAGTAAAAGTATATTTCGGCGTACATAATAGAAGTGAAATTCTCATGCAAAAATTTGGGTACCAGTGTGGAAATTAGGTATTAAAGTTATGTGATGCCACAGCGGCATCACCGCCCTTCAAGGGTTAAAATGTTTTAAAAATGAAGTTTTTGTTAAAACAAGTTCGAATTTATTAATCAGGATTTTTATTAAATTTGCGTTTTTACTGTGAAACGAATTGCAGAATTAATTTCAGATAAGAAAAGCCTTAATAACTGAATAAAACTTATCATTCATTCTTTGTTTATTAAATCCAGTTTTAACGTAAAACATATTAGATCTTAAAGAGTCTAGCCGGATAAGCATAGCGAAATGGCCCCCATGGCCTATGTTTGAAATAACGCGTGTGCTCGCTATAAGAATCGTAAAGACTCGCTATAACAATACGATATAGAGTGTTTTTAGTCCCGGACCTTGAACTGTCCTTGAGATAATCGGCGACGTATGCGCCGGTGCTACTATTTTTGAAATACGTTTTTCTCAAAAAGTACAAAAGTTAAAAAAATTAAACAGTGAAATTATTGAAGAATTTATTAGTTCACATTATATATATATTTTTTCACATGTTTACACAAATTTTAACATAGAAAAATAAACAAAAATATTTTCAAAATATATATATTAGTATGGTAATTTTATATTTAGACAAACCCAAAAATTACAGAATAATGTTCAAGGTATGTACTTTTAAGAAAAAAAAAATCGTTAAAATTGAAGATGAGCTTTTTGATTTATAACAAAAATAATCCTAACAACTTACTAAAATATTCGTAACTTTCCCTGTTAGTATTTGCAGAAATAAGCACGCCGCTATGAATGCATTTGTCAATTTGTGACATTGCCACTCTGGCAGGATGCGCAGTGCGCCAAAAAAAGATAATGTTTCCATACATACAACTCCCCTATAGGTTCGTTTCGTGTTTGTACATATTCTGTTATTTTGGCGTAATGCGCGTCATTTTCGCGTAATAATTTCAAGTAGATGGTCTAGTCGATTGTGCAGGAGAAGCTGAATAAGGGCTGTAAATATATAAGTTTATAAACTTTTTTGACAGTTTCGGACCCTCTCCCAACATTCAGATATCATACGTTATCATTCGTCGAATCCTCCTCCTCCCCCTAATAATATTGTTATCAGTGTCAAAAAATTCTTTTTTATTTTTACATTTTTTTTTTTTCACTTTTTTTTTTATATACGTTTGCAATGATATACAGATATGGTTGTAAATTTTTTATTCAATTCATAAGAAATTCATAAAACTTTACTGTTATATAAGAAATAACTTTATATCAAGTAACAGTTTAAAGAAATACATATTATTTAAAAGTTTTTAATAATAGCTCTTTGTTACAAAGTTATTATTAAAACCATTGAATAATTATAAAACATTACATTCCAAAATATGGAATAACCCAACGTTCGTAATTAATATTCTCCTGCCACATGCGTATATAATTCGTTGTTAGAGAAACCAGATTCGAAATTATACTTGTTATTTTTACTAGTAAAAGATGGGGAAGGATGTTGTCCACCAGTTTTGTTTGCAAGAAGTTCTGTTTAGCCCTTGCAAGGGCGAAGTGCAAGAAGACAATATTACTGTTCAATGCATTATTTAACAAAGAACTATTATTAAAAACTTTTGAATAATAAGTATTTCTTTAAATGTTTTTTGATAAAAAGTTATTTGTTATAGTACAATGGTATTTTATGAATTTCTTCTCTTAATTTAAATCAGCAAATTATGCGATTAAAAAATGTACAGCCATATCTGTATATCATTGCAAACGTATAAAAATAAAATAAAAAAGGACAAAAAATTTTAAAAATAAAAAAGAATTTTTAGACACTGATAAAAATATTGTTAGGGAGAGGGGGATTCAAGGAATGATATCTTATGATATCGGAAGGTTGGGAGGGGGTTCGAAACTGCTAAAAGTTGATAACCTTATATATTTACAGTCCCTATTCAGCTTCACCTGCACAATCGACTAGACCGTCTATTTCATATTACTACGCGAGTAGGATGCGCAGTACTACAAAATAACAGAATGTTTACAAACACGAAATAAACCTATAGTGAAGGGGTTTCTATAGAAACATTCTCTTATTTTGACGTACTGTGTATCATGCCCGAGTGGAAATGTCACGAATCAACCAATGCATTGATAGTAGCGTATTTCTGCAAATGCAAGCACGGAAAGTTATGAATATTTTAGCAAGTTGCTGGGATTATTTTTTTATAACTCAAAAAGCGCATCTTTGATTTTATCGAATTTGTTTTCTTAAAAGTACATACTTTGAGCCTTATTGTATAATTCTTTGGTTGGTCTAAATATAAAATTACTACATGAATAATTTTTTTAAATATTTTTATTTATTTTTCTGTGTTAAAATTTGTGTAAAAATGTGAAAAAAAATGTATAATGTGAACTAATATATTCTTCAATAAATGCTGTTGGTTTCATTTTTTTTTTTAACTTTTGTAGTTTTTGAGACAGACGTATTTGAAAAATAGTACGCCGGTGCATACTTCGCAGATTATCTCAAGGTTAGTTCAAAGTCAGAGTCTAAAAACACTCTATATTGTTTTCTCATGATGAGCCTTATTACAACACATGTTCTCTCAAACATCGACCGTGGAGGCCATTTCGCTATGCTTATTTGGCTAGATCCTTTGAATAGTGAACAGCAGTTCTTTTCTAATGACCATAGTTAAAATTATTTTGAATAATTTGTACTAGCTTTTACCAGGAAGTGCAAGTAAAACTTGTTTTGGTGAAAGTATATTTACAACTGCTTTTAACTTATTTCAGGTCCACTATACATGTATATACATCTGAAAGAACCTAAAATTTTAATTAAAATTGACACCGTAAATGTTTAGAAATAAAATAAGTAGATAAATCTACATTCAAGTGGCTGTGATTTATTATAAGTAATGTGTCGTTTAATCAAGTCAATCTGTTGCCTAAAAGCAATAGGTGATTTTGTAGTAAAAAGAAGTATGGGAAGATAGGAAAAGCTTGATACATTGACAATGTTTCGCAAAAAAATGGTATTAACAGCCATTCAAGCATATGTAAAGGCATTTTTTATTTGCTGAAGCTGTACTTAACAGTGAGGAACTGATAACTTTTCTTTTCTTTTAATTTTGAAGATTTTTTGAATGTCAGTGTAAATTTTGTCAAACACTGAATGTCTTTGATGACTCTTATTATTGTGAAGATACCATGTTGTATTTTTTTTTATAAAGCACATTGTTACGGTTAATTTTACTAGAAAGAAGATTGCCATTTTGCAACTGCATTTATACAATGTGATTGAAAATCCAATAAAGCATGATCGGGAGAAATGATACATTAGTACTGGGAATAAATGATACACTTGTATATTTGAAATTTAATAGATTTTTAAATTGCAAACTAATATAGGACTATAATATTCATTATTGTTTTACAACAGAGGCTACTGAAATTGGTTAGGAGGATTAATTGATAAAGCTTTTCCAAAATCATTTACTCAAAAAAATGTTTTATTTTATCCTGATTTAAAAAGACTGGAATTTATACTTTTGATATTAATTGTTTCGACAATAACTATTTTTTTATCCTTAACATCGTGTGATCATCTCCACGAAACCAGTGAGTTAAATATGAATCACTACTGGCACGACATCTAAAAAAACTTTAGATGAAAATACAGGGCCGTCATACTAAATTTAAAATTCTCTCAAGCATATTAGACCTTATCCCAAGAAAACAGCTTCAACCGACAAGGGCAGAAAACGTAAAGTAAAATCTTTACTATTGATTGTCAAACAAAGGTCAAAACAAATGCTGATGAATAATTTGAAGTTAGAGATAAAAGACGAAGAACATTGAAGCACAAAAAACCTATCTACATCAAAAATGTTTTAAAAAATTAAATTTTCAAGCAGTGAAAAAGTAGAAATTTTATCAGATACTTCTGATAAAGATGATGCTGATTTATATAATGTAATTAGTGCTAATTCGTGGATTATCGTGTCCTTTTCTACTAAAAAGGCTATTCGGCATTATGTAGGTTACATAGAAAAGCAGTGCGATGATGTATGTTTAGTTCGCTTTGCTGGTCTTTTAGAAGAAAAAAAAGTTTAAATGTCCTGAAAGGGAAGATGTTTCTATAATTGACGAAGAAAACAAACAAACAAAAAAAAACAAACATTAAATCCATCCGACCTGACTAATCAAAATGAAAGAGTAATTACTTTTTCTTTTAAAGAAAGCTTAATTGTGCTAAAGTTATGTTAAATTGTTTGCAAATTAGCAATGTTCCCTTTATTTTTTTCCTTGCAGCAAGACCTCTAGGTTTTTTTTTTCACTATTTATTTTCTAAAAAGGGTGTCAATAGAATTCTTTTTTTTTTTTTTAATAACCAATTCTGAAACAAAAGTACGTCAATTATTAAATTTTACTAAAATATTTTAAGATTTATCATTAAACATATTATGACACATAAATTGAATTATCTGCAGTTTTGTTTACAATTTGCATAACACCGTATCAAATCTCCCTTGCAAGTTAATCAATCCTCCCCAGTAATGGGGAGATTTGATTCAATAGTAAACATTCAAAATATTTGGGATATATCTTTTGAATGATTATGTTTTAAATTTGCTAATTTTTAATAAATAAATAAAAGGTCGCTTCATAAGAAAACATGAAAAATTTGTTTTAAAATAGCTTTCTAAGATTTATAAAAAATCAGTAAAAAAAAAAAAAAAAAGCGTATCATACCTTCCCTACTGCACATTTTTTACTGCTATTCGTTGGAAAATGTGGAGACAGTTTCATATTCTGCGAGGATTTTTTCCTTTTGTCCGATGAAGTTTGTTTTTAAACTTTTGGAAATAAAACCTGCTGAAACATTGCTAGAAGTTCAATCTTTTAATAGTAAATCGACATCAGAGTGTTGATTGTGAGGAATCGGAGATACTGCAATGATTCTTTTCGAAGATTGCAAATACCGATTGATTTAGTTTGGAGGCCTACTGGAAGGAAAATCCGAAAGGCATGTAAGCCAACTTTCCCATTTTCCTAAAAGAAAAAAATATACATTGAACTATAGATTTTACTTAAAACGTCTTAGGACTCTTAAAGCTTTAACCCTTTAGGGCGCAGCTTTGCATATATGCAAACAACAGTGTTTTGAATTTAATAGATTTTTTTTTATTCGTATATACCTAATTCACACCAGAAAATTAAAATAGCAATATTTGCTATAACTAATAACATACATTCAGTATTTAAATAGAGCGAATTAACCATTGAAACTTTCTGGTGTAAAATCAGATTCTCTGAACTATATAATTTCTAGAACGCATTATATCATGGGAATTAAAGGCTTAAAGTTTAAGCCTTATAAGAAAAATAAATTATATAAAATAAGGTGTTTGGAGACACACTTATTAAAATATTTACTAATTTACAATATTTTAGCGTAAAACAGCCGCACTACAGTAAATTTTACTTGTATTGCAGATGTGCAACAAAAGAAAAGAATGACGTATTGTATGAAAAATGTATCTCTGATTTTTTTTTTCATTATTATTATTATTATTTTTTTTTTTTTGTGTGTAAGAAACCTTTCAGAGACTCATATATATTTTTTTCGAAACAAAATAAAAAATCGCGCATTTAATGGTTAAAATTATCGAAATTTTAATTTCTTTTAGATATTAAACTCCTATCTTTTCTGAACATTTTGATATAATTTTTTTCTCGAGATTCTCATTAGAAGGGAAGTTATGACTTTCAGAATTATACTCGCTCAATAGATGAAGTGGCGTTTCCGAAAGTTTGAAGTCATTTTTCTCCAAATGAAGTTTTTGGACATAAAGCTCACGATATCTCAAAAACATCTGAATACTTTTTCTGGAAATTTTCGAAACATTTGTTTCATATAAGTCTGTATAAACTGAATCTGAAATTTCCTTATTATTGTTTTTAAAAAAAATATTTTTTTAGGTGACTACACTGTTGAAATTTTCTAAATTCTAAATATTGTTGAAATTTTCTAAATGAGCTAAATACAACTTTGAATTAAAAATATAAAAATGCTATAAATAGAAAATTATTTAGGTTTAGAGTAATTATTACTATCTCAAGTATAAGTAGGCATCAAAATTTCCATTGTAGTTGCAAAATTTATTTTGTAATCCTGCGCGTAATCTGTTATACCAATTTTCTCCTCGTCAAATTACTGACAGTTTGGAGCCCCCTGTAAATGTTAATTCTGCATCTTGCAATTTTTTAAATACATGAAATAAAAGAACATACTTATATATTTCATACCAATATAAAATTGTCTTTTATAATCAAATTTTTTCGTTTTTTCAATTTTTAAGAGTCCTGAGACCCCTTAATGAATGAAATGGAGTCGATTTAAAATGCATACCTCATAGAAGCAAGGCACAGTTATGTAAAGATATTTTCTTGTTCCAAATACGTTTTAAAATAGGCTATACTTTGTTCAAGTAAATATGAAGGAGTATAAATGACAAATATTACAGTAGTGTATTCAAGTATTAATGGCTTTGAGGTAAAGTATCCTGTTTCGAAACGGTGCGGGGGCAATGCATCCCCATCTCTACTTCTTAAAACATAGTGTGTCAACTGAATCATAACTCTGTCTTTGCTGTGGCAGGTTGCAGAAAATTTAGGTTTCTTTTTTCACAATTAACTTCGCTTTTTGTTAAAATACAGGAAGTACTTTAATTAGGCAATCTTTTTCTATAAAGATTAGGCACGTAAATACATTAATATTATTAGATGTTTATACATATTTACTTCATGTTTCAAAGGTAAGGCCGAAGTTCCATTTTCCCCATAAATGTTTCAAGAATGGGGTAATTAGTAGGGTGGGTCGAAAAAACCGAAATATCTATAATCAAAATGTAATAGCACGGAAAAGTTGCCTTTTGTAATAGAGAATAAAGCCGTAAAATATTAAACCGATCGGTTAATATCTTTTACCGCCGCAAAGGTAGCAAATTTTCAAAAAATCGGAAAAAAACATGTTTTTTTCAAATTTTTTTTTTAATTATCCAAACGTACTAATACAATTTTGTAATAGGACGCAATAGCTACATGAAGATATGAGAAATGTCCCGATAAATGTTCATTATGATGATATCATATCTTTTACTGCCGCAAAGAGACCATATTTAAAAAAAAATGCAAAAATTTCAATTTTTCTAAATTTTTATAATTTCTATAGTACGTCTAGAATTTAAATAGATTTACTTAATATCTATGAATATGTCATAAATTCTGTTAACTATTTGTAATAGACTGGAAAATAAAAATGGTATTCAATTTTCTTGACGATCGCTTTATCTACTGCTGTTTTAGTGCATACCAGCAGTCCATGCACCCCAAATCACAAAAATGATAAAAAATGAACAAAGTATTTTAGTGTTTTATTAATTAAAACATAGAGATGTCTAACCGAATTGGGTTAAAAAAACTTAAATTGAAGAAGTATTTTATGTAAAGGAATTTTATAACGTGACTTTCTTTCAAATGAAGCTACTATTCTTTGAAAGGCCGAAATTGATCAGATGAAATCCCCCCTCTGTTTTTGTCCACAAACTTTATCAGCACTCCAGTGACTAATTTCACGAATTTTTCTACTATTGAGTGGGACAGGGACAGTTATAATAGCTGGCATCTTTAATCGAACATTCTAAACTCACCAGAGTTGTTAGATCGTCAGTCGATAGAGAAACGATAACAGGTGGTTCCGTTAGTTTACAGTTTTGACCGTCGACTAAATCCATACAAGTTTAAACTTGAAAATTCAATTCTAGAATGGTGGATGACACTATTCGAGTCTACAGAATTTCGTGATTTGACAGTTTCCTTTAAGACTAAGATCCTGATGTTCTCTCCTTCATATGCTATCATTCCAATGAGACTATTTTCATGATTTTCGAAATAGACCATTCGTGAAATTACAGAAACTATTATCTTTTGTAGATGATCTGCCAAGTAACGGGAGCTACTAACTATAGTGCACAGATTCTAGAAAACATGATGTATTTATTTTAATTTTGAACTAACTTATGCACTACAAATCGAGGATGTACTCAGACAGTATGACAAGTCAAGAAGAGGGTTTCTCTATTCCAACGGAGAGTTTCATAATTCGATTAACAGTAGTGATCCACTTTGCGTGAAATATTGGTCTAGAGACTCGGTAAATATTGTCAATTGAACACTCGCCTGTTGAAAAATTTGCAATATTTGAGACATATGCTTGTGGTCAGTTGACAAATCATCTTATACAACAGCTATGTGATGATGTTGGATAGATGAATTTGGCTTAAACATTGCAACTGGTAATGATTCGCAAATTTCAAGATATGAACGAACTGGGCCACAATATGACAGAGGACCTACCTTTTCTGATCAACATGTATTATTATAACTGTCCTTGTCTCACTGAACAGTAGAAAGATACGTGAAATTAGTCACTGAAGTGCTGATAAAGTTTGTCGACTAGAACAGAGGGAGGATCACGTACAATCAATTTCGGCCTGTCGAGGAATAATAGCTTCATTTGAAAGCAAGTCATATTATAAAATCATTTACGTTAAAAATTTCTTCACTTTAAGTTTATTTAACCCGTTTCGGTTAAACATCTCTATATTTTACATAATAAAATACTAAAATATTTTATTCATTTTATATCACTTTTGTAATTCGTGGTGCATGGACTCCTGATATGCAGTAAAACAGTAGTAGATAAAGCGATCGACAATAAAAATGAATATCTTTTTTTTTTATTTTCCAGTCTACTACAAATAGTTAACAAAATTTATGATATATCAATAGATATAAAGTAATCTTATTTACTTCAAGACATATCATAGAAATTATAAAAATTTAGAAATAATGAAAAATTTAAATTTTTTCGATTTTTTTTTAAATATGGTCTTTTTGCGGCAGTAAAAGATTTTATTCCATCTTAATGAACATCTACCGGGACATTTCTCATATCTTCATGTAGCTATTGCGTCCTATTACAAAATTGTATTAGTATGTTTGGATAATTTAAAAGAAATTGAAAAAAAAAAAACATGTTTTTTTTTTCGATTTTTTTAAATTTTGGCTCCTTTGCGGTGGTAAAAGATATTAACCGATCGGTTTAATATTTTACGACTTTATTCTCTATTACAAAAGACAACTTTTCCGCGCTATTACATTTAGATTATAAATATTTCGGTTTTTTCGACCCACCCTAGTAATTAGGACATGTATCAGTGGTAACTGGACGTTCTGGGATTCAGTTACCCCAACTGGGTTTATAAATATTTATATATTTAAATAATTTTTAAAGATTTTTTTTTTTGAGTTTGTCTTACTACGGGAAATTAATTTCTTCATTATTTTTTTGCTTTTACACCTCTAGAGAAACCCTAATAAAACCTACACCTAATAAAGAAAATGATATAATATTTCATTAAAATTACATGTTAAAATTTTTAAAAAAGCAAGAAACAAAATTTCTTAAGTGAGATAGCCAAACCTCAGACTTTTACGATAAAAATGAACAGGCGTACATAAGACAAAGTGACATTAGTAAAGAAATATCGAAAGCAATAATTTTTTGGGATGAGAGACGAAAAATAAGTCACTTTCTATGAAGTTGAAAAAAAAATGTGTTGTTCTCAAAAAGCCGTAGCGCACTTAGTATTGGGTGTAGAAAAACGTTTTTATTATGAAATTTGTAGAGAATTTAATGTTCTTTCTTTTTGTAATTAAGTATAGTACACAAAAATTGTATAATTTTTGAGTTATAGGTCAAAAACTGAAAAACATCAGAATTTCGTGGTTTTTTGGCTCTGCAAAGTTTAGCCTGGAGATATTTTGTTGGAAAACAATTAATTCCGGTTATTAGCATCCCCATAAACACTTTAAAAACATAAAATCTTCCAGCAGAATTTTTGCATCTATCGGCTCTATTTTCTGACAATTTGCCTGGATTATCCGGAATCCCTTCTTTCATAAGCCGAAGGGTTAAATATTGCACTCGGTTGAGATAATTTTTTTTTTGGTTAAATCAAAGAATTGTGATAACTGAAGTTCTTATTTTTCTCCTTGTTATCTATTCAACGGGCTTGATAATATTTTCAGAATCAGTTCATTTTAAAATAAACCTTTAAATAAATAAAAAAAAAACACACTAAAGGAGCGGATGTGGTAATGAAGCATCTATGCCATACGCGCCGCTAGAGAGTTACTAACCTCTTTCATTTTCTTTTAAAAATAAACACTAACATATTAATCAGAGAATAAAGAACAGCACCACCCACACTTTCATAGGTATATGTGCCATCCTTACGATTTTTTAAATCAGATATACGTACTTAAAACCAGGGCTGCTGAGTCGGAGTCGGTCACATTTTTAAGCGAAAGAGTGGGAGTCTGAGTCGTCCATTTTACAAGCAAGTCTGCGTTGTCGGAGTTGGAGTCGGCCCATTTTTGAGCGAAAGAATCTGAGTTGGAGTCAGAGTTCTATCTGTTAAAATTCCTGGTGTCGGAGTCGGAGTCGTCTATTTTTCCCACCGACTCCGCAGCCCTGCTTACAACCGAGAAAAAAAATGATAAAACGTTTTCTTTTTAAGTCGTAGTTATATATTTTTTATAAACTAACCACTTAATTCTCTCTCCCGCCAATATGACGGGCTAAGGTGTCGTTGTCTATTTATCACGTCCGGGATATTGCCGGGCTGAAGATTTTAAACCGGAAAAAACTTCTGAAACAACAACAACAAAAAAAAAATTAACTGGCATTTTCTTATCAAGTCTTTGAAAAGACGCGTACGAGTTTAGTTTCTACAATCTATGTTTGAGTAAATTATGGATACTGATGAATCAAGCATTTCTGATGATAATTTGATTTTAAATGATAACCAACATTTTAAGTACATCTACTATTTTAAATATTGTATGTAAACATTTGAAAAAGTTGTATAAATTTAAAAAATAAAGATCTTATTTGTATTAATTTGCATTGTGTAAAACAAACATTAGGTGCAAAAATTCCCGCATGATGGCTTTTCGACAAGCATGAATATGTTCTATAACATCTTTATTTTTTATTTTTTATTTTTTTTTTTTTGCCTCAAACATAAAACTAATTGCATGTTATATTTATAAATCTTATAATTACTCAATTAATTCAACAAAAAACAGTGTTAAACGAAAAGGGTTAAATGAATTTTTTGTTTGAAATATTTTTTTTTCTGTTAAAACCCGAGGCTTGGAAGTTATGCATATAAATAACAGTAATATCATCTTAAGCATCTATAAGCATAAATAGTACTACTTTATTGCAACATTGTTTCTAATTCTTCATTGTTTTATGATTTATTTCAGATATTATTTCATGATTTAGTAATTTACCATACAGCTAGAATTTATAATTTACTCATCTGTGATCATTTCAAGCTTTTGGATAAGAGTTAATGCTCCGTGTCTAAGTTTTCAGAAAGCTAATTTCTATTCTTATTATTAATTCTAGAAAAATTAAACTCACATGAAAATATTTTTCTCATTTATTCCTTCAAAAGTGAAGAATTAGAACAAACACAAAGGGAAACAATTATGAAAAACAATTACCGGTAAGGTCAGTCTGCCTAAATGAGACACGATTCCCCGTAGTTTTGTCGCATTTAGGGTATATTTGGGATTTTATTATATAAATGTATATTTTATTAAGCAACAAATTACAGAATACTGTACCTTTAGTTCAAAACTAACTTGTTTTGCAGAAATTTAATAATTATCTGTAATATAAAGCCACAATATAGGATTGTCGCATTTAGGTAATTTTGTCGCATTTACGGCAGCTGAAACCTAAATGAGACGTTCATAGTCCTAAATGTGATAATGCATTTTATACATGAAAATTCATCTGAAAAAGTTCATTTAACGATTAACTGCTATGACAGAAAATTGCCACATTACAACTGTGAGCGGTCTGTGAAACCATTCGATTGAAAATGAATAAGATGCGCGATTATCTCATAAAATACGGTTTTTGTACTAAACTGTATGCACAGTACTATTTCTAATAAAATTTCGATTTTTCAAACATTTCAAACAACAGTACTAGGCTCCAAATGAAGCAAAATTTCGCTGTATCGATAGTTAAACTGGAAATTACAAGTAAAACTGTGAAAATAAAAAAAGTAGCTCTAACATCCGTTAAGGGTTAACTGTAATTATTTTTTGAATTAATTAACCCTTAACTACTGAGACAGGAATTGTTGCATAACAACTGCGAGCGGTCTCCGAGACCACTTGATTAAAAGATGAATGAATGTCTCTATTAACTCACAGGGTACTGTTTCTCTACTAAAATGTAAGTACAGGGTTATTATAATTAAACTTTTCAATATTATTCTTGAAGTGTTTATCACGGGGCAGCAACGTATGCTGCTTGTCAATTTTACACTGATAATATGCAAAAGTTATTTGAATGCTGCGTATAATGCCTAATATAAATAACACTCAAATAAATAAATGCGTTTCTAATATAAAAAATCTCTCACCCCTCTTTACGAAGGAGCTATGCTCATAACTACAATTAAATGATTGTCGCAGAAAACATCTTTTAAAATTCGCGAAATTTGCGCGTCAATATTAACCCATAATTTATATACCAGTGCGAATTGGGTTTCAGTAACTTCAACTCCGCATAATTTTGCTGACAATCTGGTGATAATGAAATATAACTACATGATCCATATATGAAATTTAATAAGGAATCCAAATGAAATATTTGATTTTATCATAATTATTATTTTGTGAATGAAAAATGCGAATTAATTACAGACGGCAACATTTCGGTCGGTGCGAATTCACAGTGTGGAACTTACGGGTTAACAGATTATTTAAAATATATTTATAATATTGTTAACTAGACTATTTATTACATATAACTTTATTATAAAATGTCACATGATAAATATACCAGCCTTAGAAATAGATAAAACCGTACAGCATTTCTAATAATTCTCATTAAGCCGAAGAGAAGCTCTGTGCCTGATATTATGTTGCACCCCCCCCCCCCCTCTTCGTTTTTCTTGCACTTTCACAAAAATATTAACATTTTCTGTACTTAAAAATACGTATATGGAAACAAATATTCATTTAGATAAACATGGTTTAATTTATTCTTTATCTTTTACTAATTTAAAAGTAGAAAATGTCGATTATAACGAATAAAAAATGAAAACAGAATTAAAATACTAGATTTTATAAAAGTGCTAACAAAAATTATGACTCCAAACCAGGGAATAACTCAATTGCGTCTCGTTTTAATCGGAAACAGTATTTAAGCTACCGAATGTTATAATGTTGATAAAATTAACTTACTTAACCGCATTAAAATAAACATAAATTGTTTTCAATCTACACACGATTTTCCAGAATTCCCATTATGTAAAATTATTGCAAATTCCTTAATCATATGTCTATATTATGTTACTGGAATAGACACTGCGTTTCTTAAACCGTTTTTTTTTTTTTATTTTAAAGAAGCGCATTTTTCTTTTTTGATCGTCTTAAACATATATTTAAATACACCTGGTTAAAGAAAAACATTAATGGAGGATTCTGCTGACTCAACACAGCTTAATTAAACATAAAATTTGATTTATATATTATTTTAACACAATCTATAAAAAATTCCATATAAACTTCTTCGTTAATCTTCTAAATGTTTCGCCGCATTTACACCAATATGTATATCGCTATTAGGCACAGGCTGAAAACAAGCTCTCCTAAATGCGTAGTCCACTTCAAATTCTAAACCGGAAACTGGTCGCCTTTTCTTTAGTTTAACTGGTCAGGTAATTGAAACGGACAACGTAGCTCTTGACGTTTATAAGGTTATTTGATCTTCACAGTAAAAAAATAAAAATCGTGAGCTACTTTCGGGAATTTTTGTCGCATTTACGAAACATGGGGGCGATGTTAAATGAACGATGTATATTTGATTAGAAATTTCTTTTTAAAAAACCGTTTTGTATGCAAAAAAATGTTTCGGGTTTTGTTTCTGAAGTTCATGTGCTTCATTATATAACATTTATTTACGATTCTCGCATTAAGATTTTATGTAAAAGAACATTGTCTCATTTAGGGGTTATCACATTTATTCAGACTGCCCTTATACTGTAAAATATGCGTAAATATAACATAACCAAGAAAAAAAAATGTACAAAAACTTATTCCGATTTACCCTTGATTCCAAAAAGGGTACTTTATTATAAGAAACCTGATAGACAAATATTTTTACACGATTTGGAGAATCATTTATAAAAATTAAATTTCTTATCCACCACTCATTTTCATAAACGTTTCTGAGTAGTTTTCTGGACCCGTAATATAGATTTTTATGATGCTCATAATTCTTAAACAAAAATTTTAAGGGTTCTCGTATCTTTTAAAATCTCTGTCGCCAGTGAAATGTTGTGTAATTTTAAGTTCTCACAACTTTCTAAAAACCTATTGAAATCACATAAATCTCTAATATATTTCAAACACATTTAATGTTTTATAAAATGTGCAAATTTACACTTATAATATAACATAATAAAAAATACAGGTCAGTTAATATTGCAAAATGTTTTCGCATGGTATGTCACAATCCGCACGATAACTTAACTTAGAATAGATGTATAAACATACTTTATGTTAAAATGAGCCTTAACCTATATTTACCCGACTGAAAAGAAGGGTTATGTGTTTCACGCATCTGTGTATGTGAATTTCTTTATACCCTTGAAACAGTCCAACGGCTGGATGGATTTTAATGAATGAGGTTTCTATCAATTCGTCTTAACGGCCCGATGGTTATAGGCTAGGTTTTGTTTTTATAAATTCAAAATGGCGCACATAAAATACAAAATAGCGGTAGAAAGGGAAAAAAATACGCACCCTATTGAGGGCATATCATTGGATAGGTCTTTCAAAATGAAGACGATGTTTCATCGACTATTTTACAGTCAGAAGCTCCGTTAAAATATTATACAACCTGGAAGTTGTATATGTAGGCTCTCTAGTTTTACTGCAACTCTAACCATCATAGACATCTATAGGCCTCATCAAAACAGTGTTTATAGATGGGAACTAACAATTAAACACAACTTAAAACTCATCAATACAAGTAAATAAAAAAAAAATAGGTAACTAATATAAAAAAAAAAATAGTTTCACATTGATGAGAAATAATTAGTTAGTTCGTTTTTTACGCAGTCGGTTTTTTGATTTTTTAAATTTAATATTTAATTTATAGAATGAATTAATATTATTGAGATATGTAAATACTTTAATTATTTTTTCAACATTAATTAGTTATTTTTTCCTTTTTCAGATTCAACTGAATTTTTAAAATGGTTTCTCGCAAAGCCTTTATATATTATTAATTCATTCTATAAACTACATTTTAAAGTTCATTTTAAGATAAGTTCTGTGTAGATTTATTTATTTTAAGTTAAGTTATCATGTGGATTGTGATTAAGAAGGTGAAAATATTTTTCAATATCAATTGAACTGTATTTTGTATTATATTATATTATAGCTCGTTATTTTTATGGTTCATAAAGCCTTAAATATAGCTTAAATATACTACAAACTTATACAGTGAAACCTCCCTGTGCGACCACCTCCCTGAACTACCGTTTTTTCATGGAACGGAATTTATTCCCATAGGCTCTATACTAATTTTACCTCCATTCAGAGAAAATCCCAGTTGAACTCCCTCCATGAGCGACAAATTTCTTTGAGGAAAATGAAACAAATTCCGTTTTTTCCTGGTCGCTCGAAGAAAGTTTTATTAAAAAAATAATTCCGGAGAGCGCATTATTCATCAAACTTCTAAACTAGGTTTAGAATTCTTTTTTATTCCGGTAAATTTTAAGTGTTTAAACTCCTTTGCGCCTTTTTAGGCAACGAATTTAACTCTGGTGACAAATTAAGAAAGACGTTCAATAAACTACCTTGCTCCATTCTGTCAGGAAACTCTAAAAAAATAGATAAATTAATGAAATCGCCATTATTTGTTCCCGTACAAAAAAATAAAAATAAAAAAATAAATAAAAATAAATAAATAAACAAATTAAAAATTGCATTTATTTACGGAACTTCGAAAGGACTTGGAAATATGAGTTATAAAAGATAAAACCGTAAAATTAAAGCAAACGTCAATGTATTCGTTTTTTAAACTCGGCAGTAATTAACTTATGTAATTAACTTTTGTTTTGATACTTAAATTTTCATATTTTTTACTAACGTGAAAAAGAAATTTTAGAAACATTACTTGTTACAGTTTCCAACAATTAAAATCAAGATTTAAACAGGACCTCCATTAAGAGACCACCTCTCAGAGCGACCGATTTTTATTGGAACGGAACATGGTCGCTTTAAGGTGGTTTTACTGTATGTAATTACAATAAGTATTTAAAAAGTTATATGAAAATTCGAAACCACACCACTTTTGCACTGGCGACGGAGATTTTAAAAGGTATGAGACCCCTTAAACTGAGTAATTGAATTTATGAATCAAAGAGTAACAAAATAACACTTATTTTAATGTTAATGTAAGTGCTGTTAAATTATATTGTCTTTCTGTAAGACATGTTTTACTGGAACGGAACGTGGTCGCTTTAGGGTGGTTTTACTGTATGTAATTACAATAAGTATTTAAAAAGTTATATGAAAATTTGAAACCACACCACTTTTGCACTGGCGACGGAGATTTTAAAAGGTATGAGACCCCTTAAACTGAGTAATTGAATTTATGAATCAAAGAGTAACAAAAGAATACTTATTTTAATGTTAATGTAAGTGCTGTTAAATTATATTGTCTTTCTGTAAGACATGTTTTTAGAGGATGAAAATATTTACTTGAGAATTGAAAGTATCCGAAAATCCTATGTTCCGGGTTCAGAAAACTATTTAACACACTGTAATAAACAATTAAATTTAACAAATCAAAAAAACCGACTGCGTAAAAAGCGAACTAATTTACTATTTTTTTTTCAATTCCTACTATTAGCTCACACTCTTGCTATATATATCTTGTTCAAATTTTCAATCGTTAATAAAATAATTATTATCCATCCAATCAAGCTCAAATAAATTTTTTTAAACTTGTAGTGGATGACACCTGATGTTAATCCAGTTTTTTTCAAATATTAATTCATTATTTAAATTTACTTAATTAATTTTCAATAATCGAGAGAGCCCTCTTCTTGATCAAGGTATTTTAAGATCGAGAGAGCCCTCTTCTTGATCAAGGCATTTTAAGCGCCTCTCAAGAAGATAGAAGAATGGGAGAAAAAAAATTCTCTTATTGCCCTAAGTAGTAATTGACTTAAAAAATATATATTTCTTTTATTACTTGTTTATATTACTTACCAATATTTTTTTATTATTTACTTGTATTGATGACTTTTAAGTTGTGTTTAATTGTTAGTTCCTATCTATAAACACTATTTTCATGAGGTCTATAGATGTCTATGAGGGTTAGAATTGCAGTAAAACTAGAGATCCTACATACACAACTTCCAGGTTGTATAATATTTTAACGGAACTTCTGATTTTAAAATAGTCAATGAAACATCGTCTTCATTTTGAAAGACCTATCCAATGATATGCAGCTCAATAGGGTGCGTAATTTTTTTTTTTCGTCTCTACCGCCATTTTGTATTTTACGGCCACCATTTTGAATTTATAAAAACAAAACCTAGCCTATAACCATCGGGCCGTTAAGATAGAGACCTCATTCATTAAAAGCCATCCAGATGTTGTGATGTTTGGAGGGTATAAAGAAATCCACATGCACATATACGCGTGAAACACATAACCCTTCTTTTCAGTCGGGCAAAAGTACTCGGATACTTTTTCAAAAATCGGTGGCAGCAGAAAAAACTTTGTTTTTATAAATGCTTTTTTAATTGGAAAAAATATATTGGTTTCCGAGATTCCTAAAGATAATGATCTTTTTCCGGAGTCTTGGGTAACTCGGAAGATATTATTGTATATTTTCATTCGTGATTATATTATATTTTCCTTGATAAAGAAACAACTGTATTATTATTTTTTGTTGTTACAGTGTATCAATTTATTAAAATAAATATTTTAACATTAATAATTCTTAAAATTCTCTATTATACTGTAATTCTTCATAAATATATTTTTTAATATTTAGCCGATATTGGGCCAATAATATATAACTATATAGTTTATAATTGATTCTTTTGAAATTAATAAATATGTTTGATAAATGAATTAATTTGTTAGTGGCTATGTTTTTATGTTTCTTATTTATACTCACCACGCGTGACAATATTTATCTATTTTACTATACTCTTCCCAAGTACTGTATAAATATTTAGCCAATATTGGGCAATTAATACCTAATGTATATAGTTTATAACTGATTCATTTGATATTAGTAAAAGAGTTTGATAAAGAAATTAATTTCTCTGCGCCTATCTTTTCAGAAGAATATTATTCTTTTGTTATTCTTATTCGCCACGTGTGACGATATTTTTCTATACTACTATAACTCTTCCCAAATACTGTACAAATATTTAGTCAATAGTCTACCAATATTACCTAATGTATATAGTTTACAATTGAGTCTTTTGACATTAATAAAAGTGTTTGATAAATGAATTAATTTGTGGTATCCTGTGTTTTCAAAATATTATTATTATTTTCTTTTTCTTATTCACTACGCATGATAATATGTCTATTGTACTATAACTCTTCCCAAATATTGTATAATATTTAGCCAATATTGGACCAATATATAATAAAGTACATAGTTTTAATTGACCCGTTTCAAATTAATAAAAGTGTTTGAAAATGGATTAATTGTGAGTGCCTATGTTTTCAGTAATTATTCTTTTCTTATTCTTATTCACCACGCGTGACAATACTTTTCTATTGTACTATAAATTTATCCAGATAGTGTATAAATATTTAGCCAGTATTGGACCGATCATACTTAATGTATAAAGTTTATAATTGATTCTTTTTAATTTAATAAAAGTGTTTGATAAATGAATTAATTTGTTGTTGCCTATGTTTTGAGAAGATTCATATTCTTTTCTTATTCCTACTCACCAAGCGTGACAGCATTTTTCTATTGTAATATAACTCCTCCCAAACATTGTATAAATATTTAACCAATATTAATATTTAGCCAATAACCTTATGTATATATTTTATAATTGCCTCGTTTGAAATTAATAAAAGTGTTTGATAAATGAATTAATTTGTGAGTGCCTATGTTTTCAGTAATTTTTCTGTTCTTAATCTTATTCACCGCGCGTGACAATATTATCTATTGTACTATAACTCTTCCCAAATACTGTATAAATATTTAGCCAATATTGGACCAATAATACCTAATGTATATAGTTTATAAGTGACTCGTTTGATATTAATAAAAGTGTTTGATAAACAAATTAATTTGTGTGTGCCTATGTTTTCAGAAGAATATTATTCTTTTCTTATTCTTATTCGCCACGTGTGACGATATTTTTCTATTGTACTATAGCTGTTCCCAAACATTGTATAAATATTTAGAAAATATCGTACTAATAGTATCTAATGTATATAGTGTATAATTAAAAATAATAAAAGTGTTTTATAAACAAATTAATTTGTGTGTGCCTATGTTTTCAGAAGAATATTATTCTTTTCTTATTCTTATTCGCCACGCGTGACAATATTTTTCTACTGTACTATAACTCTTCCCAAATACTGTATAAATATTTAGCCAATATTGGACCAATAATACCTAATGTATAAAGTTTATAATTGATTCTTTTGAAATTAATAAAAGTGTTTGATAAATGAATTAATTTGTGAGTGCATATGTTTTGAGAAAATTATTTTCCTTTTATTATTCTTATTCCGCACGCGTGACAATGTTTTTCCTAACCACTTCCTTTGAGAATAAATCTCTAAAATAAACACAAAAGGAGCGCATGTGGAAGTAAAACATCTATTCCATGCGTCTTAGAGAGGTACTAATTTTTTTCTCCTTTCTTTTAAAACTAAACACTCACGTAGTCATCGGAAGATGAGGGAGAGCACTCATTCTCCTATATGAATGACAGCAGAGTGATATCCAAGCAAGATGCGGGAGACAGCGAGCCGAGTATGAGAAGCAAGAGCGCGAGGGGGTGTCTATCGGAAAAGCCGACATCTGATTGGTTGTGAAGGCACGTGGTTTTCTACCCTCTCCCCGTTTCTCTTCGCCCCGCAAAATTCTTCATTTTACGTATTCTCCTCGTGGAGTTCAGATGATGCTTAGAGATCTTCAGCTATCGTGGTGATTTTGTGTGAAATATTTTTTTGTGACGTAAGCCCCCAAAGCGCACTTTTTTCGGATTACGCTGCTTGTGATTCTTCATACTGGATACTTGGAAGTAGATTATATTTTACACTATGTGAGAGCACGTTACTGCAAGATTTTTTTCAGAAAAAGAAAATAATATTTTTTATTATATCTCAACTGATGCAATGATATTTGAATGGAGGTTTGTTTATAAATAATAGTTTGAAAACTATGTAGGATAAAAATGGAGACAGCAATGAAAAACATGTGACATAATGAAATAGAGAGTTATATAGATAGTAATAGTAGTAATAATAATAGTAATAAAGTATATATGAGAATTAGGAAGAGAGTTTATATTTCGATAGTTAGAAAGAAAAGTCTTTAAAAGTGAAATATAGATATATATTCTTATTTTGCATATATAAATTAGTTTAAAAAGTAATAAGAGAATAGTATAAGAGAGGAGAAAGTTATAAAGTATTTATAATATTAGATAAATTTATTAAACTCCAGGAAGTTATAAAAAATATATATTCATAAATATTTAGCCATGCTTATTTATCTGAATACGCTGTTCAGATAAAATCAAAATTTAACAATGCAAATTTGAGAGGTTCCAAGCCTCAGCAGCGAGGATATTAAGATGCATTGTGTCATTAAGTGACCATAAAGATCAAGATCCATCATGTCTGATGTATGCGTGGTTATTAACGAGGCGTCGCCAGACCAACGACGGAAAAAGACGTCGTCTGAAGTTGCTGAGAGCGCCAGTAGTCGTCATCCCACCATGGCAACTGAAGAAGACGATGCTGACGATGAAGAAGACGACGAGCAAGACGAAAGTGATTCCGAAGGCCGCTTTGCTGGCCGAGCCTCTGTAGCAACCACTTCACAGGCTTTGGACTTAGAGGGCTCAATTGTTGTTGGTGGGACGACTGTCCGCAGACGAAATTCGGCCTGCAGTAGTTGTGGGACGTATACAAGCGGAAGTGGAAGCTGTGATGGCAGTCATGATGGTGATAGCCGTTCATCCAGAAGTTCGAGGGGATACTCTCCGACCAGAGAAAGTTCTGGAGGCGACCAAGACGAAAATAACCTCCCATATCCAGGTTTCCGAGAAGTCACGATGTTCTGTTTGAAGCAAACGTCACATCCGAGGGACTGGTGTCTGAAAATGCTCAATAATCCATATCCTTTTGGTTTTGTGTATTTAATGCAATATTTGTTGCACCTGCATCACAAGCCTAGCAACCAAGGTAAGTCTTTTTCTTTTAAATTCAGACAAAGAAATCTTGTTTGGTAAAATTTTTTGAACCAAAAAAAAAAAAAAAAAAAAGAAAGAAAAAAAGAAAGAAAAAGGAAAAAAAAATCATTTAGCCTCATATAATCCCAATAAAATTTGCAGGAAATTTTTAGACAATTTAATTCGCTTTTGAATAAATATTTCACAGACAAAAAAATAAGGAAAAAAGTGAGATTTTTTAAAACGGAAATTCCTTTAGCCTTATACAATAAAAATCGCAGAATATTTAAAAATATCTTTACTTCTTTATGAATAAATATAATGAATAAAACACAGAGAGAAAATTAACAACAACAACAAAAAAAAAAAAAAGCCTTGATATTTTTAAGCAGAAATAACGAAAAAAAAATCCATTTATCCACGTATAATTCCAGTATAATTTGTACTTTCAGATAACTGTACTACTTTCTGGGGAAAATATTATTTCACACAGAGAAAATTCAGAAAAAAAAACTGCGATTTTTTAAATAGAAATAACGCTAAAACCCTTTTAACTTCATATATACTTCAAGTAAAAATTGTAGAGTATTTTGAGATAATTTTACTATTTTGTTAAGAAATATCATTTCACAGAAAAAAATATCAGAAAAAAAATATATCATGTCAAATAGAGAAAATTCAGAAAAAAATGCAGTTTTTTTAATAGAAATAATGAAAAAAAAAATCCCATTAAATTCATATCACCCAAGTAAAAATTGTAGCGTATTTTCAGATAATTTTACAACTGTAATTTGACAGAGTTATGAGACAAATTTTTTTTTAAATCAAAAAACGCACAAAAAACCCTGTAACGTCATATAACTCCAATAAAAAACATAAAGAATTTTCAGATAATTTTACTTCTTTATGAATAAATACAATTTCTCTGAGATAAAATTCAGAAAAAGAAGCTGCGATTTTTTGAACAAAAATTACATATAAAACTTCTAACATCATGTAACCACAGTAAAAATTGCAAATGGTTACCAGATAATTGCACTATTTCCTGAAAAAGAAATATTGCTTCGGAATGAAAAGAAAAATGTGTAAAGTGAATTGTTTTTTAAACAGAAGACGCCAAAAATAGCTTTCAACCTCATATAACTGCAATAAAAATTGCAATGTATTTTCAGGTAATTTTACTTCTTTCGAAAGTAAAATCAAGAAGATTAAAAAGTTTCTTTTTTATAATTTCACAATGAGAAATTAAAAAAAAAAAAAAAAAAATCTTTAACTTCATGTAACTTCGGTAAAAATTGTAGAGTATTTTCAGATAATTTTATTTCGTTCTGAATAAATATAATTTCATATATAGAAAATCCAGAAAAAAATCTGCGATTCTGTGAACACAAATAATGTAAAAAGCTCTTCAATCTTATGTAACACCGTTAAAATTATAGAGTAATTTCAGATATTACTTTCTGAATAAATATCACTTCACAGATTAAAAAAAAAAATAATAAGAAAAAATGTGATATTTTTATACATGAAGAAATAATATATATAAATAAATATAATGTCACAAAAAGAAAATTCTAAACAAAAAGCTGCGATTTGTTTTGACATAAATAACGCGAAAAGCCTCTTTAACCGATGTAACATCAGTAAGAATTACAGAGTACTTTCAGATGGTTTTATTACTCTCTGAATAAATATTTCACAGAGATAAAATTCAGAAGCAAATGTGTCATCTTTTAAATAACACAGAAATTTAATTTTAACCTTATGCAAGCCTTTAAGAATTTTAGAAAATTCTCAGTTGATTTTACTACTTGTTGAATAAATACCATTCACACAGGAAAAAAACAACGGTTACTTTTTTTAAAGGAATTCACGCATAAACCCTCTTTAATCTCCAATGACCATTTCAAAAGAATTTTCAGATAAAATTACTGATTTCTGAATAAGTATTGTTTATCACCAAAAGGCAACTCAAAAAAAAAAATATATATATAATTAATTAATTAAAAAAACACACAAAAAGTGCATTTAAATCTAACTAATCTGATTTCAACTTGCATATTTAATCCACCAGTATAAAGTGATAACATATTTCGACCATTTTGCTCATTTTGGAATAAATATCATTTTTCTGAGGAAAAAGTCTGAAAAAAGACATACTAATAATACTAATAATATGAAAAAAATATTTTAAAAAATTACAAAAAACAATTGAGTATTTCTTGACAATTTCTATATTTTTTTTTTCCTGTTATAACATGTACAATTTCGATTTATTGCTTTTCATAAATTTAGCCAATAATTTTAACTGTGAGCTAGAAATTATCAGATCTTTTAAAGAACAAGTCCGATTAATTTTTATTAATTATTCTACTCACATACTTTGACAATTTTAAGTTTTAAAAAATGTATCGTGGCAGAAAATCTTTAATAAGAATCAATAAAGCAAATAATAAATTCAGTAAACACAGTCTTTACAGGATATTTAAAAAATAAAATCCTAGAAAGTATTCTCAAGTACTCAATCTTTTAAAAACTTATTTTTAGATTAATATCACTATTAAAGCACGTTTTCTGAATTTCCTCCCCAAAAAATTATAATTATTCAGAAAGTAGTAAAAGTATCTGAAAATATTCCGAACTTTTTACAGGGCTCAGTAAACGTTTGATCAATTCTTTATAAATTCTAGAATCTTCTTTCTAAAATATTCTGTAAAATATGACCGCAGCGCCCCCATCAACCTAAAGAACTTCAACTTTTTAACATCAGGTAAAGATAAGACTGGAAAGCACATAGCTATTGCTTTTTTTATTTCTGGCTGAACGATTAATTTAAAGTTTAGCTACTAAAAAACTCTTAAAAAACAGTTGTTAAAATTGCTTCAGTGGTTCCCAAGAAAATGGCACACAAAATTCGGCTGTTTTCCGTAGAATTATGCAAATGCTGTTTTGTTAATAAATAATATCTTTTATTCGCTTAACAAATTTCCCGTAAAAGTAATTATTTCTTAAACTGTCATTTAAGCCTGCTCCTGCAGTTTTACATTTCTGGAATTTAAATTTATGAAAGCAATAAAATGGTAAATTCTTCCGTTTATTAAATTTAATTGGCGCAAAGTAGGCAAAGAAGATGAATCAATGATTAAGCGCGCTTGCAATAAAAGAACAATTTATAAATATTAAGATTTATTAATTCAACTGCACAAATTCTTGAAGTTTTAGCAAATAATAAACCAATAACTACAAAAGGGGTAAAATACAAGCTTCTTTTATGGTGTTTTAAGAAGACAGCGAAATGTGTGTATACTGTTCTTGGAACCCATTTGCATTTTATTATGAAATAATTAATACCAGTAATTCTGAATACTAATTTTTGCCTTATTTGGTGATAGACTTTCGTGATTGCCTAAAATAAAAATTATTTTTTCAGAAATTCCGGTATAGTTTCTAAATTTCTGAATAAAAGATAAATTCTTGTAACAGCGGCTATATGCACTTCGTATGCAATTGTGTTTAATCGGATTTTAAAATGAAAAAAAGTCGTTTCAATCGCTTAAGGGGACCGAGAAAGCAAAATTCAACCAAAAAATCGATTTTTACTTTTTTTATGTCATTAAATAGTTTAAACTTTTATCTTTCGAACAATATGTCACACACGTTCATATATGAAAAAAGTAAGTGTTCAAATTATTCATTCTTTCTAAAAGTACTTCACAGCCTAAAGGTCATTTAAATCTTTAATTGACTTTTTCTCAAAACTTGGATTTTTCATGTTTATCTTTTTTTTTTCCCAATACCTATTAAACTTAAGAACACAGATTTTTTTAATACTTATATTTATTATGTTATATTGTATACTTTAACACAGGGATTTAATGATTTGTTGAGAATTATTTTTTTTAGGCAGTGAAATCTTACCGAAAATGCTAATTTAAAAATGACTTTCAATAAATAATTGACTCGGTCAACAATGCAGCACCGAACTTCATTTTGGATACACAACCTAAAATACGCTCGTTTTAAAATAATTAATTTCTCGGAAACTTATCGCAAGAATTGCATAAAAATTTGCTTTTGGGCTAATTGAAAGATGTAGAGTTCATTTATGCTGTCAGAATTGTGTACTGCTATTGAAAAGAACAAAGTTGTGGTTCGTTTCAATATGTAGACGGCCCCCTAAGCAAATTTTATATACATCATTTAAAAGTAGACTTTATTACCAATTGTGTGATACCAGTAACTTTCTTCTACGATATTTTTTTGCAGCGTTAGTAAGGGGTGTTTACTTTTTTTCCCCACGACTGTACATAAAGTTGGTGAATTTATGGACCAATGAGCATGGCGGCGATAGGGCTTTCCCGGTTCCCTTGAATGGTTTTAATTGTTCATAATATAGTAGCTATCAGACGATTCATTTTATTTTTTTTATATTTACTTATTTATTTATTTATTTTCTGTAAGATATTCTTAAAAAGTTTAAATAAGGATAGTTTAAGGGCCATAAATTAAATAATTATATAGAAAATATTCTTAAAAATGCGTTTAAAAGTTATAAAATAAACTATTACTAAACTAGTAAACGCTCTTTAAATAAAAGTAGTATATTTACAAAGTTATTTTTACTAAAAAAAGAAAAAACAATGGCCAGAAGACTTTTTCCAAAACTAAAATAAATGAAAAATTGTTCTGCATTTTGAAAATGAAGTAAATTAAATATTAAATTTTAATTTTAAAATTCAATATAGAAAAAATCGCAAACAAAATTAATTTTAAATCTGAGATAGGTAAATTTGACCCGATAAAGTCAAAATTAGAAAAATAAATGTATATGATGATTTGATTGTTGTAATTTAATTTATGGTTGGTGTTATTTGCCTGCCGAATTGAGTTTTGTTTAAAAAAAAAATACAACGTCAGAAACAAAGGCTTATTTAACAAACGTTAACATTTTACAAATACATGTATTTTTATTTTTTTTATACGAAGTAAAATTATAATTCGTATCGTGATCGACATTGTAACATAACACATTCGTATGACATCGTAATTTTGACATATGTTAATATGCCAAAAACAAAAAAAAATCATATTTAATACCAAAGATGATTTTATGAGCATCAATTCAAATATATATAATTGAAATGCATTAAAATTAGTTAAATAATCTTATGTTTGCCTAAATATATATCAAATATGAACACCCAGGTGTAATGTACATAATTAATTCCCGAAAGTTGTTAAATAAAACGAAAAAAATTAAAAGTTTTAATGTGTAATCTGTTTGCATGTTTCGAAATCACCAAGGCATTTTTGAAGACAAATGAAGAATTTCTAAATGTGCACGATCTACGTTTCAATCATTTTAGTCTCCATCGTTCGCGTTTTCGACGATTATGCTCAGAGTACTCACGTTATTTTAATATTAGTTTTATATTTATTTTTATTATTAGTATTTGACCGTTAAGAGTATAGAAAATAATACAATAACGTGAATAATCTGGGAGAGATTGAAATGTTTTATACGAAATCAGAAACATAAGATCCTTGTTTTTCATTCATTGCTAAAGGGTGGTAAATAAGAACTATAAAATACAGTAACAAAATGCTAGATACTGCCTACAAAATGTGAATGATGGCGTTTAATAACAATGTATTATGGATCGTGCACCTGTAGGAAAAAAAATGCAAAGGGGCTTAGGTGGAGTCGAAACATGTAGGCAGTTTATATGGTATTTTGTTACTGTTTTTACAGTTTTTATTTACCACCTTTAGCAATTAATGAATTACGAGGATCTTATGCTTCTGATTTCGTATAACACATTTCAACAATCTTCAAGCACAAATCTATCAGACAAGTAGAAAATATCCTTAAAAAAATAATAAAACAAATATCTGCCCATTGACCTTGATCAGTGAGGAAAAGAGAGTCTTTTAGATTTTTTAATATTTAAAGGTTTTTTTCTACTTTTATATTTGCATTAATATAACACAAGATGCGCACACTCATAAGAAACTCCAACGAGTCTGGCACTACTGTTTCAGATGAAATTTTTTTATTTAATATTTAAAAAACTTAATTCTAAATCATTGAGTTTTATCGCAGAATTTGTAATAATTTTCTAAGATTGAAAGAGCCTAAAAATTCTATTAAAAATTGTAGTAAAAATGTACGCATTATATGCAAATATTTTTACAAAGAGCTTTTTTTTTACTACAATTGTAAATTTAACACCTTTGCAGTCCTGAATTTTGGCAGATATATAGATTTTTTAATATAAATTTCGAATTTATACCAGAAGAGTTTTATTAGTAATTATTTTAATTTTATTTTCGAATTATCTGATAATAGATAAATTGAAAATAACTTTTTAACTTTTTGGTGATAAACGGTTAATTCAAAATTCGATTTACCACCCGTCCCAAAACTACCACCGTCAGTTGTGTTAGTGATTAAATCCTTAAATTTTCTTATTGATCTTTTTCAAAAAGGGATACGAGTATAATAGTTCTGTTCAAAGAATGTTCAACGAACAAGACTTCTTTGTTTATTTTCTTTAAAATATTATTATCTAAATCAGTTCCTGTAAGAAGAAATGTGGAATATTTATTAAAATTAAAAACTGATATACTTAATATAGAATTGTAAATATTTTCATGTTTTTGATTTTCAGTGTTTTATTTAAGTTAAAAACCTGTTTAGTAATGAATTAATTATGGATATAATAGTTTCTAATTTTTTTGAAAAATAGCTTTATACAGATATATTTATATCTATTATGTGAAAACGTTGTAATGCAAATATATATAAGATATTTAAAAAAATCACTTGTTGATACTGATAAAATTATCACCAATCTCATTTTGATATTTTAGGTTTTTAAAGAAAATCGCGGTACCATGCCTTAAAATATTTAAAATTATACTTTCTAATGTTTTTAAAAATTCCTTAACTTTTATTTTATCGAAAAACCAGTAAAACGGATACTTTTAAAAAATCACAAAAAAAGAACTTCTGAAAACTTTTCAGTTCCTGATATTTAGAAATCATATTCTTAGATTATACGTTAAAATCTTTTAGTTGTTTTACAAAAAAAATAATTATAAAAAAATTTATATAAACTTTTAAAGACGCTATCTGCTAATCTAAATCAAAATTTAATAGAAATTAATTTTGTATTAGCTATAGCAATCTGTTTTGTTTACCTTTAAATAAAAGCTATGTATATGAAACAAAATAAGTTTCTAATTTTTGAATCTTATACTGTTATATCACGTATGTTGCTCCTTTACATAGACAATTCACTAAATTTGTATCATTACGTATAGATTTTTCTATTAGCAATAAGAATATTCAAAACTATTTTCATGAGTTTTTTATTTTTATTTCATGTCTTGTTATTTCGTTCGATGAAAAAAGCATTGAGCTTTTTTCATTACGTAAATATACTAAACAATTTTCATTACGTACTTATTCTAGTACTAACCACAAGGATTTAGAATTGCAGTCATATTCTAAATCAGATTTAGAATTGTAGTCATATTCTAAGTGGTATAGATAAGGTTTCGAAGTAAAAATAAACTGAAATCGGTATAAAAGATTACAGATAGGCAAAAATTTTGATTTAGAGTACTATTACAAAGCATATTGTTAGAGATCAGAATTTGATTCATTTCATTATGAAGCACTTAGAATGCATATACACTCAAACTCCGTTAAAGCGAAGCTGGATTATAACGAAACTCGATATATAGCGAACTCAACATTTTGCCCTTTACAGTTTTGTATATGAGGACATCAGAAGCCAAGAGGGTACAAGTGACAAAATTTCGATTTGGAGTAAATTGAGTTCAAAGATAATTGACGTTAAAGTTGAACATCAATAATAATTGACTGAATTGAAATAGGATGCAGCTGCTTGTTTCACAGTGGTTTTTGAACTCTTATTTCAATAAATGTGAAAAAATTAGAGTATCATTTTCTTTAAATTTGTAATTAATCAATATTGATCATTATTCAGCAAAAGTGGTTGATCTCTAAAACACATCAAATAATTAGAAAATCTCTTATATTTCTTTGCCTGAAAAGAAAAAAGCATATTTCCAGGTCGTCTGTGCACTTAGTTAATTTTTTTTTTACAATTTTGTCACTTATACCCCTTGTCTTCTGGGGTCCTCATATATATTTTATACATTGGGTGTTTTCTACATTGGTTCGACGATTTATAAATTAAATAATTAAACTTAATAGTCCTTAAGGTAAATAGTCCCAACCGCACGTGTGTTATTCCGAGAAGTATAACGTCGATTTTTGTCTATGTTTTTGGTATTTGAATTTCTGATTTGTGTAATGAGCTATGTTTTAAAATTATTGTACTCGAAACTAGAAGCCTTATTTGATGTATTTTAGCATTTAGTATTTGTTTTTTAATTTATTGTTAAAAATTATTTTAATTTTGTAATAATTTATTACTTTTATACATTAGCACTTTTCCGTAATATTTAATCCTAAAATATAGTGCACGTAAAAAGTATTATTTTAATTAAGGGAAACATATTTCATTTTGATTTATACATTTATATTAATTAGAAACATACTTTATTTTAAAGGCAATTCCAATTAAATTTATTTTAAATAAAAAACTGTAAAAAGATTGTGGTTTTATATGGTATTTTAAGCACTTTTAATAAATTTAGATATGTATAGCTCGTTCTTTTCCAGTCGCATGAAAAAGCGATGACGAGGTGCGGTCTTCATATCACCGCAAGTTATTAAATTACATTTTAATTTTTAAATACACATAACAAGTAATGAAGATTTTAACAGGAAAAGAGGGTTTTTTTTCTTATAAACAACCATCTGCTTCTTTCGCCTCTATGTTGATGGATTTATCCCTCTCCATCACTACGTGTAACATCTTTATTGGTGCAGATGTGAGTGTAAGTGGCGTTCTCTTGAAGTTGTTTTTAAAATTCTCTTCCTTTGCTCGTAAACAGTTTTGCTTAATCTTTGTGCTGCCATCACAGAATAATCTATACTCCAAAATGTAAAATAATGTAATTAACATTTCTAATAACTGATGTATATTTTTTAAGCTTAAAAAATAATT
This sequence comes from Maratus speciosus, assembly GCA_963932465.1. Lineage (NCBI taxonomy): Eukaryota > Metazoa > Arthropoda > Arachnida > Araneae > Salticidae > Maratus > Maratus speciosus. The sequence goes on from OZ010786.1 coordinate 447,056,766, forward strand.
ATCTTCTTCGACTCGTCGTTCTTAATTCCCATTATTTGTATTACAAATTTAAAAAAAATGCTAAAACGCTGTTCGCAGAAAGAATCCTTTATTTAAAATACTCTAATACAGATGCTTAATAATTTATATAAATTTTTCAACCTAAGCAACTTCCTTATTTATTATTTGACGCTGTGCTTAATTTATTTGTGCTGCCAGCGTAAAACAATTCCCAATTTCAAATTTAAAATATTCTAGTCAAAATAGCTAATAATTGATCTTTTCTTTCAAGTTAAAAAAAATGTTCTTCGAATGTTATTTGATGCTGTTCTTAATTTCTTCTTTTATTGATAATTTTTTTGCTGTTGTTGTTAAAACTTTGTTCTGTTCTGGGAAAGAAATTTTCCGATCCCAAATTTAAAAAATTCTAATCAAAATACGTAATAATTAATCATTCCTTTCAAGTTGACTGTTATTTGATGCCGTTCTTAATTTACTCTACTTTTATTTTTAATTTTTTTGTTAAAACTGGCTTGTTTTCAGAAAGAAATTTTCTAATCCTAAATTTAAAATACTCTAATCGAAAAAGCTAATAATTAATCTTTTCTTTCAATTTAAAAATAAATACTTTTAAACTTTTTTTGATGCCATTCCTAATTTACTCTTCTTTTTAAAAAAGTTTTTTTTTACTTTGTTCTGTTCTGAGAAAGAAATTTTCCAATCCTAAATTTAAAATACTGTAATCAAAATAGCTAACCATTAATCCTTTCTTTCAAGTTAAAAATAAATATTCTTCGACTGTTATTTGATGACGTTCTTAATTTTACAATACTTTTATGTTTAAAGAATTTTTTGTTAAAGCTTTGTCCTGTTCTGAGAAAGAAATTTTCCAATCCCAAATTTCAATTATTCTAATCAAAATAGCTAATAATTAATATTTTCTCTGAAATTAAAATAAATATTCTTCGACTGCTATTTAATGCCGTTCTTAATTTACTATTCTTTTATTTTTTAAGATTTTTTTGTTAAAACTTATTGATTTGTTCTGAGAAAGAAATTTTCCAATCCCAAATTTTAAATATTTTCATCAAAATAGCTAATAATTAATCCTTTCTTTCAAGTTAAAAATAAATATTCTTCGACTGTTATTTTATGCCGTTCTTAATTTAAACTACTTTTGTTTGTTTGTTTTTTAAGAATTTTTTGTTAAAACTTTGATCTGTTCTGAGAAAGAAATTTTCCAGTTCCAAATAATAAATATTGTAATCAAAATAACTAATAATTAATCTTTTCTTTCCAGTTAAAAATAAATATTCTATGAAAGTTATTTGATGGCGTTCTTAACTTACTCTTTTATTATTTTAAAATAATTTTTTGTTAAAACGTTGTTCTGTTCTGAGAAAGAAATTCTCAATCCTAAATTTAAAATATTCTAATCAAAATAGCTAATAATTAATCCTTTCTTTCAAATTAAAAATAAATATTCTTCGACTGTGATTTGATGCCGTTCTTAATTTTCTCTTCTTTTATTTTAAAAGATTTTTTTGTTAAAACTTTGATCTGTTCTGAGAACGAAATTTTCCAATCCCAAATTTTAACTATTCTAATCAAAATAGCTAATAATTAATCTTTTCATTCAAGTTAAAAATAAATATTCTTCGACTGTTATTTGATACTGTTCTCAATTTCTTGTTTTATTGCCAAAGTTTTTTTTTTCTTTTTTTTCTTTTTTTGTTAAAATTTTGTTCTGTTCTGGGAAAGAAATTTCCCGATCCCAGATTTTAAATATTCCATTCAAAATAGCTAATAATTAATCCTTTCTTACATGTTAAAAATATATATTCTTTGACTGTTATTTGATGACGCTCTTAATTTACTCTTCTTTTCTTTTATTTTTTTAATTGTTAAAACTTTGTTCTGTTCTAAGAAAGAAATTTTCCAATCCTAAATTTAAAATACGCTAATCAAAATAGCTAACACTACTTTTATTTTTAAAGAAACTTTTGTTAAAACTTTGTTCTGTTCTAATAAAGAAATTTTCCAATCCCAAATTTCAAATATTCTAATCAAAATAGCTAATAATTAATATTTTCTCTGAAATTAAAATAAATATTCTTCGACTGTTATTTAATGTCGTTCTTAATTTACTATTCTTTTATTTTTGAAGATTTTTTTGTTAAAACTTTGTTCTCTTTGAGAAAAAAAAATTCCAATCCAAAATTTTCAATATTCTAATCAAATTAGGTAAAAACTAATCTTTTCTTTCAAATTAAAAATAAATAGTCTTCGACTGTTATTTGAGGCCGTTATTAATTTACTCTTCTTTTATTTTTAAAGAATTTTTTTATAAAACTTTGTTCTGTTTGAGGAATTTTCTAATCCAAAATTTTAAATATTCTAATCAAAATAGGCAATAATAAAACGCTTCTTTCAAATTAAAAATATATATTCTTCGACTGTTATTTTATAGTATTCTTAATTTACTCTTCTTTTATTTTTAAAGACTTTCTTGCTAAAACTTTGTTCTGTTCTGAGATAGGTATTTTTCGATGTTAAATTTAAAATATTCTAATTCAGAATCTTAATAAAGGATGTATATATTTTTTTTCGTTTTAATATTAAATATCTTCTTCAATACTTATTCTATGCTATTCTTAAATCATACTGGTTTTATTCTTACACCTTTTGGGTTAAACTTTGCTCTGTCATCATAAGATAATTTCCCATAATAATTGAATAATTTAAAAAGTACTAAGTGACTGAGGTCTTTATGACTGATTTTTCTTCAATCTTACAGTTAAATATTTTTGACGACTATTGTTTTGTGCTAGTCTTAAATTACCTTCATTTCAGCAGTAAAAAATTAAGTAAAATGTGCGCTCAACCGATAATTCAGAATCATATATTTGAAATTCAGGAAAAAAATTGTCATCAAACGGATAGATATCTTTTATCTATTGTTGTTTAAGACTATTTAGAAATTATTCTATTTTCGCTCACATTAAGGTGTTTCAGGACTCTTTAAGTTTGAAAAAATGAAAAAAAAAAACATTTTCAACATTCAATATCTTAAAATGTAATTGATTTTAAGGCATAATTTTAATTTGGATGAAAGATATAAGTATGTTCTTTCATTGCATGCATTTAAAAATTGCCAGATACAGAATTAGTATTTATAGGGGTCCCCAGACTGTCAGGCATTTGACGAGCAGAAAATCGGCATAACAGATTACGCGCAGGATTACAAAATAAATTTTACAACTAGAATGAACATTTTAGTGCCTACTTATACTTCAGATTATATTAATTAGCATGAAGCTAAATAAATTTGTATTTAAAGCATTTTTATATTTTTAATACAAAGTTGTATTTAGTTAATGCAAAATTTAAAAAATTTCAACAATATGATCACCTAAATTTTTTTTTGAATAATAAAAAGGAAATTTTAGGTTCAGTTAATACAAACTATCATGAAACATGCGTTTTGAAAATTTCATGAAAAAATATTCAGAAGTGTTTGAGATATCGTGCGCGTTATACTCAAAAACGTCATTTGGAGAAAAATGACTTTAAAGTTTCGGAAACACAGCTTCAGCTATTGGGCGGGTATAATTCTAAAAGCCATAACTTCTGTTCTAATGGGAATTTCAAAGAAACAATTATATCAAAACGTTCAGAAAAGACAGGAGTTTAACATCTAAAAAAAGTAAATTTTCGAAAATTTTAAATCTTTAAGAGTCCTGAGACACTTTGAAATTTGTTGTGCCATCGCAAAATTATTTAGAAATTTAAATTTTAAATATTCTCATTTAGATAAATAAGTGATTTTTTGATATAACAGATAAATATCTTTGAATATTTTCATTTAACGGTATTTCTAAATTACTCTGTTTTCGATCATACACAGCTTAAACTTTGTGCTGCCGTCGCAAAATAATTTCCGATTTGAAAATAGCCTATTTCAAAATCCAAAAAAGTAATTTAATTTCTTTGCAATATGGAGATAGGGCAGATTCTCAAAAGGTGGGATCATTAAACGTTAACAATATGTAATTTTTAAATTTTTCAAATTTAAGGCCAATTTTTCTTTAATAGTATAGTATTTTGTCTATAAATATAATATATTAATATTTTAATAGAGTGTCTACAAAATTATACATAAACATTAAAAGACAGCAATTATTCTTGAAAATTAATTATTAAACATTTAATTAGCAGTTGTGTACGTTACAAATTTTGGACATTTTTTCGCACGTACGTTACAGATTTTGGACGTTGCGCTTAGTATTTAAAAAATTCTTAAGACTAAGAATGTAGAAAATGTGTCCTATAATTGTATGTGTATACATATGTATATACATAATTAACTTTTTGTTATCCAGTAATAATAATAATAAAATCAAATGCTTTGTCGCGTACGTTACTTTCGGACATAACAAAATACAAAAATTTCTTTATTGAAAAGTCCTTCTATCTCCAAAAAAGCAATAAATCAGCCTGCCATCTCTTAACGAATTTATCAAAAAATCACCCGTTTCATTTATGCATTCGTTGCCTACCATAAGAAACACCCGGAAATAAGTTAAAAAACTTTTTCTTGGTGGTACATTGGAGCAGTTAACGTTATGAATGTCCGAAATTGGTCTCTTCAGCATAAAATAATAAAATTTTAAGACATTTATACAAAGATTTTACAATAAATTATGTCATTTTCTGTCTCTGAATAGAATTAAAAACTCAGTGTGAAAAAAAAATTAATAATAATAAAGTCAATGATAATTAAAGTTATGTTTGAAAGGCTTAAAGTTATGACGTGTGTCCAGTGTCCACCTTTTGAGAATAGCTCATTTGAACATCGTTGAATTCTAGTAGAAGCAAAGGGATTTAAAACTGTGTGAAATTCTTGTATTATGAAACATTTTCTAACTTCAGTACATAAATATGAACTATTTATACTTTTTAAAACTTTAAGCCGTCAATAATCTAAACATGTTTAATAGAGACATATATCCATATCAGTGTTGCCGCATCGGGCTGATTTTTTATTTAAACATTCCGAATTCTCACCAGTAAGTTTTAATAGTTATTTTTGCTTTTTAAGATCATAGATGTTCTATAAATAAAATAAAAGATAATTTCTATTCAAAATTTTTTAGTGTGAATTTAATATTTCGAATTAAAAATACGCCAGATGTAGCAACACTGATCCATATCATCAAAAAGCGAGACATAAATTGTTTACCGTAAGCAGTAATGGTTTTCAAATATTTAGAAAGTGTTCAATTTATATTCTATTTATGCATTTTTGTGAAAAGTGTTTATCCTAATTATAGGATGTCCCACGTCACTCTGAACAATTGTTTTTCATGAATAATTTTAACAACCCTAATAGCCAAACTATGTGACATCATAACCGTCATAAATGGTCACAGCCATAGATAGCAGTAGCCAAAAATTGACATTTTGTTACATTATGATTCCCAAGAGACAGTTACTTGACGTGATGGATTTTTTTAGTCATTTCATTCTCGCCTCAAAATAAAACATATCGACTTCAGAGAAACACGGACACAATTCAGTAAGTGTTTTGTAGTACACCTCAGTGATATACAAAAACATAGTTAAATTTTAAAATACATTTCCAGCAACTATTCTTCATAGGCAGTACTGTAACCAAATACTTTAGTGTGTCCCTGTAAATGAACGTCTAATTATATGCATTCCAGATTCTACAGTAAGCGTTTTGTAGTACACCTCGGTGTACGTATGAATTTCAATTTATTTAAAATAGAGCAATATCATTAAAATACACCGCTAACGATTCCCCCCCCCCCCCAGAGACCGTAATGTAACCGAATTCTTTTGAGTGGCTCTGTAAATGAACCGTAAATGCTACACACTTCATTTTCAATACCGAACATGCAATAGTAAACACTTTGTCTTTGTTAGGTCTTATTTAAAGCTATTCTCAAATTAGCATTCTATATTTGCCATTCAAATATTTATATAAAAAAAATCTCAAAATGCTAATCTGTGATGTTAATATTTGTATGAATAACAAAATCTTTTATGTTTGAAAAAAAAACTGTTGTAACAACATTTATCATTCTTTAAATTATTTTTTGTAATATTCTTAATTCACATATATACACGATAACTCCATACATGTACAGTCGTGGAAAAAAAAAAAAGGAAACACCCCCTACTAACTCCTCAAGAAACTACCGTAGAAGAAAGTTACTGGTACCGAACGATTGGAAATAAAGTCTACTTTTAAATAATGTATATAAAATTTGCTTAGGGGGCCATCTACATATTAAAACGAACCATAACTTTGTTTTTTTCAATAGCAGTACATAACTCTAACAGCATAAATGAATTCTACACCATTTAATTAGCCTAAAAACAAATTTTTATGCAATTCGTACCATAAGTTTCCGAGAAATTAATTATTTCAAAAAGAGCGTATTTTAAGGGCTGTATCCAAATTGAAGTTCGGTACTTGATTGTTAACTGAGAGAGCCCCCTTCTTGATCAAGGAACCGTAAGCGTCATTCAATCAGTCAATGAAGTCTGTAGGATTACTGGACAGCGTAAGAAATTTCAATATATCTAGTCACTTCTATCGTAGACGGCCTCTTAAACCATCATTTTGCCGTTTTTAAAGCATAATTTGAAAACTACTTGAAAGAAAAATGTGAAATTTTGGATTTCCATAAAGCAGGACTTAAAATCTAAATACATACAAAAAATGTAGGTTACAATTCGTATTTTTTTCGAATATTAATTTCATAATTCATATCATAAAATTATAAAAGTTTTAAATTCAACGTATTTATGTTTGGGTACATTAATATTAGTGTTACACAAAAAATTATCACATTAGAAGCATAATTTCAGGAGATATAAATAAAAATATGAAAATGTAATTTAATATTAGAAGCACTAAATTTTGAATGTTTATAATTCAAAAACTTATTATTCAAACGACATGAAATTAGGAGTCTAGGCATACTTTGAACCGAAGATTTGAAATGTCTCGTTGAAATTGGGTATTGCCATTGAAAAAAACGAAGTTTGGATTCGTTTTAATATGTAGATGGCCCCCTAAGCAAATTTTATATACATCATTTAAAAGTAGTCTTTATTTCCAATCGTTCGGCACCAGTAACTTTCGTTTACGATAATTTGTTGAGGAGTTAGTAGGGGGTGTTTACTTTTTTTTCCACGACTGTACATAAATACATATGTACTTGTATTTATGTTAATGCGCATGCATGCAAGTCGGCGTCAGTATTTGTACTTTTGTGATTTAATGCTTCCTATTTTGTTTCTTCTTTATCTGAATGATTACAAAACTTTTCTTTTGACGATTATTGATCTATTAAATGAACAAGAAATGTATTTTCAATACAATTCATGTATCATAAAATTATTGACAAAATTATGAAATGCAAAATTAAATATTGTTTTAGGTTTTAATTGTTTTGATACTATGCTTGGATTTTTAAAATTTCTACTTTCTATCTAAGGGAGAGATATCTTTTATCTATTATTGTTTTAGACTATTTGGAAGTTATTCTATTTTTGCTTACAAACGGTTTTGCTTACATTTTTTTTTTCTGCTGTCAAAACATAACTTAGATAATTAAATGTTGTCACTCACATAAATAATTGATTTTTTAGTCTAACAGAACGATCTTTTTTAATTTTCATTTGACGCTATTCCTAAATTACCCTGTTTTCGATCATACATGATTTAGCTTAAATTTTGTTCTTCGGTAGTAAAATAATTTTCCAGTTGAAAATAGCTTATTTCAAAATCCTAAAAAGTTTAATGTAGATAGCTTAATTCAAAATCCTAATTTAATTTCTTTGCAATATTCAGATAGATAACTTTATCAAAGATTATCATAAGATTATCAAAGTATCGTTCTATATTTTCGATTCAAATATTTAAAATAAAAGTCGTAAAATGTTAATCTGTGACATTATTTTTTTTATGAATAACAAAGTTTTTCTTGATTAATCAAAGCAGATCATATGGTTTAAAAATAAAACTATTGAATTAATGTTTTATCATTCTTTAAATTCTTTTGTGTAATATTCTAAATTTACACATATACACGATTGGATGAATCAATAGATGTACTTAACTACATACACTATATGGCCAAAGATGACCCGTCACTTGCGAATTTAGACGTTTTGTTAAATATCTAGAAAAATACATGAGGAATTAACCTGAAACTGCAGGTGTGGAAACAGTATAATATAGAGCAACATTTGTGAAAATCTCAAAATTATAGCATGAAAATACTGAAAATTATCGTCGATAGATTAAGCTCGAAATCCGTTGTTCCCAAAAGGAAGCAAAAAGATGGGGGTTGTATCCAAATATGTACGTGCAATATTGTGTACGCTATCTTGGCACAAATTAACAGATATTTGATACAACCCCTCATCTTCTTGCTTCTTTTTGGGAACAACGGATTTCGAGCTTCATCTATCGACGATAATTTTCAGAATTTTCATGCTATGATTTTGAGACTTTCACAAAAGTTGCTCTATATACTTAGCTAACACATTATGTACATTATATTTTGATTGCATTCGCGCATGAACAGTGAAACATTTTTTAGTAAACCTGCTTATTTTTCATTCATTTTTTATTATTTTTTAATCCTGATTGCAGAGAATTGCGTAAAATGTTGTTTGTCATATGTTCTGAAAATAACTTTTTTTTTTATATTAAGAACTCTGCAACTTATAAGCAAAACACTTTGCGAAATTTGGGACTGTTTTTATAAAAACCTTAATTTCTCTACGAGTATACATGATATTGTCATAAAAATGAACACAATATATTCCAATAAGCCACTTATTAAAAATCTCGAGTTTGAACGCTTTTGCAACATTAGCTTTCACAGGGTTATCCAAAAGATATTCGTTCATTTTCAATTTGTTGACGGTCCTCTATGGGTTTTCGGAAAAAAAAATCTTTGCGGAAATATATGACCTATACTATACTGTTTACACACCTGCAGTTTCAGGTTAATTTCTCATGTATTTTTCTAGATATTTAACAAAACGTCTAAAATCGAAAGTGACCGATCACCTTTGGCCATATAGTGTATGTACGTATGTTTATGTTATGTGCATGCGTGTAGGCGTCAGTATTTGTTTTTATATTGTTCAATGCATCATACCTCCTAGTTTACTTCTTCTTAACTTTGTATTATTACAAAGCTTTCCTTATGGCGAGTATATCTCTAATAAATGAACAAGAAATGTATATTCAATATACTTCATCTATCATAAAAATATTAACAAAACTATGAAATGCAAAATAAAAAAAATATTTAAAGTTGTTAATGTTTCAATACTAGGCTTGGATTTTAAAATTTCTACTTAAATTCGCTTTGATGCTCATGTTTTTATTCATGTTTTACTTTTTAGAAATTAATGTTAAGCTGAAACATGAAATATATTTAAAAACCAATTAATTGCATTAAAGAAATTTGTAAATGCAGGTATTATTACTCAAACTTAAAACTAAAATTCATGTGTAATAAAATTATAAAAAAAATTATGCATTGTAAAATTAAAAAGTATTTACAGTTTGATACTAGACTTGTGTCTTATTGCCTAGTTCTTCTCAAAACTAACTTCATTTACCATGCATTTATATCTTTATTTAAGATGCATATATTTTATATTACTAATAATTTACAATATAAAAAGCATTAAAAAATATAACATTTTTTACAAATATATTCTTTCAAGTGGTTCATAATTTAAATAACTCGGGCTAAATTATTATCTTCTTTTTAACTTCAATTTCACATATAAGCTTTTTCAAAATAATAACTTGTTATTATTATCCTCTTTTTTAACTACAAATTTCCATATAGCTTTTTGAAAGGTCTACCTTGTTATTATTAGAACCATATAAACGATATTTAAAATATATCTCTTTCTGTGGTAGGATTTATATAAGTTATATACATGCTTTTCTACATTCATATTTCATATTTCTTAAATACTGATAGTCATGATTGATGCATTTCGAAGCAAATAGTTTTGCCAAAGTTATTAGTATGTCTAGACATCTTATGGAGAGTTATTGGCAGTATGAAATGCATTCACATGGAACAGTGGTTTGTCATTGAAAAGTGTTTTATCGACTTATTTATATATAGTGTGTATGTGGTTTCGTTTATATGATATAAAGTTGCAAAGAATTAGGAAGTCTTATATATTATCCACTGCCTTGGTGAATTCGAATTTACGCAAATTGAATTAAATACTATAGACAGAAGACACAGACGGAAATCGATATATTATTTATTTTAAATTGCAACGGACAGATTGGTTGATTGGTTCGATGGATGGTTTTGATGGTTTTCTGACGCTACGTTAATTTATTTTCTTAAAAAAGTATTTTGCATCACGGATTTTTTTTTTTTTTTTTTTTTTTTTTTTTTTTTTTTTTTTTTTTTTAACTGAGACTTTTATTTAATAAAAGTTCGAAGTATTATACCTATAAAATCTCCAACAAGAATCGAATCTAGTATTTTCTGAGTACTAGTTAGCTAGTATAAGATGATGAATTTACATATAGTTGTGAAATTTCCTGAAATCTTGGGAAAACTTCTGAATGTAACTCTCGATGTTTTTTTTAAAAATAAGGAAGATTTCCTATTGTAGCGGAAAATTGGACTTTGAATAAGATTTTTGCTATTGTGGTAAACAACCAAACAAGACGGTGGGATAATAAAAAAAGACTGAAAAGTTGGATTTCGAATCGCACTTTTGTTATAAGCCACTAGATAGGAGAACAGAATAAGGTAACTTGAATGAAAACACGAACCTGAAATGAGACTTTATCTAACGCAACTGTCTAATAATAATAATAATAATAATAATAATAATAATAATCGCCTTTGTGGAAGGAACCGAAATGTGGTATTGGATATCAGACTTTTGCAAGCTTTATAAACTGCTAGTTAGCATGGAGTAATTAGGGAACTGACTGAATGAATTAAAAAGTTGCACGCATGAAGTTTATACGATAGCCATAAACAATTGGAAAGTCTATTAAGTTTAGGGAACTAAAATGAAAAGTCGGACATGGTTTGAGACTTTTACGAGTATCTCAAACATTTGGACAATTTAGTACACTTAGATTAAAGATATGAACAAATTATATTTCGTAACAAAGTTTTCAAAATGCTGCTGAAAACGCATGAACTAGCGATTGTTCATGAATAGTATGTATTCTACATTATGTAATACCTCGACTTATGTCAGAAATTCGTTCCCAGACTGGCGACATAAGTCGGGGTACATTTACATTACGAAAAAAGGATAAGTAATCAAAATTCTCCAAAATCTAATGAACATATTCTATTGCATTTAGGAAGTATGTTACATACATTTAACATTAGAAAAAAAATGCGTTTCAATATGATAATTTGGGATAAATCAATGAGTTGTTAACTTAAAATTTATTGTTCTTCTAGCTGCCCCATTCGTGTCTTTGAGGATGCGAAAAAATCTTTCACTAATGTTTTATCGACAATTTTTTCTTTTTTACTTTTAGAAGCTCTTTGTAACAGCAGAGTGAGTTTTCTACGCTTTTTCTAGTGACTTTTTTTATTAATTTGCCACTATGACTTGACTGTCACCGGAAAGTTTCCTTCACAGAACCAAAAGTCTTCAAAAAAGTTTAAAGTGGATCTTAATTAAGGAATTTTTTTTCCTGCCAGACGACGTAAATGTGAGGTGACGTAAATCGAGGGGGCGTAAGTCTGGGTAGTACTGTATTTGAAATTTGCTGATATGTTTGGGTTCGAAATTTATTTTATTTTTATTTTTTGGTTGGCAAATGAGCTAAAATTGTGAAAGTTCGTAAAATGTTTTTCCTCTTTTTTTTTTTTTTTTTTTTTTTTTTTTTTTTTTTTTTTTTTTTTTTTTGTCATTTGGTAAGCAAATGGGATAACTTTGTGAGAGTTAAGATAATGTTCATGTATATTGATATTCTCCTCACAGTAATTAGAATGGCTTAATCGATTTATGGCTTGATCGATCACATAATTCACTTCTTTTTCAGCCTTTTTTTGTGTGGCGTCCGTTGAGGGAGGTTTAAGGACTAATCAGGAAGGGCATTTCCAACAAGTCAAACTAAAATCAGTTTTAGATCACACACACACACATATATGACACATAAAATAAAAATGCAACCATTGTCTAAAAACAAACGGAAAGAAACATGCAATAAATTGAACACATGAGAGTGAAATAAAAAATAAGAAACTACTCTGTAAAAAAAAAAAAAAAAATGACATTTTTACAGCACAAAGTACTGTTCATCTTGCGCTCAAACTCGATAACTGTCGAATGTGCTGTACCTTTCTTTGGTTTCTTGACTGTATAAAGATGAAAAATAACAGTAATTATGTAAAATTGACAGAACATTGTGCTGGCAAATCTACAGTGTTTTTTTTACAGTGTATGAACGTGTTATGGATCTTTATAGGCGCATTTCATTGTAAGGATATGTCATTTCGTCAAATATTGCCAGCATGATGCCTAAAAATGACAATATTAAGCTCGTAATAACATATTGAAAAAAAAGAAAACAGGGAATGGAACGAATTAAAAATAAACTATTGTAGATAAAAAACTTAATCAGTCGCAAAAACACATCGCAAAGACTTAAAAGTGACACGGATGCAATAAGAAACCACGTCTAGGGCCATGTGACAAAATATAACTGATTAACGAGCCAATGGTGAGAGAGATAATACAAAAAATAGTGTTGACATCTAAATTTGACACAAATATCTATAATGAACAAATATATTTCAATCAAAGGGGACATTACTGAAGATCTAGATATAAATAAAATAAAATGTAAACAGAAGAAGGCTAATGACGCAATTAAACAGAAGTTAATAGATGGAAGTAGGTGATTAATTTTATTAAAAACATATAGAATGATTAATTTAATGTCAAATTAATATGAAATAAATATAAAACATAAAAAATGTGATGATAGATATGAATACGTAGATATTAACTATTAGTGAACAAGTGTTAATATATTAATTTAAGAGAGTAGAAGTGTAGTCTTTATGGAGTTTTATATAGTATAATATACGATAAATGAATTGCGTAAGTGCAACCCGCCCCCCCCCCCCACCCTCTTTATTTCTTATAAATATTTTTAAAAAATTAGCAGTCCTGGCCTCAACCTTCCGTAGTGGCATTTCGATTTTATAAAATTTTTGGGGGAAATATATTTGTGCATTATTTATTTATTTATTTATTGTAGTTTTGGAAATGTTTTATAATTTTTTCAGCAATTCGCGACCACACTTCATGTTACTTTTTCCAATTTTATAATTTTTATATATAATAAATACCCGAACTGGTAAAACAAAAAATCAATATTTAATTTTTAATGTTATATAAAATGCTGTATCAAGTGAAAGTGGGTGGAACATTATATAACCGTGATGTTTGTTTAAAATTGATTATTTGGCCAAAAACGTTTACATGAACATAAACGTTTAATACGTTTACAATGAAAATTTCTGTAAATAGAAATATCCAAACAGAAATTAAATTTAGAAAAAATCATTATAATAAATGAAAAAACATTTATTTTATCATAAAGATTTAATGTTAAAGATTTATTACATAGAAGGGAATATTAACTCACATAAACATAATAGAATTATTTAAATTGGTAGTATTAAGTTCCGGATTTTCAAGATAGTCAACAGAAAAAGATATAGATTGATTATCACTAAAAGAAATATAATAACATCATATAATAATTTGAAAAAATGGAATACGGCCGAAAAATAGTAAACCTGAATTCTGCAATTATGTGAATTTTTATTCAAATTGCTAAAAAGGCATAAAACCAACAGAGTGAAAAGGGATTTAGACCAGGGTTGGATCTTTGGTTCAGCACACCAACGCTCTGCCAACTAAGCCACCTGGAACACCACAACTAGCCTAGATTAAGTATGTTGGTTTTAAGTATTGTTATCAGTGTTAATAAAAATTCACGTAAATAAGAAATTGAGATTTACTATTTATCAGGCGTATTTCATCGTTTCAAATTATTATATATACTACATTAACAGATAATGGATTCATTTCGACTATGGTTTCCACAGGGTTGTGGTTCATTAAAATATACCATCTTGTGCTGCGGTTGCAGTTTTACCAACATATTAGAGTCAAGGGGGTAAGGCTAGGTGTATCATTCCAGGTGGCTCAGTTGGCAGAGCTATGGTCCGGTGTACCAAAGACACAGGTTCGGACCCAACCCTGCGTACATTTCACTCTGTTGATTTAACGCCTTGTTAGAAATGGGAATAAAAATTCACTTAATTACAAAATTCAGATAATTATATCATATATATTTATATATATATTTATATATATATATATAGTCTAATGTGAGTATATCTCGATAAAAATAAAGATATAAGTCTGATAACCTGCTACTAGCTTCATTATATATATGTATATATACACTGCTAAAAAAATTAAGGGAGCAAGCAAAAAAGTGAAGAGAACAGTGAAAGACAGCCATGTATGACCATAAAATGGATAGTACACGTGTATCAATGCGCAATAAAAAAACACAATAAAATTGTAAGGGAACTTTTACTCTTTGAAAAGATTAAAAGAACATGAAAAGATGGTTTAGGACAACAATTTGGTTTCATGTAAATGATAAAAAATGTATTGTTTAGAAATGAAGCAAGATTTTTAATATGGCGTGTGGTCTCCTCGAACAGCTAAGACTGCTGCACAGCTGTTTCCCATGGATGCGATGAGGTTATCTATAAGACTTTGGGGAATACATTCCCACTGCTCAAGAACTGCAATCTTCAAGTCTCGGACAGTAGAAGGAGGCCTCGGTCTCGCAGCAATACGTCGTCTGAGTATGTCCCAAACATGCTCGATCGGATTTAGGTCAGGAGAGCATGCTGGTCATTCCATACGCTGTATTGTTTTAGCTTCAAGAATGTTTTCCACAAGACGAACTGTATGGAGTCTGGCATTATCATGCATAGAAAAAAAGAAATAACTAATTGCTGTAACATAAAATACGGCATGAGGTCCCAGTATCTCGTCTGTATAACTTCGGACCGTCAAATTGCCATTCCGAATGATATGCAGGCACGTACGTCCACCTATGCTGATTCCAGCCAATAGCATCAACCCACCTCGTCTGTAATGTGACCTTTCACGAACGAATGTGGGATTATTTTGAGTGTCTCTTCCTCTCCATGCCAAAACACATCAGATGTCACATCGAGATAGAATCTGGACTCGTCTGTAAACAGAATTTGACTCCAACAACGTTGCCTCCAAACTCGATGTTCAGTTCCAAACCTGCTTTGGGCCGCACAGTGGCTTGAGGTCAACGGAATACAGACCATTGGCTTACGTGCATAGAGACCACCCTGATGAAGCCTATTTCGGACTGTTTGGTTGGACATCCTTCGTCCTGTGGCCAAGAACAACTGTGTTTGCAGCTGAGTAGCATTGTCCGTTCCGTCTCGACGAGCTGAGAACAGGATATATCGGTCATCAGTTTTTGTGTTAGTACATTTTCGACCTTGCACGTGTCGATGACCATTCCATGTGTTTTGGAATCGATTCCACAGCCTTTCATGGACGCTTCTTGCGACTTCAACAGCATCCACTACACTTCGTTGCGTTTCCTCAAATTCAACTGTCCCGATAACACGCCAAGCCGTGGATTTCCGCAAATCATGTTGTTGCGACATTTTTAAGCCACCTTTTTTCGAAACACAAGCTGAGCAATTGAATTTTACAACTGAGGCAGTGAAACAGACGTTTCTGCAAAATCCCGATTTCTGCACTTATCTCTTTTTTCTAGTTTTTGACGTCATAAACTTTAATTTAGATATGAGTCTTCTTTATCTGTTTTCAACAACACTTTAAATTATGGATGTTTAATTTTACGTTATTTATCGATGTAAATATTTGCGTAATTTCGTTAAAACCATGTGCTCCCCTAATTGTTTTGAGCAGCACTGTATATATATATACAGTGTATATCTGAAAGGCTTCGACAAGCTTAGAGGGATGATAATACTCATGAAGACGAACAAAAAATGCAATAGAACATGGGGTCGCAAACGACGTTTAAAGGATGAAAATCGAGAAAAAGCTTCTAGAAATGGACAAACTGAGACAAGAAAGAAACACTCCAGAAAATTATTTATTGCGAAGAATAGGTACAACACAGCTCGTGATGTCTAGAGAAAACAGATATTTTACAACAATTGCTCAAAGTGTCTACCGCGGACATAGTGTTACATAGTGTATGTCTAAGGGGGGAACGGCTGGCGGACATACTCGAAGACTTCGGGAGTTTCCTGGATTTCTCCTGCTCACAGATTTGTTTAGGTTGCTTTCAAGTTTTTGTTATCTCTTTATGACCAGATATGCACAATGCGAAAAAAAGCATCTTCGTGGTACTAGCCAGTTCTGAAGAAAAGCAGCATACGGGATCTCGGTATTTTTATTATTTTTGCGGTTTTCGCCCTTTAAACGTCATTTTCCATTGCATTTTATGTTTGTCTTGATGATTACTATCACCCCCCTAAGTTTGTTGAAGCATTTCAGATACACCCTGTGTATACATATATATGAAAAATAAAAAAATATTAAATCAGTCACTGTTATACAGACACACATATATATATATAACAGTGTATGATTTAATATTTTTTTTTAACGAAGAGATATTTGTCATGTATCAATATGAATATCAAAATCGATATTTTGTTATTTTATAATTTTTTTTTTATTTTAGTTATTCAAAGTTCCTCAAATAAAGAGAGAAAATTAATTACATTATTTTTAATACTTTTAGCTTCTAACAGGTAAGTTTGAAAGATAATATATTTTTTAAATATTTATCTCGTGAATAATACCACATAGAAAGCCCAGATAAACAACGAACATGCAGCATCTCTTGAATCTTCATATTTTGTCCGGAAACAGCGAAGATAAATCCTATTACCACCATAAAATAAGATTTACGCATGTCGTTGCTAGAGTTTTAATGTTTTGAATTGCTTTTATATCCTTTCTTAGACAGCGATTAAGTATTCATGATTTGTGCATTTGAATCATTTGCTACTATCAATAAAAAATGGCTTAGCACAAAAAAAAATGAAGAAAATGATTCTAAAACTAAGCCCCGGGAGATAGTTTATGGTTTCATTTAGTGTAGCAAATAATACACTAATAAATACACAATAAATACAAGATTAGAAAAATACTGATTTGTTAAAAGTTTGTACATACTTACCAGAGTGTTAAAGGTTAACCCTTGTTGGACACTAGCTTTTCATAGTATATGTCTAATTTTATATTCTATTTTCATCACTATATTTGAAAAATAAATTTTGTAAAAGTACAAGTAAAAGTGTTTCTTAAAAAAAAGTGCTGCCAACGGAATAAAAATCGTGTAAGAGATGCTGGTTCCAATGTCACGTGGGAAGTGAGATAGGACCGATAAGAGTCCATAAGTACTTTTTAATTTTCGATTATTTCGATATTTACTCACGTCCCTCCATTACTTATGTACCGGGTGAGACAGTGAGTCAAAAGTTCGTTAAAACTTTAAAAACTCATAAAAAGGGAAGAAATTATGATAAAGGAGTGCTGTTTGCAAGAAAGGGCTCACAAGTTTTTTTTTTTTCTTTTGTTGCTAAATAAAAATCCGACTGAGTTAAAACATCACATGTAGACGGCACTGACAGAAACACAATGAACAGGTACTACGACACAACTTGGTTGTTTCGTATAATGTTCTGGATGTGATGTTGAACATTTGTTATTGCAAGAACAAATGAATAGAGCATATTGTTGTCCTATTCATTGTGTTTCGGGTCGTCAGCGCCCCCTACATGTGATGTTTTAACTAATTTTTCTTTTGCTGCTAAAAAAAAAAATTCCGACTACTTTGTGAGCCCTTTCTTGCAAACCGTATTCCTTTATCATAACTTCTTCCTTTCTAATGAGTTTCGGCTCACCTTGTACATACATATGTGCCAAATCTCCCGATTTTAGAGAGTGACTGCTGTTCAAATAAATAAAGTTGAAACAAAAATCTTATTTCAGGAATGAAGCAAAGTAAGTTTCAAATGACTACCACATAGAAGTAAAGCACACTTAATTAAACAAATTTTCTGGTCAAAAATACTTTTTTTTAAATTCAAAAAATCCGGAATGTTGGGACGTATGCATCATATATATATATATTTTGTACCCACATCCTAAAATCTAATGAATTACCAGCAGTAGATTATAACATATACAATACTTAAAATAACTTTTTTTTTAATAATGAAAGTAATAATGAGAAATGAAGAATACTCCATAAAATTAATCTACATCACAACAATAACCACAATTATTGTTTTCGATATCGGGAGCTTTTAATATTAATAACGCAGCGTCGTTTTGGAAATTAAAAGCGGCAAAAAATATATATGATAAAATTTGAATATTATGATTTTTGAGAAATTTAAGACGTTGAATGGTTTTTAGAATTAATGGCCTAGGACAATAACTATTATAATCAATGATAAATTGGTAACAGATTGACTGGAGTCGAGTTACATGATTATTCTGATTATTCGATATATTATAGACCGGGAGGCAACTGCATAGAACATCACCTTATCGAGTTGACGACTGAAATTCCAGTATAAGAGAAAACTCGATTCATATATTAAAATACAACTGGTCTTCCATATAATATCTTGGTGGAAACCACCTGCAAACCCGATTTTAGTGGTTGATCGATAGGTTTATCATTGTGCTTTCCTGTACACAATGGTATGAAAACTTTAAAGGGGGGGGGGGGAGCAGGAAAACACAATGTTAAGCCTATAAGTCAACGACTAAAATCGGGTTTTCACGTGTTTTTCGCAGAGATATGACTTGTCAGACCAGTTGCATTTTAATATGCGAATCGAGTTTTAACTAATCCTGGAATTTCAGCAGTCAACACAATGAGGCGATTGCTTGTGCAGCTGCTTCTCCGGTCTGTTTTCAGTGCTGAAAATGTTTTGCTCTGTAAATAATATTGGAATAAAAAATATAACTTAGAATTTCCATTTATAAAATTAATTCTAAAACTTCATTTCCTACCACCTGAATAACAACACTAGCAAATGATCTTATTTAACAACACATTTAAATAATGCAACATGTCTTTCACGTTCACGTTTCGTACACAAAGACTTAAGGAAGGCAATCGATTTAGCCTCATAAAATTGAATTTTCATGTGTCATTGCTAAAGTTTTAAGACTTTGAATTGCTTTTATACTATTTCGTAAGCCCGATTAAATAAATATTTATGATTTGTCCATTTGAATCAATTAGTACTTGTTATAATCAATAGCTTAGCAGTTTAGTACCAAGGAAAATACCCAACTCTTTTGATTGGAGATAGATTTTGAGAGACATAAGAGACTGGTGATAGATTTTTTAAAACGTTTTTATTTAGTTAAGTAAATTGTTAAATACAGTTTTAAGACCAGATTAATAAAAAACAATGCCTTATTAGCAGATTTTATTCATGATTTTCCGCAAATCTCGTCTATGTATCCCGACTAAAGAAGATTGTTGTGAAGTACCCTTCTGATAAATAAAATATACTCGACATGGCTCGCCAAGTCACAAGCTATTCGCATCAAAATTCCTTGTTTATGATTTTTTTAAAAAGAAATATAAAATATAAATAACGATTATAAATAACATATTTAATATAAAAAATGCACATAAAAATAGACAAAGTCTTGAAAATATTATACAAAAATTCATCAAAATTTGTAGCAATCGAATCGTTTTGCTGTTTCCTGCAAATGCATCACATTTTTAATTTCATAATAATTCATAAACACATTTTTCTCATAAAATATAGGAAATACTCTTTAATTTAATATTTCGAATTTTACAATTAAAAAATAGCATGTTGGAATTTTTCCAGAAGTCATACAAAACAAAAGAATTGCACAATGTAATCACTATTAACTAAACGTAAAATAAGGATTATAAGTCAGATTCTGAAATTATATAAAATGATGAAACTTTCAACAATAAATACAATTCTGGTTTTCATTTAAGTAAACGTGAAATGTTCAAAATATACGAAATTAAAAAAATATATAATTATTGTCTTTGTTTACAATAGACATAAATATGGATAACGCTAAAAAAACTGTTTTTCCAAAAACCCTTAATCTCCTATTATTCCCGGAATTTTCTAAAAGCCCGTGTCTTGGAACAAAAATAGAGGGCTATAACGTCTTTCAAACTTCGCCTAATGGAAAAATTAATAGAATACTTTGATGCTTTTCTGGAAGTTTGCGTTTGCTATTTGTTCTATTACTTCCACTGCCAGATGTCGTCGTCTCTTTATTCCCCTGGACGCCGTAACCACGTCTCCTTAACTGACTTTTTGGACATCCGTAGCACTAATGCTTCTGCCGGCGGGACATTTACTTTTTGCGTCTGTTAGTGATCCGACTTTTTGTTATGTCTTCCCTCGACTAGTTCAACTCCTCCAAGCAGATTTCCCCGACGTGTTCCATCATCGATCCTAATTTTTTTTAGAGGACTGATTTTGGAAGCTGTTCCAAAACTTTGTTTCTATGTAATGGATAGATTCTGGTCAACGGAAATTCCGGCATTAGATTGTTTTCGGCGTTAGACACAGGTACAATCATGAGCTCTTTTAAAAGAGCTTGAAATTCGTCCGCTTGTACGTCTTTTGCATACCAGAGGTATTTTTTTTTCAACATGACTCTAATGGTATTTTAGCGGACCGACAAATGTCACTCGAGTGGTTGTAGGATATGAGTCAAATTTGGAGGGAGTGCGATGAAGTTAATGTTATTTTTCTCACAAAGACGTAACACTTATAGAGAGACTTATTAGACATATATGACATATTGGACATTAGAGACATATTAGACATATATGAGAGCTTAAAATCTCCCCGATGATTACTTTTGGAAGGTCTTGCCTTTTCAGATAGGAAGCAAATTTGATAAAAAGCAGTCTTCCAAAAACTTGGTGATCGAATCAGCCTGATTTTATCTTGCTTCCTCTGGTTCCTTCTCGCTCTAACTGAACCAATTTTTTTCAGATTTGTCTTGGAGGCAATTCTCCCACAGCACTTACACACACCTTGATTGAAGTAAAAACCTTCGACGAATATTTTTTGCTCTCCGAGTGATCACTTTAATATTTCGAAGGTCGTCCACCAGATTCGCCTT
The DNA here is from genome assembly GCA_963932465.1 of Maratus speciosus. Classification (NCBI taxonomy): domain Eukaryota; kingdom Metazoa; phylum Arthropoda; class Arachnida; order Araneae; family Salticidae; genus Maratus; species Maratus speciosus. Next base: position 447,078,108 of record OZ010786.1, read on the forward strand.
TACCTAATTATTTTTGTTATCGGTCAAGATACCCTTCAACTCATTTTCCTAATTCGTAAAGTACATATCAATTACTCCTTGAGCGGTCTTACTCCTGCCGTTGTTATTTTTGAACGTTCGTTGAGTGACAATTGTTTTGTAGCGTTTCATAAAAAATACAGCACAATCATCTCCAGGAAATTGTCCATTTTGAAACAAACGTACGTGTATTCCCGTTCCGCCCAGTTAAGCCTTCTCTACACAACGTAAATCGACAGTAGTTAATAGAAAATCGTACGAATACATGTCGATTGCATGAGCAACGAACATATTGTTTCCTTCACTGCGAATAACGATTGTCGCCCTTGTATTTTTTATGGCACGCCGTTAAACCCCGTGCTTCTTTTTTCTGTAACCATATTGTATTTTTATGAATATATAATCTAAAAGCATAGGAAATATCACATTTATTAGAAAAATGTTTTACTATTATTAAGTTAAATATGCTCCTCAATGAAAACCAGCACATAAAATGTTTAATTCACAAACCTCTGAGATGTTTTCCTCAGAGTCAATTGCGGCGTTAGGACCATTTGCATTGTTTTTATATTTAATTTTTAAACAGAAACCTGTGTGGGTTATTTTCCGACAGCGGCATTGTGTCACAAAGTTGCCCCATCAAGTGTATATATTTCGATTATGTTGCTATATCTCACAGAAATATCACTTTTCAAAGGTTATGTTAATCCACAGTCTAACTAACATAATAACAACAAAGAATATTTACTTTTGTTATGGGAATCATATATGCTGTAGGATACAGATTATAAAGTGTCCGGATTTGGAGAGAACACCGCCGGAGTAGTTTTCAACGATACACCGGCCGTGAAAACAAGGGAGGTATTGGAGATTCGGGAAATAGGCGTTAGGTGATGCGGCACACCGTATTAGGCACTGCTGTTTGCTTTCTTGCCACCACGAACAGGGCTGGAGATTCGAAATACGAAAAGTAGACCATGTGCCACAAAATATCTCCTACAGTCATAAAGTTCATTTTATCTAAATTTTTCTGATTATCTTCATACTATAAACACATCTATATAAAATCTATTACATTATAAAAAAGAAAAAAAATGCTCTGAAAAGTGCTTTTTTTCGTTTATTTTATGATTTTTAACATCATTTATTCAGGCTTCCCTTCACAGTTTTAAACTAAAGCGTTGCAGAATTTTTCCATTAAATTCTTATTAATCTTTCAACTTAAATTTTTAAATTAATATTATAACTCTTTAAATTTAAATTTAAATTTTTATATCAGCGGTGATAATTTACATTATTTTTAAATTTTTTTGCTCAATCACTTTTTATTAAAGTTAATTTTTAACATCATAATAATTTTCTAAGGTTTTTGTAACTGCAGTTATACTTTTCCCTATGGCTGATCTTTTAGTAGTAAGACACTTACCTATCTATAGACTGGGGATAGAGCTTTATGTAAGCTCGGAAGCTCCTTAAAGCTGCTTACCCTGTTTTAACACTTCGTAAACTCTGTATCGAGTCTCGTTCACTTCCCTTCGAAGTTTGCTTTAAACTCTTTCTCTAGTTTACTCTTTATGGCTGTACCGTACACATAATCCATCAGTTCACATTCCACCAGAGGTAAATGGGTGAGAATGCTTATTCTACAGAGCTCTGTGCAGATTCGAGTTTTGGATAGAATACATTTATTTTCGTTTTTGGCTAAGAATTTTTTTTTAATAAGCGAGAAGTATTAGACATCGTTGTGGCTTTCGAGAAACCACCACATCATAGACACACCAAAACGAAAAGGTTTCCATTTATCCTTATGCCACATGTGGTGTCTTTTGCACAACTTCGCACAACTCGTTGCCAGGTCTACAATGGAAAATCTGTAAATCTTACATTTTCTTTCAGTATGAAATAAAAAATAAGTTAAAAAAAATATTTTATAAATAATGAAGCAGCCAAATTATTAAAGGAATCCATTCTAAATTGACAATTGGCTCACAGGTGTCTATCAGCGAATGAAGTGACAACGCTTTGTCTGATAATAAGATGTAAAATTGTTGCTGAAAATTATTTTTTATACATAATAATGCGAAAATATATTTTTAAGTAGTTTCTGAATTACATTTATCTAACTAAACTCTAAATCTACAATTCCTATCACCCGAATAACAGAACTAGTAAAATAACATGAAAATAAACACGTTTAAATAATTCAGCATCTCTCGCATCTTCTCGGTTTGTCACACAACACTTAAGGAGGAAATTCTATTACCACCATAAAATAAAATTTACATGTGTCGTTGCTAGAGTTTTAATGCTTTGAATTGCTTTTATAGTCGTTCTTAGACAGTGATTAAGTATTCATGATTCGTCCATCTGAATCGATTGGTAACTTATAACAAACAATGGTTTTGTTTATTGTTCCAAAGGCCAGTTTCTTTTTATTTCATTAGTGATTAAAAATTAAGCAGCTTTAAATGAGACTTTTTTAATTAAGGCGAATTAAAATTTTAAGCCTGTTTAGAAATAATTTGGCAAAAAAATAAGAAATAATTAAATAAAACGTAAAATAATCATTTGATAATATTCTCGTGACAGTGTAAATTGGTTTTATTCGAAACCGATCCGATCTGAAAGTAGTCTTATTTAGTTCTTTTTTTTTAACCTGCATGTTTTAATTCTAACATTTGCCTCTAAATTTTTTCTTGTGTGTGGGATAGGGGGTGGGAGGTCGAGTAATACCGATTAAAAATAATAAACAGTGTATATTATTTCATTGCCTTAATGTTCTTTCATTTTTTATATTAAAAATCTGCTTTGAGTTCGATTTGGCTGAGTTTCATGTTCAAGTATGTTGTGTTCAGTTTGGGTTCTGTGTCGGTAAATTATTTTCTCGTGTTCTCGTCGTGCAGGACTCTAGTTAGAATCTATAGGCAACGGTTATTATATTATTTTATCTGATTATATGGTAGATTACTGTTGCTAAATGTACATTAAAAAAAATAATACAGGAAAAGCATTTAAATTTTTGTTTTTATTTATGTAACTTATTTCCAATTTTCCACCTAACTCAAATAGAATATTCTAACAAAAATATTTTGATAATTAACCCTCCACGCACCTGCGATTATTGCGAGTTATGACGTTCGTCCGCTATTCAGAGTCACGTTAAAATTACGTGTAAGGGTTGCCGTGTTGACTGTTTTTTTTATTATTATCATTTTCATTACAATATTCTAATGAACAATTTTTCTACTAGGATTTTACTTATAATTTCCATGAAAATTATTGTTTGAAAATAATAGACAAATAATAATAATAATAATAATAATCGTAAATTAAATTAATATAAATGATACGCGATAAAAACGCATGAGACCTATTATCTTGAAAAGGCAAAATCTATTAAAATTCTTTTATTATGTTAAAACTGTTGATAAAAATGCGAATAAAATACGAGGGTAGGCTGATAAGTAATGCACACATGCTTTTACAGCGCGAACGAAATGACCTTCAGAAGTACTCCCGGAGGCATTTGGAAGTAACGTTCACCGTCTATAAGAATGTGCAGATTTGAAGTCGTTGAATTCATCCAGTGTGTTTTGAGAAGTGGAAGTATGGAGACGTGTTCTAGTGTTATGTCAACGTAAATTAAACAGTGTGCTGTAATAGAAATTTTAACTGCTGAAAAAGTGACTCATGCTGAGATTCATCATCGTTTAAAGGCTGTTTACGGTGACGATGGTGTTGATACGTCAACTGTAAATCAATAGGCAGGAAAATTTTGTGATTGCGAGCCTAGAAAAGCCATAATTGTTAATTAAAAATGCAGCGGACGTCCGATCGCTGCCTAGACTATAAACATTCGAAACTCGTCGATGATTTGATTCAAAATGACCGGCGAATCACTCAAAAGCGTACCGCAAACCATATTCGAATATCCAAGGAACGTCTAGTATTCATCATTGAACAATTGATACACAATAAAATCTGCAATTTCGGAGGCCCTGTGAAACCTGCAGTTTAAACCGATTCCACACTCTCCTTACTTCCCCGATCTAGCGCATCGCGATTTTTATTTTATTTTTCCCCTACTCTACAGAGACCTTAAGCGATATCATTACACCTCGGACGATGGGGTGAAGGCAGTAGTGAAGTCCTGGATTCAAGAAAAGTCAGAAGAAATTTTCAGTGACGGAATAAAAAAAAATTGTTACACATTGGGAGAAATTTGTTAGCCTTAACGGTGACTAACTTGAAAAATAAATGTATCATTTTGAAGCTTAAAAATTGTACTTTAATGTACTTTTTTGTCCGATCTTGCTGTTTGTTTTTATTCGTGTTCTACAAGCATGTGCGCATTTTTTTTCAGCCTACCCTCGTATATATCTTGAAATATATATATATATATAAACCTTCCCGTGTTTTTGGACCTAAAAACGTCAAATTCTGGTGATACACAAAGAGGTTTAAAAAAAGTCCTTTTTCATCAAAAAATTATTTAAGGTCGCTTATTAGTTTGTTATTTAAGTTTGAAACTTGTGAGAGAACTTTGTTATCCATATTCAACTGAAATATTTCTTCTATTGTTACAGTTTTGCCAAAATCATCATTTAAAAAATACAGTACTAAAAATGGTGAATATAAACGTGCCCATAAACCGTTCGTGTAAGAAAAGTTTGCTTTTTCCGTTTCTAAAAGCTTTACGTCACCACTAATTTTAAACAACAATTTACGCTTTATTTAATGGCAGACATATTTCGATTATATAATTCAAATATGTTAGTATGATAAAGGTATTTTAGTTAAAGCTGAAGGTATTTAGCAACGTTAAAGGTATTTTAGTATGGTCCCTATATTTATAGTTTACTGTTTAAAAATAAATTAACCTCTCAAGGGTATAAACTTTTTCAACTGCATAACTGAATTTATAGATGCAAGAGTAATAAAATGATATTAATTTTAATGCTGCTATATATGTGAGTTTAATTTTAACGTTAAAGCTGTTGATTTATCATGTTTATATTTAAAATATATTTCTTGAACATGAAAATAGTTTACGTGAGAAATAATAGCATACTAAAAACCTATAATCCAGGTTAAGATCATTGATTAGTACCCTATAAAAAATACTCGAAAAATTACTGGCTGCAAAATAAACGTTGTTTTAATAAATGATTCTTTAAACCTCGAGCATATATTAGTTTCTTAAGATAAAGTAGTTTTTCCTAATCGTGGGTAACTAGGGAGAGGTGAGGTTATATTGGGTTTCGTTTGTGGTTACATAATATATAGGGTGTCCATTAAACAATATCCCACTTTCAATGGTGTATTATAACAGTTTAATTTAGAATATTTACAACAAATCATACATCAAATTGAAGGTAAACTAACCTAGTTTTTCTTATTAATGTTCAATTTGCGCACCTTTAGTTATACGACACACATCCAAACTAAACTCCAATTCTTACCACATTTCGATTAAAAGGTACGGAGTAATGGAAGCAATAACCTCTACAATTCTGAATCTCAACTCTGGTGAATCATTAGGTAGCGGCAGAACGTCGACACGATCTTTTATAACGCCCCAAAGGAAAAATTCGTATGGCTGTAAAGGCTTTTAAATCTACTGCCCAGCAATAACGTTTTAAGATCAGGAGTCGCCATTTTGCGTATGTGGCATTCCAAGCGAGTCAATAACAAAGCATTACTCTTGCATGCGCTTACCTAAAAATGTTTGAGTTACTCTTTATTTGTGACCTTGAACTAACACTCTAGAACGCTTATAGTTGATATATAATATTTAGGGGTCTCAGAACTGTTAAAGATTTAAAATTTTCGATTTTTTTTTTCTTTTCGAGATGTTAAATACCTGTCTTTTCTGAACATTTTGATATAATTCTTTCCTTGAAATTCCCATTAGAACAAAAGTTAGGGCTTTTAGAATTATACCCGCTCAATAGCTGAAGCGGCGTTTCCGAAATGTTGAAGTCATTTTCCTCTAAATGACATTCTTGGGCATAACGAGCAGGATATCTCAAAAACTTCTGAACATTTTTCAATGAAAGTTTCAAAACACATGTCTCATGTTAGTCTGTATGAACGGAACCTAAAATTTGCTTTCTATTGCTCAAAAAAATATTTTTTTAGGGGATGAAATTTTGTATTAGCTGTTTAAATTTTGTATTAGCTATATATACAACTTGGTATTAAACATATAACAATGCTTAAAAACAAATTTATTTAAGTTAAGGGTAATTATTACAATCTGAAGTATAATTAGGCACAAAAAATTTCATTCTAGATGCAAAATTTATTTTATAATCTTGCGCGTAGGCTACTATACCAATTTTCTGCTCGCCAAATGTCTGATAGTTTGGAGCTCCTATAAATACTAATTCTGCATCTTTCAATTTTTTAAATACAAGAAAGGAAAGAGCATACTTATATATTTCATCCCAATAAAAATTGTGTTTTAAAATCATATACATTTTAAGATATTAAATGTCGAAAATTGTCTTTTTTTTTCATTTTTCCAATTTTAAGAATCCTGAGCCCTTAAAATTGATAAATGGGACATTATTTTCTGCACACTGTACTTTCCTATATTTAAATATATGTATTACATTGTATATTGTTTCTTAAAAATTTTATGCTGCATTGTATTATCAGTGTTTTACGTGTGTTTTTAGGAGACTTTTATTATTTTGGGATACTTAAATATTTTTTCATTGAGAGATAATTTTCAGAATCACGCATAAAATGTACTAAATACCTAAAAAAAATCCTATAAAAATTAAATAGTATTCACAAAATTTTAGAATAACATAGGATATTTGATTTTCCGGTATACATGTAATAAAAGAAAAATCACTTGATAAAAAATTTTAATTTATTCCCGTCTTCTCATCCACTAAAAAACGATTATTCTATTATTACCATAAAAGACTTTTACACGTGTCATTACTGGTGTTTTAATACTCTCAAATTGCTTTTATATTCTGTCTTTTAGTAGTAAAACTTTCAAATTCGTATATAATATGCACGGGAAGGCATTTTAAAGACTTTTAAATAAAAAAAGATAAAATTTCAGAATAATATAAGATTTATGATTTTCATTATGCGTATAATAAAAAGAAAATAATAGAACTTTCTCAATGAAAATCTATTTTCAATTCCCATTTAGACCTTAAAAACTTTTGGTGAGATGTTATTACCATCTCAAATGAATTTTCCATCTGTCTTTTATAGAGTTTTCATGTTTTGAATTGCTTTTATATTTTTTCTGTGAGAGGTAATGATCAGACTGGAGTATAAGAAGCATTAAAAGTTGTAATATATAAAATGTTATTTGATATAAAAAAAAATATATATATATATATGTAGGATTTATGTTTTAAGCGAACTCTCAAGAAGGTATTTCTCTTTATGGTAGGTATGGCTGTGTGTGTTTACGCATTTTTGTATGTCCATGATTTTATCAACTACTATCTGTAAACGGATTTGAATATGCTGGACTTTTTATGCTGAAATGTTTCTTAATACAACAGGAAAGGCTCTAAGTTAAAATACTCGCCGTATCATGTCTTTTTGTTCCAGGAGAAAGTTAAAAAAGGTAAAAATGCATGATTGTCTAATATGCGTCAAACGTAAGGCATGCTGTTAGTAAGAATATCTTTATAAATACGGGGATAGCTTTCATCCGAGCAATGAAATTTGATTGGACATGAAGACAACACTTGGCGACCTAGCCATTATCTTAGAGTTCATCAGTCTACAATTATCACCATATTTTGACCAGTTTGTTGACTTGGCTCACTTGGTAATTCTAATCGAACTCTTTGAGAACAGGGTGTAGATTTCCGTTATGTTGGTTTTCAGGCGATTTTAGAACTTAATAGGGGTTTATAAATAACAAAATGACTAGAAATTGTGTTTTGTTTCACAAATAGTAACTTGGTGAAAAGGGTTTTCTCAGTTATGCTATTATTTTGCATTAAGTGATTAAAAAAAAACAACAGATTATCTTCCCTCGCTTTATCCACTTCCCAACATTGGTGAAAAGTGTTTCAGGTGATTATCAAAGCGAAATCAGGATCTCTGGCCGTGCTCTAACTCACGTAAATGCAATCGAATTGCCATGTAATTGTTATTGACATACTCTATATTGAAAATGAAGTTTGTAGCAATTATAGTTCGTTTACAGGGACTCTCAAAAAATTCCTTACATTATGATCTGTGGGGAAAATCGTTTGAAAAGTATTTTAATGACGTTACATTATTTCAAACATAGTGAAACTGATGTACAACATCGGGGTGCACTACAAGATAATTACTGCAGAATATCTTGCGCATTTATCCTTCCTTTACAAGGACACACAAAATAATTCGTATACAGTATTTTTCATCTGCAATATTTGTTACAAGTGCGTTTTCCGTTGTGATGCAGGTTTTTAATTGAAGTATTTTTTTTTTTATTATTACTAGGTGTGTACGAATTCTATAGATTTCATCCAGGGCTGCAAAAAAAATTCTGAGTACATTTTATTTTATTGGCGAAAATTGCTAAAGGGAAATTTTCAATAGTGTTTTGTGTTTCCAAACTTAACTACATTTTAGGATGTAGAAAATATACAATTTTATAGATTTTATACAGGGCTTCACAAAAGAATCTGAAAAGCATACTAATGATAATTGCTGAAATAGGTTATCAAATCGTTATGCGTTTCGAAATTGTTTTCTTATGATCTTTGAAAATATTAAATGGTGAAGTTTTGTTGCATTTTCCTGAATGTGTTGGAAGTTGTTTCATAATCTGTTTTTGAGGCAGGATTTGTCTTTCTTGTTTTCTCCGGAAACAATTTTAGAAATTTAATGGTGTTTATAAAGTGTCTAGAAGTCATAAATTATCAGCTATTTAACAGTGATAAAAATATACTTCAATGATAAATTAATAACATGGATCTTTAGGCAAGTGTTGTATCAGTAAAACAAATTACAAGGCATTGTATTGTCAGTGAAAAAAAGAGAATAATTCTTCATAAATTATAGCTTGGAGAAGACAGATATACGTTGTTCGCAGAAAATGATTAAACAAGAATAAGCTTTTTTTTTTTTTTTTTTTTTTTATATTTTACAAATGAAATAGAACTTTAAATATTGCTTAAAAAAAACATACAGCTAAAACTATGATAGATAGAGCTTAAAAGGACATTGAAAAATTATAGAACGTCTAAGACACAGCTGCCAATTTTTACGCATTTTTTATACCACAATTTTGGAAGGAAAAAAATTGTCTTATATAAATACTATGTATATAATAACTGGATATTTAGGATGAAATAAAGTAAATCGTTCTGTTAAAAAATAGTGGTAGAAAAACTTTTTACTTAAATAGTATCTCTCACCTTATTAAATGTTGAAATTTTGTTACACTCTTTTGCATGTGTAGGAAAATGTTTTATAATCATGTTGATGCATGGTTCCTCTGCCAGGTTGATTAAGCAAGAAGAAGCTTTATATATATTTTACAAATGAAATAGGACTTTAGACATTGCTTAAAAAACATAGAGCTAAATCTATGATAGATAGAGCTTAAAGGACATTGAAAAATTATGGAATGTCTAAGACACAACAGCCAATTTTTACGCCTTTTTTATACCACTATTTCGAAGGAATGAAAATTGTCTTATATATAATAACTGGATATTTAGGATGAAATAAGGTAAATCATTCTGTTAAAAAATAGTGGCAGAAAAACCTTTTACTTAAATAGCATATCCCACCTTATTAAATGCTGAAATTTTTTTACACTCTTTTGTATGTGTAGGAAAATGTTTTATAATCATGTCGATGCATGATTCTTCTGTCAGGTTGATTAAACAAGAAGAAGCTATATATACATACACACACATATATATATATGTATATATATATATATATAAATATATTACAAATGAAATAGGGCTTTAGACATTGCTTAAAAAACATAAAGCTAAAACTATGATACATAGAGCTTAAAGGACATTGAAAAATTATGGAATGTCTAAGACACAGCTGCCAATTTTTACCCCTTTTTTATACCACTATTTCGGGGGAGAAAAATTTGTCTTATATATAATAACTGGATATTTAGGATGAAATAAGGTAAATCAGTCTGTTAAAAAATAGTGGTAGAAAAACTTGTTATTTAAATACCATCTCTCACCTTATTACATGCTGAAATTTTGTTATACTCTTTTGTATGTGTAGGAAAATATTTTATAATCATGTTGATGCATGATTCTTCTGTCAGGTTTACTTTAGAAACAAATTTTGAAATGAAATGGTGTTTATAAAATCCGTAACATTTAATTAACAGTGATAAAAACATTCTTTAATAATGGTAAATTAATTACACGTTTGGCAAGTGTTGTATCACTATAAATAAATGACAAGTCATTGCATTGTCTTTGAAAAAAAAGAATAATTCTTATTAAATAATAGCTTGGAGACACGGATATCATTTGAGCGTAGAAATTGATTAAACAAGAAGCAGGTTTATTTTTTTTCTCTGTTTTTCTCTACAAAGTAAATGGAGCTTTAGGTGTAAAGTGCACAGGAAAATCATGCAGTACCTAAGATTACTACAGCACTACCACCAACTTTTAGGATACATTCCCACCACTATTTAGGAACAAAACAAAAAATTTCTTATATTTAATCAACGAAAATTTAGAATTATATAAGGCAATTAGTTTTGGTTAAAAACAGTGTCAGAAAAAAAAAAAACACTCGTAAAAATTGGTACCTACACCTAAGAGTGATCATAAGAAGTTTCTTAACAGTGATAAAAAGATTCTTTAAAAATCTTCAGTTGTTGACATGAGTGTTTTGACAATGTGTTGCAAAATCGTTATACGTTATCCACAAATATTTAAAATAGGAAATTTATTAACACCATTAAGTTTTTTTCATGTTTCCCCACTAAACCTAAACTTGTTGAATTGTTTTAGATTCTTTTCATGAAAAATCATTAAGTATTCATAATTCATTTGTTTATATCGATTTGTTCTCGAAATAAACAATGGATTTTAGCAAAGCGAAAAAGGAGATATAGCTTAGAATACTAGAGATACAGTTCTATCCTGATTATATGTTTATTTTGTGAAGAAAGTGAGAGAAAAAGCAACAGAGTTAAATCTTCTGCTTTCTTTTCCAGATAACACAAAATTTAAAATACTAAAGGGCTTCCAGAAATAATGAACTGCCTAAAACGCAGATTAATTGAAATCATTGTGTAGGTTTTCTTATATTGGATAAAAAGGCAATTTTTGAAAAATGTTGAATTATAAAATAAGAGTATGCGTATGATAAATTTTAGAAGAAAGTTTGAACAAAATATTTTTTGAATAATTTCTTAATAATAAAATAAGGAAATGAAATATGAAAGAATGTTTTGGAATTATCCAAATAAATATTTAAAAGGAGATTTATTGAAATTTTATGGCAGATTTTATAGAATTGATTTACTTAAAAACTTTGAGTTCACTCCCCTGAGATAAAATGTCCGCCTGTTGCACACAACTCAACACCCCCAGAAAAAAAAACAAAAAAAAAAACAGAGTAAAACATCATTAACTTTTGTGGACTCATCGGATTTTCATTTCTAGTGCCAAAGCGAAGTCCTTCACAAATTTTTGCGAATGGCTACTAGTTGTTGCTGTAAAAACCTTTCTATCTCCACTGAAGTATAACTTTCGACTTTGTATTCATAAAAATTGTAACGGAAAATTATATTGACTTTCTGATGGTGTTATTCGATTCAAAATTGAAAAATATCTAATAAATGATATCCCACTTGACCCACTTAAAAAAAATATTATTTCGCTCCTACTTGGGTTATAATCCATCCTTTTGACCCCCACCCCCCCCCGTAAACGTGGTAAACATCTTTATTTTTGAGAGGCTCATCGGATTTCCATTTCTAATGCCAAAAACGACGTTCTTCATAAATTATGTGAGTGGTCATCAGTTGCTTCTAAAAAAATCTATTTAATCTGTTCTGTTAACTAATGTAGCAATTCTTATACAGTGCGTGTCAATAGTTTAAGCACAATAACAATTTTAAAATAAAACTGTAGATATTCACTTTATTTCAATATCTGTCTTGTATATGTTAATAATAGCAGTTTTAACACCATATTCAATTAAATTATCTTTTTGGTATGAAAATTTTATTTCAAACCATGGAGTTTAAGAATAGAACAAAAATAACTATGTCAAAAGTTTAAGCACAAAATCGTTTTAGGCAAATTTTGCAAACTGATGTAAGCGGTTGCGCACGCAAATGATTTCTGGATGTACAGTGGCGGTCAAAAGTTTCCGGCCAGCATAAAATTTTTGGTTAATTTGTAAGTATATCCATATGAAGAGGAATCTCAAAGTGACACTTATACACTTTATTGACATAACAGTTAAGAACTTATTTATGGAATAAAAATTAAATATTAATAAATTTAATTGACAAAATTAATTGCTAAAGAAAACGCATGTTCTCAAAAGTTTCCGGCCACCTTTGCAAGTTTGGAAAAAAATGGTGTTATAACAGAAAATAACAGCGATCCACAACATTTACAATTAGTATTTTGTATTCATACATTTAGCAATAAGTACTGCGGTGCAGCAACGTGGCATCGATTCAATGAATGGTTGTAGATCATCAATGCTACGTTTTGTCCACGGTTCTTACAATTTTTGTGAAAATGCTGCTGAATTTGGATATTTATAATTCCACACACGTTTTCAAGTTAGTTTTAAAGATTTTCTATTGTATTCAAATCGGATTATTGGGCTGTCCATTTCAAAAGCGTAATTTTTTTTGTGCGATGGGCATTGCTTGACGAGCTTGCATGTATGCTTTTGGTCGTTAGCATGATGAAACAAATATTTGCGACCACAATTTTTCCTCCAGTAAGGCAGCAAATGATCTTGCAAGATATCCTTATGCATTTCACTATTCATCTTGCCACAGATTTCAAATAACGGACAGGCGCATTTTCCAGAAAATGCTCCCCACAGCATAACGTGTCCTCCGCCGTGCTTCATTGTAGGAATAATATGTCTCGCATCTTATCTTTTGTTTTTAGGTCGTTTGTTATAATGTTTTTTATCACTACCAAAAATATTGAACGTCGATTCATCGGAAAATAGTACTTTTTTCCAGTTTTCACTTGACCAGTCTTTGTATTCCTTGGCAAACGCCAGTCGGGCACTCTGAATTTTTTTATTTGTGAAAGGTTTTTTAACCCTGACTGTTCCATAAAGTTCTACATCACATAAGTGTCTTGATACTGCAGACAGACTAATTTCAGCAATATTTTAACACCATAAATCGCGTGGAATTGCAGTGGCATTTTTACGCGGGTCATCAACTGCTTTTCTTCTGATAATTCTGTCTACAAGAATAGTCGTTTTCCGGAGTCCCCCGGACCGTCGCAAGTTCCGAAGGCCATGACCATCTTTATATTTTTTTAAAATATCGTTTACAGCAAATTTTCCGATCGACAACTTTGCCGCAATCTCACGAGAAGATTGTCCCTTTAGCGACAAACAAATCACTCGTTTAGGAACAATAAATTGTTAAAATTTTCATTTTTGAATTTCAAATGCATTATTCACGTTGATTAGTTAACAAACATGGCCAAAAAAAAAAAAAAAAAAAAAAAAAAAAAAAAAAAAAAACACTTTAGCAATAGCAAAACTTATGGATGACGAATGGCCGGAAACTTTTGCACGCGTGAATTTAAAATTCCTCCCCTTTGCATGAAGTATCTTAAGCATCTAATCAAAATGATCACGTGGTCAGAGGTACTTTACTTATTCCTAACTTTTGGAACAATTGTGCTTCTTCTTCGCTAAAACGTTCATCAAACAAATCAAAGAAACTAACTGGCCGGAAACTTTTGACCGCCACTGTATAAGAAGCAGTCAGTTATTGTTTTTGAGTAAGTACAAAACGCCTAAGTCGAAAGAATTTTCAAAGGAGGAGGTGATAAAAATGGGGCATTCTGACAATCTCTTGACTTTTATGTCCCTGAATAATAATTTTTATTTTAGTACATGTTCTTGCGGGTTTTTTTTTATTCCATATACTGGGGAACATCCCCTTGCATGACTGCATAACAATATAACGAGATAAATAAGTTTTGGACGATGTTGGGGGTTAAAGTACCAGGAAAACTGCTATACCGTCGCGTGTCCCTGATGCTGATTTTTAAGTTTGGAGCTGTCTGTATAAAATTGTTTCAATAAAAATAATTCGATGTAATTTTTTCCGAAACTGGAACTATTGTTTAATATAAATATGTGGCAAAAAATTAACCTGCAAACATTTTTAGGATTGTTATTTTTTAAACTCTGTCCTTGGGTTTTAGATTCCTTACCGTCCCTCTTCTAAAATTATACAGAAAATCACTTCAGATGCAGCCACAGAATTTTTTTCAAGTTTTTTCTCATGCAGAAGTATGCTACAGAAAGAATGCCTAAAATTCTTTGACAGGAAATTTACTGCAGAATTTAAATCAGCATTTAAATACCAATTTAAAGCATCAGGCTTTATTCGTATTCTTACCGTCCCCAAGGTTTATTCCTGCATTTTTCGAGGTAAATTAATTATTTTTTTATTTAATCCAATGTAAATAACTGTTTCTAAAAATCAATGAACGTTGTGGCTACAACAGTCTTAACATGAATTGCCTAAAATACGTGGTAATATTCCCTAACGTTCTATCCTTACCGTCCCTATATTTTTACATTTTCGTCCCTTTTTTCCTACACAGTCCCCCTTTTTTACCTTACCGTCCCTTCTTTAACACCCCTTTAAGACAATGTTATACCAAAATTTTGTACTAAAAATACTACATTGTTATTATTTCTTATTTGAATGTCCTGCGGGTACTATGCAAATTCATTATAAGTAAAAATTTAGAAGAAAATAAAAAGTTTTAGTGGTAAAATGGTAAGGAAAATTAAACTTTCAAGTTTAACATAAACCTCAGTTAAATAAAAAAAATTTCGCTGATGACCATTTTTTCTTTATTTTGAATCATTAAGGCATTTGTCTATCAGATTATAATGTTATTTTAGCAAGTTTAATTTCACTAGATTTTTATTCTCGAAAGTCAAAAAATTGTGAGAATGCTCCATATCCTGTTTATGAGAGCAAAACATGTGTCTGTTTCTGAAATTGCAACTGCATTAAAAAGATCAAAAGGAGGTCACGTTTGATTAAGTTTTGAGTCGTGGTAATGATTTCAAAGGAAAATTTCGTTCTGGAAGGCCACAAATGACCACTTTGAGCGAAGACTGCCGAATCAGAAACTCGGCTTATGATCTCCG
Source organism: Maratus speciosus (assembly GCA_963932465.1). Taxonomy (NCBI): domain Eukaryota; kingdom Metazoa; phylum Arthropoda; class Arachnida; order Araneae; family Salticidae; genus Maratus; species Maratus speciosus. Next base: position 447,093,495 of record OZ010786.1, read on the forward strand.
CAAAGAACCTAGGAATATATTTAGCCGACAACATTGCGGTGGTTGAGTAATGGTATGCAGGACTATTTCTTTCAATTTTCAGATATCTCTAGTATTCATCAGTGGACGTGAAAACTCTGAAAACAATGAAGAGACACTTGCTAATTATTTGCTCGATGTTGTCGAGGTTTTTTTTAGGGAGATGAGAAAAATGGATATTTTAACATGATAATGCTTCGATACGTACTTCAAACAGGGTTGCCACGCTTCAGAGAATTTTCCAGTTGAAATATCAGTATTTTTTTTATAGAAAAATATATCTAGTTTAACCGCACGAAATTTCGCCTTATTTAAAGAGCGATTCTCTTTAAGGAAGTACTGGTGCCGAAGAATCCTCTGGTCAGGAAATTCCCTGTAGCGCGGCAACCCTGTCAAACTCAATTTCAACGTGGCATAAGTCTTAAAAAGTGTCTGTTTTGAAATGGCTGGCAATTAGCCCTGATTAAAACCCTATAGAAAATATGTGAGGCATTGTCACTCATGAAGTTTATCTGAATGGAAAGCTGTATTCTTTAGTTAAAGATTTGAAAGGTGTCATTGAGAACGCGTGGTTTAAAATTAAACAAGAAACAATACAAAATTTCATTTATCGATTGAAGACGGTATATTTAAAGTAATTCAGTAGAATGGAGCAATAATTAAGTATTATTTTTTTTTTAATTCTTGTTCTTCTAAAGACAAAAGTACTACTGTGTTTAAACTTTTGACATACTCATTTTTGTTCTTTTGATAAATTCTATTATTTGAGATAAATTTTAAAGAACAAATCTGTTAAATATCTTTTTTAAACTACAATTTGTAGGTCAGGTGAAAAGAAAAGTAATTTTCAGTCAATAATAAAATTTTATTTTGAAATTTTATGTTGTGATTAAACTTTTGACACGCACTGAATTTTCATGTGCGAGACTCCCATATGGCCAGTGTTCTTAATGACACCTTTTTCAAACAAAACTTTGTAAATCTTTGTTGTAAATTTTGAAGAAACGTAAGCCGGGAGTTTTTTATGTTAAAAATTTTGTAGTAACCTACCAAGAAATGTATCTTAGATGATAGACTAGTATTAAAATAAACAGGTCATATGGGAGGTTTGTTTATGTTTTTTACAAATACATAAAGAAGAAAAAAAAATTAAAACCACGAAACATTTTGCATTTGTCGTTACTAAACTTTAACTCATTCTATTTATTACTTTATATTATTTTAACGCGAAATTGTTAAGTATTCGTGGTTCGTTCGTTTAAATCGATTGGTATTCAAGAAAAAGAATGGCTTTACGCCAAGCAAAATAGAAGATCCAACACTGATACACTAGAGACACAGTTTGTCTCAATTGTGTTTTTACTTTCTCAGGAAAAAAAGTAAAACCACTTTAAATCCTTTTTTTAAGAAAAGAAAACAAATTTTAAGGTGCTAAAGCATTTTTAGAAATGTTGGTTGTATAGCGAAGAACAGATTAATCGAAATTGTCAGGTAGGTGTTAGTATATTTCTCTAATGCATTTGTAGATAGTGCGTATGATATCGAATTAGAAAATATGTGTAAGAGTATGAACATTTTTATGAGTTAGTAATTTTTTTTAGAATATTTCTTTTATAATTTTAAGACAAATAACAAATGATGTAATAAAGTCTGTAAAAGGTTTTGAAAGCGTTGAAGTAACTATAAAAACTGATTTATTGAAGTATTCTGGTTGATATTATATTATTGTCTTAGAAAGTGATAAAAAGTCACACAGTTAATGTAATAATATCTATGCTAATAAACATACAACTTTCTGAAAAAATTAAAAATATATAATTTTGAATAATTTTTTTACTTTTACCTAATAAAAAATAAGATGTTTAAAGATATTGGCTTAAAAAAAAGACTTTATTGCAGATGTTTGCGCAATCACTTTTTAGCTATCAATATTTGAAAACAATATTACTAGTCAACAAATTTTACTTGTTATCTGTATCTGGCTCGTAAATGGATACATTTAACTTATTTTAGGGTGCTAAATTCAGTGGAATAATCAGATTCTCTGAATCACGTCACATTTTTTATATTTTTTATATTTTTATATATTTTTTATACATTTTTTTATATATTTTATATATTATATTTTTTATATATCACATTATTATTTATATTTCATTTACCTAAAACCAAAAGTGAAATATTTGAGAAAAATCGACTGTTTGAACTACAAACAAAACATAATATTTATCAGTAAAAAAGTTTTCTTGATTGCTTAACGTAAACTATGAACTTATACGAGCACGAAACTGTTGCACAAAAACTGATAACGTTGATCTAATCAATGTTATTTTTCAAAACAGAATGATATCTTTCTTGAAGACTGTGCTGAATGTTTTGATAGTTACTTTTTAAATATATATAGAAAACTATATGTAAGAGAAACGACACATTCACCTTATTACTTTAAGTTAAAACATGAATACATTAAAATGATTCTCAGTTTTTATTTCTAAAATAGGTGCTAAAAATACAATTAACAGGTTTTAAAACATTAAAACCAATAATCAGATGGTAAAAACTTCCCGAGCGCTTCCACAAGGCTACAGGAAAGGCTGAAAGAACATATGGCTGATATAGGAAAGGGGAAACCATCTACAGCTTTAGCTCGGTTAAATTTAGAAGCTGATATTGACATCCTTTTTAGTAAAGCAAAGATCATCACACATACAAATCAATTTAACACATGTATTTTGAGAGAGTCTATTGAAATTTTAACCAGAGGCAGAAACACTTGTAATGATACATTGTCCTGTCATATACCGAGCATTTGGTTTGGTCTACTTGGTGTCAATGGAATCTTTCGATTGGAATGATCAATGTAGCTGCATGAACTCATCCGTCCCTCTCTCCCTCCCCCCCCCCTTTTACAGTTTTTGGAATCGACCAGCGTTATTTATACCAGTATGCATTCTGAAGGTCTTATTCTCATTTCTCACCCCATTGATGATGACCAGGGCTTGGTCGAAAGCGCTCGGGAAGTTTTTACCATCTGATTATTGGTTTTAATGTTTTAAAACCTGTTAATTGTATTTTTAGCACCTATTTTAGAAATAAAAACTGAGAATCATTTTAATGTATTCATGTTTTAACTTAAGTTACTTTTTATACCAGAATGCATCCAAATAAAGGTTTTAACCTACGTATTCATTCATTTTCTAATTATTTAACCACAAAATGCAACTTAAAATTAACATTTCACCACGTTTTCTACCATGTATGAAAAAATTAAATTATAAAATTTTGTAAAATCCTGACGTTATAGGACATTTTTAATATCAGATTCGGGCTCTTCATTCAAAAATACATAATAAAATGTTTATTACAAATCAGATACAAAATTGCTGTTGACTACACTGTTAAAAATATCCCTGTAAAATTACTGCAGAAGAGATTCCAGTCATTCCCCGTAAAAGAAAAATATCCTTCCCATCATTTTGTGTCAACGTGTACATCCTCGCGGAAGAAAATATACGGGGTCGTACCGTATTTTTGCTAACAGATGAGCTAGAATTACAAGAATATGTGGATTGCCCTTAATTTTCTAATTATCTAAAAATATCCATGTAAAATTACGGGCAGAGGCCTGCAGCAGAGATTCCAGTCATACCCCGTAAGAAAAAAAAAAATTCCATGCCCATCATTTTGTGCATCTAATAATTTTATGGGGCAAAGATATAATGCACTTCAATATACAATAACACTTTACTTACTGTTCTGTAGCACGTAGCACTTTAGATAATCATCGCAGAATCGCTTTTTTGGCGGGTTAAAGAAATATGTTACGGTCGTGGTTAAGTGACATTATTTTTCGAAACACGACTAAAATGAAGTGTTAAATCCCAGCGGAGGAAAATGTATGGGGTCGTACCGTATTCTTTTAGTGCATAAGACATTTTTAATCAAATAAGGTTGTTGCCCGTGAAAATTGAACAGCAAACGCTCATAAATTTACAGTTTTTTCTGAGAGTGTAGTGTAATCCTTGTGGGAATTTTGTTCATGAAATCTTGTAGAAATTTACTACAATAATTATTGCCTTGAGATAGTGGTGGTTAAAACAAGCGACAGCGCCAACCTGTTATTATTGATTTTTCAGACAGGTATTGTAGTTATTACATAGCATATGACTTAATTAACATCTTTTACATCTTTTAAATCTCCATGCGTTGTTCACAAGTACTTATAGAAAAATTAAATCAACATATTGAAATCTTTTCCATCTGTCGTTTTTTAAATTTAATGGTTTGAATTGTTTTATATTCATTGCAGGTGGAATGATTAAGTATTCACGATTCGTTTGTCTGAATCGATTTGTATTCGCAATAAACAATAGCTTAGCGCAAAGCGAAAAGAAAGATCTAACACTAAAGCACTAGAGAAACAGTTTTCCAAATTATGTTTTTATTTTGTGAAGGAAATGAGCAAAAATAAACAGCTATAAATCTTCTGCTCTCTTTTTGAGATAAAATGGAATTTAAGATGTTAAAGGATTTTTAGAAGTAATGGGTTGTCTGAAAAAACGGATTAATCGAGGTCGTTAGGCAACTATTCTAATATTGCTTCGATGGGAAAACGACTTTAGTGAATTGAACCTTTAGTGGATATTGAGCTTGATAATAAATATAACGTTTGATGAAGAATGATTGAAAAATATTTTATAAATTATTGGTTTACGAATTATTTTATAATGAAATAATAGTAAGATCCTTAAATGATTTTAGAAATAATCTATTGCTTTAAAAATAGACTAACTGATGTCGTCAAGTATGTATCAGTAAATTATTCAGAAACAAATAGAAGTATAGAAGTATAGAAGTATTGAAGTCACTCAAGTATGTATCAATATATTATTCAGAAAGAAATACAAGTGGTGAATAATATATTGAATTTGACGTATACTCTTTTATGAACAAGTTTAGTAAAATATTTTGAACTAATGCCTTTACAAGAAAATAAATATCCTATCTGGTTTTAAAGGTAATGGAAACCTGATAAAAATATTAATTGAAGTCGTCAGGCAACTATTCTAATATTTCACCGATGAAAAAAAGACATTAGTGAATAGGATATTGAACTTGATAATAAATGTAATGTTTTATGAATAATTATAGGAAAATATTTTATAAATAATTACATTGTTTATGAATTATTTTATAATAAAATAAAAGTAAGATTTTTAAATGATTTTAGAAATAATGTATTGTTTTATAAACAGATTAATTGAAGTCATCAAGCATGTATTAGTATAGAGGAGAGTAGTACACAGTGAGACGAAAATTATTATTACTTAACGAATGGCGACGATTTTTATTCTTTTGAAAATATTTTGCTACATCTTTAAGCTACACATATACGCTACACATTAATGTATAAATGGTTTAAAAAAATATTTATAAAAACACAGAAGCAGCATAACGAAGTATCGGAAATTGCCTCACTATGTACCACTTGTGGTACACAGTGAGACACACATTTTCAGTGAGACACAGTGAGACACACATTTGTGGTACACATTTTCATAAATCATACAATTTTACACTCTATCAATAATTTTCTGTCGTTTATTATTTCTAATTAATATTTCTAGATTTTCAAAATATTAAAAATATGAGCCTCGGGTGGACAATGGCAGACCTTGGGCTACCGTCATGCAAATTTTCAGCCTCTTACGTTTAGTAGATTTCCCTAGTCTTCGCACTCCCCCCCCCCCCCCCCCCACCCACACACACACAGAACGTGAAAGAGAGGGAAAATCCTTCTTTTATTAATAAATAACTTTTTTTAGCATCAAAACCACATAGTAGGTACACAATGAGACACGTCTCACTGTGTACCACATCTGTGTGTCTCATTTTGTACTTTCGTTACGTTGTAACAAAATGAATGCTACATATGTTACATCAATTTCATCGATTTAAAAAGTTTATGTCGTTTTGTCGAAATAGTCTATTATTAGGTATGGCTAGGTTTTGCTAAGTAAATATATGTCATATTGAAGAAAATAAACTCTAAAATAGACTTTTGTGTAACTCTAACCACTATAAAATAAAGAATTATTTACTATTTTGTCGGACGAGTAACTGAAGTGCCGAAACTGCATCCACGTGTTGCATAAGATAAAGTCATTATGTCTGTGTGCCAGCTTGCAGAAAAAGTTACAACTATATGTCAAAGTGGCTGCTGTCTCACTGTGTACCACTCTCCCCTATCGTTCAGAAAGATATACAAGTGGTGAATAGCATATCGAGTTAGACGTATGCTGTTTTATAAACAATTTTAGTAAAATATTTTGAAGTAATCCATTTACACGAAAAAATAAATAAATATCCTAACTGTTTTTTTAAAGTAATTGATTGTCTGAAAAGCGGATTAATCGAAATCACCAGGCAAGTACTGTAATATTGCTTGTTTAAAAAGACATTAGTGAATAGGATATTGAACTTGACAATAAATGTAACGTTTTATAAATAATTATTTGAAAATATTTTAGAAATAATTAGAATGTTTATGAATTATTTTATAATTAATTAAATGTCAGATCCTTAAACGATTTTAGTAATAAGGTATTGCTTTAAAAACAGATTAACTAAAGTCGCCATGCATATGTAAAAGTATATTGTGAAGAAAGAAATACAATATGTGAACAGTTTATTGAATTTGACACATGCTCTTTTAAGAACAAATTTAAGAAAATATTTTGAAGTATCATGTTTACAAGAAAAAATATAAAATTGTAACTGGTTTTTAAAAGTAATGGATTGTCTGAAAAAAAAAGGATTAATCGAAATCGTCAGGCAAATATTCTAATATTGCTACTTGACAATAAGTTTAACGTTTTAAGAATAAATGTAGGATAATATTTTATAAATAATTACATTGCTTATGAATTATTTTATAAGGAAATACAAGTAAGTTTCTTAAATAACTTTAGAAATAATGTGTTGCTTTAAAAACAAATTAAGAATGCCATCAAGCACGAATTAGTATATTGTCTAAAAAAGAATACTAGTGTTGATAAGTATATTAAATTCCACATATGAACTTTTATGAACAATTTCATAAGGAAATACATGTAAGATTCTTAAAAGATTTTTAAATTAATGTGTTGTTTTAAAAATAAGTTAAGTGGAGTCATCAATTACGAACCAGTATATTGCCTAGAAAGGAATACCAGTTGTGATTAGCATATTCATATACACGAATGCACTTTTATGAACAATTTTAGTAAAATAATTTGAAGTAATGCATTTGCAAGAAAAAACAAGACAGAAAAATCATGCGTTAAGCATAGATTAAGAAACACTTTCCAACACTTAATGAATGCTTTAAAAAAACTTCGTTATTTAAGGGGAAAAAAGGGAAACATTAACTAACTAAACATTTTAGAAAACGCATAAAACATTTGAAAACCTGATCAGTTACCGTCCATAGTCAAATATGTATTCCGATTATTTGATCTTTAGGATAAAATATATACTATATGATGGGGAAATTTTGTTTTCCAAGAAAAAACGTAACAGGTTAAAATTTCTTTTCCAGCAATTTATGCTAATAAATGGAAACATACTTCAATACTATTGTACAGCCCTGTGGTTTACCTAGCAACTTTATTACACGCCAATAATGAGCTAAAATTTAATTAAAACTAAAAAACTCAGAAAACTATTGAAATCATATTTCCAGAAACTATCATCCATAGATGGCCATGTGGTCAAATCTTTGCGTGGCCCTGTATATCAGTTTTTCTATATTCTACAAACAATTATTAGTAAACTATATTCAGTTCACCGTAAAAACACAAAACAATTATTAGTAAATTATATTCAGTTCATCGTAAAAATGCATAACTCATGTAAAAGCCACCTTTAAGCAATTTACGCTCATACTCAGTAACCCTTACTAATTCTTTTCTGTAGCGCTGCATATGAACTATAGTGTTTATACACACCATATGGTATGCATAAATATAATGAAACTTAAAAGCGCAGATCATAATTAAAAATGCATTTCCAGCAATCATTGCTAATATAATTCGTATACAATATAGTATCTAAAATCTTTTGTGTGCCCCTGTAAAGGCTATGTACTTCTTATTATAGATAAAATAACGTATAGTAAACTTCTGCGACGTATATTAATTTCAATATATATGAAATAGTTTAACATAATTGAAATACACCGCAAACAACTCCCCCCTGTATATCGTTATGTAACGGAATTATTTTGTGTAGCCCTGTAAATGAATAATAACTAATCTTTGCACCGCAAATTCTACAAAATGCACATTTTAGTTCATTTTATAAATGTATATCAATTTTATTATGTTTGAAAGTGTGTAACACCATTAAAAATCACATGAAACGATTTTTACCCATAGACCTTAATGTAACGGAATACTTTTGACTGTCCCTGTAAATGAACTAAAGATGCTACAAACTTCATTTGAAATAGGTATCGTGCTATGGTAGAGGCCAGTAACATCCAAAATGTTCAGGGCAATCCGGGTATATTTACGGGAGTTAGAGCTCGGACAGGCGGCCAGACAAACTGATGTCATAAACTCTTTTTAACTTTGTTGGAAAGTGTTAAAAATAAATATGCTGACTGTTTTTTTAAAGTAATCATTTGTTTGAAAAAAAAGGATTAATCAATTGAAAAAAAGGATTTTTGGGTCACTGTGAGTCAAGATAACTATATCTAAAAATACGGATCAAAACATTTTGACAGTATTTTGTATTATATCGTTTCTGAACACGAGAACACCATTGGGATAGATCACATGTTAGATAAATTTAGATTAGTGGGGCCCTTTTGGGTTACCGTGGGTCAAGCTAATTTAATTTATAAAACGACTTTAACGATTTTGACTAAATTTTGTGTTTTATAGTTTTTTGGGGTGCGAAGAGCATTGGTTAGGTCGCATGTTCGAAAACATTCGGTTAGTGGGACATTTTTAATCACTATGTCTCAGGACCATGCCAATTGTATCTAAATAGCAAGAATGATATTGTGAGAATAAAATATCGAATTGAAGACAAGGCTAATTTTGACCGAGCTAAGCTCGGTCATTCCTGCTAGTTGCTTTAAAAACAGATTAATTGAAGTCATCCAGCATGTATAAACTATATTGTCAAGAAAAGAACACAAGTGGTAAATGAATTTGACATATGTTCCTTTATGAATAGTTTTAGGAAAATGTATTGAAATAATACATTGACAATAAATTAAAATAATCATGTTAAATGGTTTTTGAAATAATGGATTGTCTAAAAGACAGATTACCTGAAATCGCCAGGCAGGTGATGTGGTTTTGAACTGATCGTCCATATGATATCGATATAAAAAAACTGAGTATGGGATATGAATATGTTTATGAAAAGTATTTTTGGAATAATTCGTTATTAACTATTGTATAAGAAATCGAAGTACCAGTAGTAGAGGTTTTAAGTTATCGAAGTAACTTTAAAAACCGATTTCGTTGCAGTATTATTTTAGATAGCGGTAAGAAATGATATAATTCTTAAAATATTATTTATGAAAATAAAATAAAAACACATCTTCATGAGAAATTTCGTAAAATTATTTTTTGAATAATTTGTTTTTAATTTTACCAAATATATATTTTAAAATAATTCTTATATTTAAGTTATAATTAATTTTACAAATTACTTTTAACGTATCATTTGTTTGTAAATTCTTTTTTTTTAATTCCTTAATTTTATTTTAAATATTTTTATTTTTATCTTTTTCAATATATAACCATTCCTAATCATTTTGAAATGAGGAATACTTTGAAATATAGTTTATTGAAATTTTCATACATAAATGTGCTGATCAACAAAGCATATAAATATTGTAGTATCGTAATGTGTTGCTCACGAATTCTAAAAAAAGCTTTTTAAAAAATGATAGATTAAAAAAATAAATGGATAAAATAATAAATAAATAAAATAATAAATAAATAAATAAATAAAGATTAATCAAAGTCATCAGGCTTTGGCAGTTGTTATGGTCGTATGTAGGATATCAGATTAGAAATTTCAGTATGGGTCTGAATAAATTCAAGGAAAGTATTTTTGGAATAAATCGTTACTAATTATCGTATAAGGAAAAGAAAGAAAGTTGATAGAAAGTTTTGAACTTATTGTAGTAACTTAAAAAACAGATTTCGAATTCTTCAGGCATATGTTGTGGAATTGATTTGGAAAATGATAAGAAGTGACATAGTTAATAAATATTACTTATGAAAATAAACACACAACACCATGAATAATTATATACAATTATTTTTTTGAAATTTTATTTCTTAATTTTACCAAATATATGTTTTAATAATTCTTATATATGTTAGATTATTGTAACATTGGAAGATTTTTAAATAGATGAAATGAAGTAACTGGTTGTCATGATACAAGTAGTGGATCACGTCTAGCAGTAATACAATAGTGTAAGTTGTCAGAAAAGGTAAAGTCGATCCTGTCGAATAATATAACGAAAACTGGAAATCCTGTCGCGTTAAAGGTTACGACATATGTTATATGGGGATTCGAAACTGGAGTTAACTTCGATAAGATAGTAATTGAATAATCAATCTGGAAGTCGTGCATTAGATAAGCTGAAAAAGAACGTTTCTGTAGTAATCAACATAGTTATTCGAAAGTCGTTGCAGGCAACGAGTGAAGGCCATGGAACACATTTAACTAGTGAAACTTTCTCCAGAATAATTGAGACAATACGTAAAGTCAACTCTTGATTTTATTTTAACAACTTTCGGCGGCGCAGTTTCCACCGAGATATTTAATTATCGTTTCATAGTAGTAATTTAGGGGTAAGCAAAGTTGTAGATAATAGAACACATCGGACGGTGACTAGGAAATGGTATGACAACTGAAAAAACGACCAAAATCTGAGGAAACACTGCGAGCATCTGCTTTTTGTTCACATAGCGTAGTAATACAAAAAGGACTTAGGTCGCGCTCTCAACCGATTAATAATTAAGAATACCATGCCATGGAAAAAATGCATGACAGAGTAGCGAATGAATTTGAACGTAAAAAGAAAAATCCCGGAATAAGTGTGGGAAAGTAAATTCTCGGAAGGGAAAAAAATGGAGGTTAAAAGAACATTCTAAAAGAAAAAAGATCAGAAATGGAACATTTGTTTTAAGAATACGAAAAAGGTATTGTTTAAGTAAATTAGACAAGTGATACATTAAATTAAAGGGAATTTAACAGAGTTAAATATAGCGGTTATTTAAGAATAAGGATTTAGTGAATATAGAGGACTAATTTAGAATAAGATAGGGAAATCGCGAAATTAGATCTAATAATGTAACACATATATATATATATTTAATGTACTATTTATTTTATATAAATTACATATTATTATTAATTTTTTTAATTACTTATAAATTATTATTAGCTTTTAAATTCATTTTATGCATTTTTAAATTAATTTCTTAAGAACTTTTCAATTTTTGAAATACGTAATGTAATATTCTTAAGAATTTTGAAATTAGGAATAGTTTAAAATATAGATTTATTGACATTTTCAGACATTATTGTAGTAATAAATAGAACATTTAAATATTGCGATATCTCTTATCTTGTCATGTGAAAAACAAACTCTAAAAAAAAATTTTTAGAAATAATACATTATCTGAAAAAAAAAAATAAATAATCGCTGTCTCCAGGCAGGTGTCAGAATATTTCTCTGATAAGAAAATGGGTGGTGCGTAGTATATGGAATTAGAAAATAAAAACATGGACATGAACAATTTTATGAATAAATTTAAGGAAACTATTTTTCGAATAATTCTTTATTAATTATGGTATAAGGAATAGAAATAAAGATGATAGAAAGTTTGGAAATTATTGAAGTAACTTAAAAAATGTTTCGAATTATTCAGGCATATGTTGTACTGTTTCAGAAAGAAATAAGAAATGGCATAGTTTATAATATATTACTTACCAACATAAACATGTAACTTTATGAATAATTATGTAAAACTGTTTTTTGAATATTTTCATTTTAATTTTACCTAAAAAGTAACGCAAATGTTACATAACAAATTTTGAGAAGTGATAAAAATCTTAAAAAATAGATTTGTTAAAGTTTTCAGATAAATATTGAAACATTGCATTTAACATTATTTATTGCATTTTCATATCTCTCACCCACTAGAAAATTGCACAACTCCAAGAAATTTCTTTTTCGTATTATTGCACTAATAGGCCTGACTGATGTGCGTCAAATGATATATACAGAACAGCACACGGGAAAAGGTGTCATTGAGAAACGATAGATTACGCTATATGCCAGTTTGCCAGCACTTATGGGGTAACAAGAGTGGGGTATAAATTTCCTCAATCCTTTCTATCTCTTTTACGCCTCGATTCTTAACCTTTTGCATCACCCCATTGCATAACTGCAACATACCCACAAGTCAATGTTACTTACACAGTGGGAGTTAAAAGACATGTTAACTTATTGCTGATATCCCCAACAAAGAAGTTAATAAAAATTATTCATATAATTCTCAACAGATGGCGATGCTGAACTCATTTTTTGTGCAAAAAGTTTTATTTATCATTTGAGCAGTTTCACAATGTTATTTATAGAATAAAATTAATATTTTTTTAAAATTAAATGAAAAATTTGTAAAATTAAAGAACAGAGATAGATTTTTTAACAAACATAACTTCGTATAAATTTAAAATTTTGTTAGATATGAAATTTTCTGTATATTGCAAATTTAAAAAATATACCTTTTAATCAATAGATTATTATTTTTGTGTTATTTCAAATGAAAAGCAAATATCAAATGAATTGCTTAAAAGGCACAAAGGTCAACCTAGTGAAAAATATTCCATGCCGAGACTCCAACTCGGGGCATCAGTATAGCGCACTGACGTTCTACCGGCTAAACCACATAGAACGATACCCAGCCTAGAACATCTCCCTATTACAGGTTGGCAAGGCTACAAATGCAGCAGAGATATTGTATGCAAGGCGAATGTTTCTCTTTGGAATAATTTCCATGCATTAATATACTTTCAATCGATGCTAGATTTAATTACGTTTTGTGTTTGCCCCAGGTCGGTTGCTCGTGATAAATATTCCATCTTGTGCTGCGTTGGTAGCCTTGCCAACCTGTAATATTGAGAAGTTCCATGTTGGGTATCGTTCCACGTGGTTTAGTCGGCAGAACGCCAGTGCGCTATACTGATGGCCCGGGTTCGAGTCCAGGCATGGAATCTTTTCACTAGGTTGGCCTTTGCACCTTTTAATCAATTAATTTGAAATTTGATTTTTATTTGAAATATTCTATGTAAGGCGAACGTTTCTCGCTGAAAAATTTTCCAAGTATTAATATATTTTTGTGTTCATTTTTTTAAATTATTTTTACGTGCTTAAAATGACATATTCTAACATCTGGGTAAATATTTTTGAAATCGCTGTTGTTGAATCACAAAGGGTTAAATGTTATACTCTTTTAGGTGCACTTTTACAGCTAGATGCAGAGCTAAGTGCTTTAGTTTTATGCTACAGTAAAAAACATGCCAATCTTCTTTTTCCTCTCCTGTTAAACATAGCATTTTCGAGTTATGTCACTTTTCATATGGTTGAGCAATACGAACGTTCACAAATATTTAAAGAAGAAAATCTAGTTACGCGATAAAAATTTTGTATGGGACATTATTAAAGATCGACCGAAAAAACTTTTTAAGTCCGAAACCGAAACTGACACTAAATTTCGGTAATCTTCCTATTTTCGACTGAAAACGAAAAATTTCCCCCAAAACATTTTAAGTAATCAATACATACATAATTATTAATTAATTATACGTGTATAGAAAAACATTTCTAACAAACAAACGAACATCCATATATATGTATGGGTGTGTATCCTTTTTTTTCTGATGTGCAAAACAAGATCAAAATAAATATTTGTTCCCTCCCTCCCCAAAACTGTGCCTCTCCCACCCCATCTCCCCTAGAAAGTTTTTAAATGGCGCCACTGTTTAAAAATTTTATCTCCGGGTCCCAAGTTGGCGCTATGTGCCTCTGACCAAAGCTTTAGGTTTCATGTAAAGTAAAATGTAATTATTTCATCAACGACACAGAAAAAATTTTTAATTATATGAATTTCATCTAATTAAAAAAAGGTTTTAAGTATACATACTTCGACTGATCTTTTATAATGATTTTTGGAAATGATCATCTGTTACACTAGAAATTTCTCAAAGAGCATTCGAAATACTTCTGCTGTTTCAAACCAAACATTTTCTTTAACTGTTAAGTCTGCAGCTTTACATGAGAGCATGTAAAAGTGTCTTCAAAGTTTAGTCATGTATGCATTTCTTGCTTTATAATTTGCACTCACATCTTAAGTCAGTCATGACTGATAATTATAATTAGTGAAGTTCATATCAATAAATAACGAGTGTCTCATTTGAGCCGATATAACTCAATTCACTGAGTAATGCTGAAAATTTCCGAAAGAAGAAACGGGATTTTTGGGATACAGCTAATTTCGGTCAGGTTTCGGCAGCGTTTTCACCGAAAATAAATTAAACTCAGATTTTAGGCCGAAAATAAAAAAGAAAACGAATTTTCGGTAGACCTCTTGTCATTGTAAAACTTTAAAAGTTTTGAATTATTTTATATTATTTTCACGGAGAATGATTAAGTATTCCAGATTCGTTTGTTTAAATCGATTGTTTCGCGCGATAAACAATGGCTTTTCGCCAAGAAAATCTCCCAACAGTAAAACTAGAAACACAGTTTTTCTCAATTATATTTTTCATTTCTTGGGAGAAATGAGTAAAAGCAAGAAAGAACTTTATATCATCTGATTTCTTTTTCTTTCAAAAAAAAATTTAAGATGCTAAAGAGTTTTTAGAAATAACGGATGGTTTAAAAAGCAGATTAATTGAAGTTTAAACTGGTTTTTGTCTTACGGCTGTCATAAGATAAACCGTTTAGCACAGGATATGGAATTTCAAAATAAAATATACATGAATAATTCTAAATATACATTTTTGGCACAAACCCTTCTTAATTATTGTAAAAAAAAAAAAAATAATAATAATAATAATGTTACGAAATAATCATAGCAATGGATTGTATACTTTATTCAAATGTATCCAAATTCCTTATTGAATGACTTATTTGGGTGAAAATAATTAACGCATTTTTTAATTATTATTTCACAAAATACATGGTGTTTGGCAGATCTGCACAACTTTTCAATAAACCTGGGCGCAGCTTTGCTGACGATCAACGTAAGATTCCATTATATACACAACTCGAGATAAGCAACAATATTGAGTCAATATATTAACGCCAGTGACACTCGCACATCTTTTACGATGAATGCACATGTCATAGTGAATGATATAAAAACTTTGTAATAAACTAGCAGGCTTCGTACTATACATTGGTCGGTTTTTGCAAAATAAACATTAAATCAAATAAAACATATTGACAAATTTTAATTTGTATTTTAAAGCAATACGTATTTTTATCTGAAATGATCTTCCGCATTGCTGAAAATGATACGGCCTTTATTGCGTAATTTTATTTCATAACTTGTAAGGCAAAATTTGGGTGGTTAAGAATCAAATCTTTTAGTCGATTATTTACAGTTATATTTGTTATAGGATAATAGAATAATACGCAATATTCTAAATCAATTCTTGAAAAAATATCTAACTAGCAATGGAGATCTCACGAAAATCCACCCATTAGAACTTTTTAACAAGTCTAATCTATCACCTCATTATCGAACTTTCCCCCATAATTATATAACTAAGCAACGCAGAAGGATATGTAATATACTAAAACCATCCGTGAAAAAATATCTCTCTAGGAATGCAAGTCTCATCGATAGCCATTCAGCAGAATAATTTTAAATATGCTAACTTTCGTAATTAGGTTTGTAACGACCCCGGCAAGGCCACTACGTAATATTTCAGTCACAATGCAATAAAAAGTCTAAAAAACAGCTTTATTTAAACAAATCGGACAGGAAAGTGATTGAGTTTCTTTCTCAAATTTTGCCCAAGACTGCTTAGCAAAAAGGCAAGAGCATTCACCAAATTCCTAACTAAGAAATATTAAAGATTTAACTCACATAAGCCTCTTTGATAGTTCACCTTGATAGCCACACGCTGAAATGACACCATCAGTTGCAACTTAAATACAACTTAAATCTTCAGATCAATCTAGCTGACAACTCGTGGTTGTCAAACAGAACTTTATTTATTCAAGTTATGAATCAAAACTTCTTACCAACGGTGACACTTCACTCACAATCCAAGTAGAGAAAAATTCCTTCATGCTAGCCTAAAACACATCCAGGTGAAGGTACCGACCCAAATCCGAAAACACACTTTTGCATTGCCTTATATACTCTACAGATTGAGCGACAAGCCTAATTTGTACAAAATAACAGCGAAAACAAGTAACCGTAGACTTCAATTGATTCACACATATATTGGGAAATTAGAGTAAAATAGAATAGAAAGGTCTCTGTTTGGCCACACATGTTAAATTTTTGACGTCGTGCACACACTCAAAGTACTAGAGACCCTTTATGAATGAGTCGCTAGTCCATTACAGATTAATCTGATTATGTAACTTTTACGCACAATTCTATAACTAAGCAACATAGAACGATCTGTTACACCCTAAAACCTTCCCAATTAAAAGTTATCTGACTAAAAAGGGGAGGTTACGAGGTTAGCGTCACCGAATGCCATGAAAATTTGTGCATCAAAGGAGTATGGTTAGTATATAAATATATGACCGCCATAAAGCGCAACCCCGAAGGGGTTTTGAGAAAATAAGTCGCAAAGTTTAAGTTACAGTTTATAACCGGATAAATTTCCTTATCTGGCAAGCGGTTCCGTAGCATGATCGGCAGGATGCTGGACTTAAGATTTTTCTACCCGAGTTCAAATCCCGCTCTTACTTGTTTTACGGATAGAAATTTTTTATCAATCATTTTCGAACCGCAATTGAAAAAATATGTATAATAATTGAAATTTACTAAAAATGTGAATTAAATGTATGTTTTGTAGCATATAAGTGCTTTTTTAAGTGTGTAATTTTGCATGTTTAAATATATAATGAAATGCAGAAAAAAACCCGCATATTTATGGTCTATAGACCAGAAATTTTTTGTTGTTATTTAAAATTATTTACAGTTATTCCAATGAATATCTACAAATTTTAGCAGAGAAATAAATTAAAGTAAGTGAACAAATATATTATTTTCATTTTGTTTCCTCATTCAAATACTTCAAATATTTCATGGTTTATTAAAATATGCTTTTATATTATCAATATGATTTTTTTAAGCCACGGATTCTTGATTTTTAATTAGAATAATTGTCTGCGTAGCATTTTCTTTCGGAATTCATTTTTTTTCCTGTTTAATATTTTTATATAAAGCTGTTTAATTATATGAATACAATTTCAACTGCGAATCTTTGCATATTTAATGAAATTAAAGATAAAATAAATAAATAATTATAATAACAAACTAAAAAAAAGTCATAATAAAACACACATACACACATAAATAACGCCTGCATTCAACAGTTAAAGGTATATATAAATATTATACAGACATACAAACAATAAATACAATAAACTCAACTGGAGTGAAAAACTAGCCAGAGCCAAGATTCGAACCAGGGACCACCTGTGGTCCCGGGTTCGATTCCTGGCTCTGGCTAGTTTTTCACTCCAGTTGGGTTTATTGTATTTATTGTTTGTATGTATGTATAATATTTATATATACCTTTAAAAAAAGTCAATTGGAACTTTTATAGACCATAAAGTTAAGTTAATTTTAAAGTTATTTTCTGTTATTTACATAAATAAGCTACTATTTTTTACAGAGAAATAAATGTATATTTTTTTAACGACTTGCTTTTTACCTTTTGAATTTTTTAAATCTTGGATTCTTATGATTATAGTTAAAATAACTGTAAAACCAAAAATCCGAAAATAAAAGTCATATCAAGAATTTTAAAAAAGTGTATTAAAAAATCATCAAATATTCGGAATACAATATAGTAACAAAATTTAAATAATATAATTATTCACGCATGTATAGCAAGTGTTTTAATTTATTTCTCTATGAAATATAGTAGATTATTCACTGAAATAACTGCAGATAAATTTAAATAACAACAACAAATTTCCGGTCTATAGCAGTTTTTTTTAAATTATATATTTAAACATTCATCATATATTTAAACTTTTCATTATATATTTATACATGACAAATTTCGTAGTTAAAAAATCATTTATATGCTACCAAACATACATTTCATACATTTAATTTATATTTTTCGTAAATTTTAATTATTATACATATATTTTCAGTTGCGGTTCGAAAATGATTAATAAAAATTTTCGTTCCGAAAAACAAGTCCAAGCCGGATATGAACCAGGATAGAAAAATCTCAAACCAGCATCCTGCCGATCATGCTACTCAACCGCTTGCCAAAGAGGGAAATTTATCCAATTATAAACCGTAGCTTAAACTTTGCGACTTACTTTTTCAAGGCCCCTTGGGGGTTGCGCTTTATGGCGGTCAAATATTTATATACTAACTATGCTCAATCGATACACAAATGTTCATCGCATTCGGTTGGTTGGTTGGTTGTATTTATGACGGCCAATTATCTGCACGAGGGATATAGGCCCGGGGGGAGTGCCCTTCGTGGGGGTCTTTCTAAGGGAACCTAACCCGTATTAACGCTTGGGAATCCAAGGTTCGAAGAAAACCACGAAAACTCCGAACGATTAGGCCGACAGGCGCGATTGGGATCGAACCCAGCACTTCCCATCGCATTCGGAGACACCAACCTCATAACCTCTGCTTGTAAGAGTTCAAGTCCCATTGAAATCCGCCAAATAGAACCCGAGTTATAATCAGCCGGAATGAAATTGACATTCATATTTTATGTATAAAGTATCTGAATTCTGTGTAATAATAATTTAAAAAAAAATACATAAAACATAAAACATTGTAAATTTAGAATTCCAATGTCCTGATAGTCTACCTCACACATCTTAGTAGGGAAAAGAAGCAAAAACGTTAATTATGTATATATTATTTAAAAAAAAGAAACATGTAGACTGTAGACATAATTGATTTTACAGAAAGTATAATTTAAAATGGATTTTTATATTTTAAAATATTGTTACAGGAAGCTTTTAAATGAGCGCCAAGAAAATTTTTAATTTTGGATTATGGCATCAGGACATATAGCACGTCCCAGTATTTATTATTTCATTCTATTCTTACCACGTTTTGAAATATAATCTCAGTCGTACACTTGTAGTAGCACATTTGTAAGAAAAATCTATCGCATATTTTTTTTTTTTTTTTTTTTTTTTTTTTTTTTTTTGTGTGTGTGTGTAAATATTGATACGATTAACTGTAAGCATACTCTTTAGTCCTATTTCCTTATCAAAAGGTTAAAAGGCCTCACGTTGAAACAACCCTGGTGAATGGGATTTATTAGATTTGTAAAAAATCGATTTGATTAAATATGAGTTTCTAAACTCGTCTTACACAGAAAATCAAATTTTGGGAAATCACGAAAAAGCTCTGAGTGCGTCCATTGATTTCGATTGTAAACCAAGATTTTACGATGGCATAAACACAGGATAAAACTAGTTTTTTGAAGATTGTTGTTTTTTCATTCGGTACAGGTTTACCAATAGAATAGATTGATGGTGA
The DNA here is from genome assembly GCA_963932465.1 of Maratus speciosus. Taxonomy (NCBI): domain Eukaryota; kingdom Metazoa; phylum Arthropoda; class Arachnida; order Araneae; family Salticidae; genus Maratus; species Maratus speciosus. Next base: position 447,113,324 of record OZ010786.1, read on the forward strand.
AAACGCGATTTTTTAAGTTTTAGATAAGGCGAATTTTCAAACTCAGGTCCTCATATGAATTTTTTATGAATAATTTTAGCAACATAGTTTTGCAATATTTTCTTTATTATATGATTAATAATTAATCGATAGCGTATTAACTATCGTGCAAGTAAATATGTTTGTTTCATACGAAATTAACGTAGATATTAAAAATGTACTAAGCATTCATGATTCGTTTGTTCAAATATATAAGTACTTGCAAAATTGTTTTCTTGCAAAGCAGAAAAGAAGATCTGACGCTAAAACACTAGATACACAAGTTTTTGCAATTATATTTTTATTTTGAGAACGAAATTAGTAGAAACAAACAGTTTTTCTGATTTGTTTTTTCAGACAAAGCAAAATATAAGATTCTTTAGGGATTCTAGAAATAAGGGATTGTCTGAAAAACAGATTAATCGAAGGTTTTAAGCAGATTTTTGTGACATTACTTTGATCTAAAAAATTATTAGGCAATAGGATACTGAATTTGAAATTAAATGCACATTTTTTAGAAATAACTTTATGAAACAACGTTTGGAAGAATTCGCTATTAATTATTGCATAAATAAATAAAAGTAAGATTGTAATTTGCCACTTGATGAGTAATTTTGTAAAAATCTTTTTGAATAAATTATTTTTTTTTATTATTACAAAAGAAAATAAATATAAGAATTTAAAAAGCTTGAAGAAATAAGTGATTTTTAAATGGATTTATTCTAGTCTGTAAGTAGGTATTATTTTATAGGTATTGTTTTATAGAATTATAAGAAAGCCTGCAGTTGATATAAAAATCCTCTTTTAAAATAAAAATACTTTTTTATGTGTATTTTTAAAAAATATATTTTTTAAATAATTTCGTTTTAATTAGTACCTAACAAAATAGCTTAATTTATTTTTTCGTAAAATTTAATATTAACTCGAGGTTAACGAGAAAGACAGGCTACCGCGGTGCATTCCACATATCATTTTTTTTCAGATCACTGGAGTCACGTGATGATCGAGTGACCAATAAAACTGTGCGAAAAGAGCATCACGTCAATCTAGCGGTTTGTAAAAAAAGACAGGTGGATTGCATCACGCTACCCTGTCTTTTTCGTTAGCCTCGTACTAACTCACATGACACATGAGCTTACCACTATAATATGTTTTTAATGCATCTCATTAAAGTTTTAGCTCTAGAATTCTTTATTTCAGTTTCCAGATTGTAATTCAACCGACAAATAGAACGAAATAGTGAAATACGACTGAGCAAAATCATGCTGTGCTAATTATCAAAAATGATGCTGGAATTTGGCATTTGTTCAGATGTTGCAGACACAATAAAGGAAAATAAATGCTATTCCGTAGTCATAGCAACAATTTGTTTAAAGTTGAGGCTTTCAGACTAAAACAAAACTCTTTTTTTTTTTTTTTTTTTTTTTTTTTGTGAATGCGTTTCCTAAAAGAAATATATGTTTTCAAAGCACGTGAATGTACACCTTAACAATTAATGCGGATAATTTATCTTAAATATTTTATTGATTTTTCTGCACTTTTGTGTTAAATAAATAATAATGGTTTCTATAACAAGATAGATTCCTTAACGAAACTCGACAAAGTCAACAAAATACTTACGTGTTCGAAAATTTATAAACAGTAGTTTTAATTAAAATAGCGAGTTGTTACATTGATTCTCGTTTTGATTATTAAACTCTTTCATTTAATTCAAGCATGTTTTGGGTAGATTTCGTAAGAAACACTACCTATTACTCTATGTTTAAATTTCTCAAAACAATTTGCAGATCTACGCCGATCATGACCCTTAGAACCCAAAAGCACCCTTCCAGTTCAAAACTTTATCTATTTATCTATCTATACATCTATATATATATATCAATTTTTATGGACACGATAACTTCCATAATTCTGCACAAATCTCTTCCAAACTGATACATAAAATCAAGGGGCAAGAAATCTCGGTCAAGTTCATTAATGGGCAAAATCGGATCAAGGGAGTGAAATATGGAGGGGTTTTGTGAAAACCGAAAAAAAACATAACTTCCTTATTATAATACATATTAAATCAGGTTTAAGTTGTTAGTAGTTCTAGGAAAAGGCCAAAATTTATGTATCACAGATTTTAGATAAAATTAAAAATGTGGTCAAAGGGTGAAAAAAATAGGCGACGCAGAAAGTAATGTCAAAATTGAACCAAGGAGATTGAAAAAGGGAGGAGTTTTGTGAAAACGAAAAAAAAAACCCATAACTTCTTAATTATATATGTCCATAACGCATCAAATCAGTTTAAAGTTATTATTACTCCTAAATAAAAAGGCCTAAAATTTATGTGTCACATACATTTGATAAAATTAAAAATGTGCTCATGGGGAGGAAAAAAAAATAAGGTTTTCGGGAGAAAAAAATTCCTAACTTCGACAATTCTCAAGATATCAAATTCACTTAAACATTTTATAAATCTTCTTAATAATATCTACAACTTTTATACTGACAAATTTTTGATGAGATTAACTTCTCTTATCGCAAAAAAAAATTAAAAACGAAAAAAAGGTGCGGAATTGAAGAAGAAACAAATTCATAACTTCGTCAATTCACAAGATATCAAACCTGATTAAATTTATTATAAATTTACTTAATATTATCTACAATTTTTATACTGACAAATTTTTGTTAGGACCAACTCTTACTGCAAAAACAAATTAAACAAAAACAGGGATTAAAGAAAAAATTATCAGGTTAACACGATTCTGATAAAACCAGCACTTAACAGAAAAGTAAAATTAAAAACTCGTCAAAAGCGACCAGATAAAATTGTTAATCTGGGTTTATCTCAAAGTTGTATTTAGTTTTTGTTGGTGAAATTTGTACTTAACTTCAAAATATACCTCCGCATGTAGGCCGAGCAAGCAGGGATTTTTTTTGTATGTAAAGAAAAAACAATGTAATCCATTTTAATCTACACCCTGATAGGCTGGGAAAATACAAATGACTTTCAAAAGTGTTTTTTCGATGACAACACAATATTTTAATATTTTAATAACTTAATTATCAATTAATAATTTAATTTTAAAGGAATTTTCCGTTAGCTCGCCATAGGTGATGAATCGACAACTGTTTTCTGTAACTTGTACAATTGTATACGAGTTGAAAGAACAATGGATTTAATCATGCTCCAATAAACGTTTGCAAAAATATGCCAAATGGATGCGAAACTGCAACAGTGATTCATTTCAAAGTTTTAAAAGTAGAAAATAATGTATAAATAGCAATGAAGAGTGCAATATTAAAAAAAAAAATACGCTTTTATAAATAATAGATTAATATTAATTAATGTACGGTTATATCTTTATCAATCTAAACATTCTAAAAAAAAAAAAGGTTAAATAATTTTTAATTTTTTTCTTTCCTGCTACCCTATCTTAAAACAGAAACAGAGTTATTAACAAATTCCCTTGTTTGTGCTTTCTACCAAGAGTGAAAAAAAAAAAAAAAAAAAAAAAAAAAAAAAAAAGTGGGTAAGTGGGATCACAGATCGCACTGAGGGTTTCGTTTAATATTCTTATCAAAACACTTTATCCTTTTGCAAAATGTATTAGTTCCACATTTCGCAACCAGGGTGCGCGCACTCTACTCTACACAAACATCTATCCGAACAAAACTTCGTTTTGAAAGCTACCCGTTGATATATTAGTCGAGGGGATCAGGCTCATAGCACGCGAGATAGGTAGGCGCTTCTGGTTGTAAAAAGTGGAAGTGAAAGATGTAAGGCTATGTGCATAAATGAAAGAGCGGTCAAAGGGGTATCGCAAAAGTTAGAATAGTACCCACTGGATGCAATGGGAGGGGGGGGGGGGGTTAGAAAAATTGCCTAAAATACACAACTTAGATCCCGAAGGGATTTTGAAAATTTTATGATTTTTTGTGTGATCGCAAGTGTTCTGCTATAAGTATGCAAAATTAGGCTCAGCTAGAAAAAAAGGTAAAATACGCAAGTTAGAGATCAGAAGGGTAAATATAAGACTTTTTCAAAATTTTGTGATTTGTCGTTTGATGTGAGATGTTCAGCTATAAGTATGCAAAATTTCAAGTCTTCAACTGAATTAGGGACTCAGAAAAAAAAAAAAATAAATAAATAAAAAAAAAAAAAAAAAAAAAAAAAAACCTTAAAATACACAAGTTAGAGACCAGAGGGGTAAATATAAGACTTTTTAGAAATTTTGTGATTTCTCGTTTTATGTGAGGTGGACAGATATAAGTATGCAAAATTTCAAGTCTTCAGCTTAATTAGGGGCTCAATTAAAACAAAAAGACTAAAATACACAAGTTAGAGCCCAGACGAATAAATATAAGACTTTTTCAAAATTTAATGATTTCTCGTTTGATGTGAGGTGATCAGATATAAGTACGCAAAATTTCAAGTCTTCAACTTAATTAGGGGCTCAGTTGGAAAAAAAAGCTTAAAATACACAAGTTAGAGCCCAGATGGGTAAATATAAGACTTTTTCAAAATTTTATGATTTGTCGTTTGATGTGAGGTGTTCAGCTATAAGTATCCAAAATTTCAAGTCTTCAACTTAATTAGGGGATCAGTTAGAACAAAAAGATTAAAATACACAAGTTAGAGCCCAGAGGGGTAAATATAAGACTTTTTCAAAAAATTTTGATTTGTCGTTTGATGTGAGGTATCCAGCTATAAGTATGCAAAATTTCAAGTCTCCAACGTACATAGTTTCTGAGCTCTGTGACGGACAGACAGACAGATAGAGGAGCTAGACGAATAGGGTTTCGTCAGATGAACGAAACCCTAAAATGCCTTGACTTTTGCATATTCGAGTTCGGTGCCCACGCATTTTAGATGTAATGTATTTAACCATATGATTAAGTAATGAATGAATGTAAGCAAGAATACTACGTATTAACTATGGTGTGTTTTACATGTGAATATTGAAAAGTTGAAAAATATTTATTAATTTAAACCACTCTGAAGTTTATATAAATAAAAAAGCTAATAATGATAGATTATAGGGGATGGTAGTACACAGTGAGAAAAAAATTATTATTACTTAACGAATGGTGGCGTTTTTCATTCTTTTGAAAAATTATTACTACATTTTTAAGGTAGACATTAATGTATGAATGGTTTTTAAAAAGTTATTTATAAAAGCACAGAAGCAGCATAACGGAGTATCGGAAATTGTCTCACTGTGTACTACAAGTGGTACACAGTGAGAATTGTATATATTTCCATAAATCATGCATTTTTACACTCTATCAGTAATTTTCTGCAGTTTATGATTTCTAATTCATATTTCTAGATTTTCAAGATATTAAAAATATGAGTCTCGGATGGATAATAGCAGACCTTGGGCTACCTTAATGTAAATTTTCAGCCTCTTATGTTTAGTAGATTATCCTAGCCATTCACGCCCATATACACAGAGAGAAAGAGAGAGAGAGAAAAAAACTTTCTTTTATTAATAAACTACTTTTTTTAACATCATAACCACATAGTAGGTACATAGTGTGACGGGTCTCACTGTGTACCACAACTGTGTGTCTCACTGTGATACTTTCGTTACGTTACAACAAAATGGTTTTCACATCTTTTGCTACAATTTCATGACTTTAAAAAGTTTATGTCGCTTTTTTGAAATAGTCTATTATTAGATATAGCTAGGTTTGGTTAAGTAAATATATTCATATTGAAGTAAATAAACACTAAAATAGACTTTTATGTAACTTTAACCACTATAAAATAAGGAACTATTTACTATTTTGTCGGACGAGTAACTGAAATGCCGAAACTAGATCCACGTGTTGCATAAAATGAGGTCGTTATGTGTGCGTGCCAGCTTGAAGAAAAAGTTACAATTACATCTCAAAGTGGCTGCTGTCTCACTGTGTACCATGTCTCACACTGTACTATTCTCCCCTATATGGGATTGATCATATATATGGAATAAAAGTATTTTATTTAACATTTAAATGAAATATGTATATTTTTTATAGTTTAAAATGAAATTTTATTAAATTAAAAAAGAAAAATTAAAAGGAATTTATTAATTTTAACCACTTTGCAGCGCAAAGACAATTTCTTTATAATAGTAGATTTAATACATATGGGATACAAAATATTGTGTTTAACTTTTATATACAAAATATATTTTCGTTCTTAGTTTAAAATGAATTTGTATTAAATTAAAAAATGAAAATTAAAAGGTAGTTATAAATTTTGACCACTCTGGAGCATATAGTAAATCAGCTAATAATGACAGATTATATATGGGATAAAAAATATTGTAATGAACAGTGATATGTAGCGTACAATTTTCAATCATAGTTTAAAATAAATTTGCATCTTATCTGTATTCATTCGCAAATGTCATGGTTTATAAATCGGTTTCTTCCAATGAAACCATTTCCATATTTCGCAACTACGTATGATTAAATTGCGGAAAAATCTGATTTATTTCAGAATAATAATTTCCTTTCAATCGAGTTTTAAGATTACTTCCGGCCATGCAAGCACTTTTATTTAATTATAGGAAAGTTTATGCTCTTTCAATAAATTCAGTTACGAAAAGGGACATTTAATATTAAAGTTCTTAAAAGTTACGTTTCGAGCAGAATGCAACTTTTGTAAAAGTTTCTCAAACTAATGATTAAAAGAAAAGAAAAACTTATTCACCTATTTAAAGTTCTATATTGGGTTTAAAATGAAAAAAATCCCATATAAGCCAAAATGACTGATAGATTTTAAATTTCCAGTGCTTACCTAGTGAATTTTCATTCTAAGACTGTTCATAGTTTAACAACACCTTTAACCCTTAAATGCCTGAGTTTTCAAAAATCATTGTAATAATGTTTTTCGGCTTTCATTTTTTAAATAAATCATGGGAAAAATACTTAAAAAAATCATATTTTGTTTTAAGTATAGTTTACGGCTAAAAAACAGTTTGTGACTAATCGGCAATACTGGTGTTTAATTGAAAAAATAATTTGCCTTGATAACATTTTATAATATTAAACCCACAAGAATTTTGGGACCTATAATAAGAAATAAATTTCACTTGCACATTGCAGGTCAAAATACGGTATTTCGCAAGCTCCCAAACGAAACAAAACGAACAAGTAGCAACAATTGAAAAAGTAAATCTATCTTTATTCTTAAACAGCACATGTGTTGCCATCTACATGTTGAAAATCAATTTAATAATATTTTCAGAATGTATTTTATTGACAACATTACGCATTATAGCTTCAATATTATTCTAATAGTATTTTAGAGCCTAAATTGGGTATGTTGGCGAAAAGCAACACCAGGCATTTAAGGGTTAATATACTAATGCATTAACTCGTTTAAGGATGTTTGAATGGTGCGAACACCGAATTTAAATTATGGCACCTAATTTTTTTAACAAATTTCTGGTGTCATAATATACGTGAAAAAATATGTTTAATTATTGTTAAATAAATTTGTTCATAAATTCTGATGTCTCTCAGTTATTTCGACATTTCAGCTGCAGAAGTATACTTTGCCTCGAAAAGGATTATTAAAGTGATATTAAATCTATTGTGAACTGACTGTACTAGTTTATACTATATTAATTTATAAAAATATATATTTTAAATGTATTCGGGGATTTTCCCGTCGTTCATCATTGCGCCAATTCGAGACAAAATGCTTCATTTGGCGCGGCAAAGAATGATTGATATTGCCAAATTGCGAGAGCTATTTCTTTTTTTGTGTTTTTCATGGGTACAGGTGACACCCTGAACAATTAAATATTCCTTATTGCTTTCAGTCGTACCACACTACTTACATACTTTGTTCTTTATGAGACACTACAGTATTTCGGGGGATTTACGCTTAAACTTTTTTCATCCTTTTTTAAAAAGTTTAATTTGTTTTTAATTTAATATTTTTAACAAAATTTACTTTTACGTATAAAAAAAATAAAAAATAGCTGACCAAGTCGCATAAGTTGAAGTTTAACTGAAATTTTACGACTATGAAATCTAACGAAAATAGTTATTATGCTTACTGTTGATATAACAATATGATAAAGAATTATTTTTAAAGACGTATGTAACATTAAGTCTATTTTTTTGTACTTTTGTATATTATATTGATTGATAATAATTTTTCTTTAAAATGTAGTCGGGGTATTTGGTACCGTTTATCATTGCGCCAAATCGAGACAAAAGGCTTGTTTGGGCGAGGGAAAGAACGATTGATATTGGAAAATTAAGAGATCTATTTGTTTGTCTTTTTCATGTGTACATGCGACACTCTAAACAATTGATATTTTTGATTGATTTCAATCGTAGTACACTACTTATGCTACTTTATTTTTTATGAGACACTGCAGCATTTCGGCGGATTTGCGCTTAAAAAACATCACTTTTTTAAAAGTTGCATTTGTTTTTAATTTAATTTTTGGCAAAAAGTACTTTTATGTATAAGAAATTAAAAACAGCCACCAAGATCCCAAACTTTAAAGTTTAGCTAAATTTCAAGGTGTATCTAACGAAAACAGTTAATATGTGTACTGTTGATATGACAATTGCATAAAGAAATTTTTTGAAGACGTAAGGGAAATGTCTTAGTCAAAATGATTAAACAGATTATAACAACTTTCTAGTATTTTTTTATTATTTAATCATACATTATTCGTCGGAATAATAGCTGATATTTTAAATTTAAAGAGTGAAAGACATATTTGAAATAAAATTATCATCAACAATATAAAGAATTTTAAGATTTAATTTTTTTTATTACTAAATGTTAAATCATAAAAAAATTTCATGATAAGAAAAGTATATACAAGCATTATTATTATTACATGCAGATAATTGCAAAAAATAGTTGTTTAGATTTAAAAAAAAAAAAAAAAAAAAAAAAAAAAAAACAGTCAATGAAAATAAGCGTCTTAAGAAAAAGGAATCACACATACTAGATCTATGTCAATAGTTCTAAATAGTTATCTAAAACTCTCGCATCTCACACATGCCTACAGATCGTCAAGTAGTTTTCATATACTGTAGTACACTACGAGGCATCTGGAAAAAGTGTGAATAGTTATAGATTTCCACACTGCACTCAAATCAGATGTCACTTTTTTTATGGCTGGCATTTTTATGCTTATGGCTTGGCGGGATCATTTAGAACGAGTTGTTATTTTGATCAGATATAACTTATTTTTGAATGATAATCCATTTATGTATCATATTCGATAATAAATAAAGAAATGAAAAGAAATAAAAGAAGATAGGTTAAAAAAAAATACGCTTTATTTGAACTGCATAACAAATTATGAAGCATTAACTAACAGTTATATAGAAAACAATCTTAATACTTTTCACAAAATCTATCTAGAATTTTAAATAATGAAAAATAAAAGAGTTGAACTTCTTTGGTAAAAATGTGTAATTAATTACTTATTACTATTACATTTAACATTTGATTAGCTGTACATTGAAAGTGTCTGCAGTTATTTTACCGATCAAAATTGTTATTTGCCTGTATTACGTTTATTTATATTTTGCAACAAAGGGGAATTAATTAAGAAGTTTTTTTTAAAACCAGTATAAAGTTTTTTACGTCAAAAATAATGATTATTTTGCATCGAGTATATCATTACCCAGACATATGCTATGGTATTTCCAATTTCACCAAATAACAATTTTCATTCTCTTCAGTTTATACTTATTTCAAAACATCTTATTTCTAGAAATAGGAAAAATTTAGAAATTTAACTCCCAATTTATTAGTAATATATTTTGGACGATGCAATTTGATTATTGGAGTTTATTTTTCGGCAGCCCAAGCCCTCTTTTATCAATAGTTGTAAAACTACAAATGTTTCTTTTTTTTTATAAGAGGTACTTTTCATTTCTTGTTTCCATTAAACTACATTGTAAATATTTTTATTTTTAGTCCATTGCTCATTTTTGTATTTGAATCAAAATTTATTGCATATATATATTATTTTCGAAGTTTATTGAATTGTACAATTATTTTTCATCAATTTATTTTTGTATTTACTGTTCACTATTTTGTTATTATTTACAATATGACGATGGATTATACTTCTAACTTAATTTTAAATTTACATAATGTTATTTACATAATGTTATTTACATAATGTTATTTACATTAAAACAACATTTTGACCTTTAACTACAAATATACTTGACCTTTTACCACGTTGGACTGTCTGTTCACTTCCTTTTTATTTCCACTAACGCATGATTTTTACCATATTTCCTATCCTCTTTTACACTGTCTAGTTCTTAAAATTTAATAGCTTCCTGTAAATGTACTTTTGTAAGTAAACTAATTTTTTGTCTTCCTAGGAATATTATTTAACAGATACTACACAATCTAAATCTTTTATCTAAAATCTTTTATCTTTAATAAAACTATATGAAATAACCTTCTTTTTAGAGTAAAATAACAGAAGGAAGTTGTTTAAATTTTGGCTAAACCATGCTGAAGCCTGTGTAAGGGCAGTTGGAAGTCCCTATACCTACCATGTTAAATTAATGTATATTTTCTCATATATTACCAAAGATATTCACTTGAAGGTTTTTATATACATACTATGACTAATTCCTAATAAAGTGAAGTCAACTTTTTAAACAGATATGTTTTAGTTATTTTAAAAAAAATGTGTAATAAAACCACTTTTAAATAACAAAAAACTTGCATTTTTCAAAAGAAAATACTTTTTATGAAAACTCTGTACAAATGTTTGTAACAAAAGTTCACTTCAGATTGATCAGAGAAATCCGAGAAATATTCTGTTACGATTGCAAATAATAATGTGTAGTAGTTTCTATAAAGGGTACATCGAAATTCAAAAAGCAACATTTTGAGAAAATTCAGTTTAAAGTTTACGCATGTAATGTTTATGTATGATGTTAACAAACTGTATTACTTAAATTTCTTTAACTTCTTGTTGTCATAGAAAAAAAAAATTAATGTACCATTCAAAAGAGGGAAAATAAAGGACTCAAAATATTAAAAGTATAAAAAAACGACTTTTTACCCGACTGAAAAGAAGGGTTATGTGTTTCACTCCTATCTGTGTATGTGGATTTCTTTATACCCTCGAAACATCCCAACGGCTGGATGGATTTTAATGAATGGGGTCTCTATCAATTCGTCTTAACGGTCCGATGGTTATAGGCTAGGTTTTGTTTTTATAAATTCAAAATGGCGGCCGTAAAATACAAAATGGCGGTAGAGACGAGAAAAAAAAATTACGTACCCTATTGAGTGGCATATCATTGGATAGGTCTTTCAAAATGAAGACGATGTTTCATTAACTATTTTACAGTCAGAAGCTCCGTTAAAATATTACATAACCTGGAAGTTGTGTATGTAGGATCTCTAGCTTTACTGCAACTCTAACCATCATAGATATCTATAGACGTCATCAAAACTGTGTTTATACATAGGAACTAACAATTAAACACAACTTAAAAGTCATCAATACAAGTAAATAAAAAAATAGATAAGTAATATAAACAAGTAATATAAAAAAAATATATTTCTTTTAAGTCAATTCCTACTTAGGTCAATAAGAGAATTTTTTTCTCTCCCATTCTTCATACCTCGGGTGGCGCTTAAAATGCCTTGATCAAGAAGAGATCTCTCTCGGTCTTAAAATACCTTGATCAAGAAGAGGGCTCTCTCGATTAGTGAAAATTAATTAATTTAATTTAATTAATGAATAGATATTTGAAAAAACTGGATTAACATCAAGTGTCATACACTACAAGTTTAAAAAAAATTTATTTGAGCTTTATTGGGTGAAAAATAAGTATTTTATTAACGATTGAAAATTTGAACAAGATATATATATAGCGAGAGTGTGAGCTAATAGTAGGAATTGAAAAAAAAAAATAGTTTCACAATTATGAGAAATAATTAATTAGTTCGCTTTTTACGCAGTCGGGTTTTTTTATTTTTTAAATTTAATTGTTTATTTCAAATATTTTACTTCCAACTGCCCTTAATAAACATCTATAGAATGCCAGAGTTAGTTAATTTCGTACATGGGATCTTCCAAGAATTGTGCCTATTTATTTTCTTTCATAAATCAACAGTCAAAAGTTCTCAGGTAACACCCACGCTAGATTGCATCATTTTTTACCTCCAACAAAAATTTTTAATTTTTTTGGCATAACTTCTGCTCTATTAACCTTTTCAGTAGTACATCTGTTTATGTGTATTTATTTATATGACTCATATAATATGTCATTATATACAAGTTCTCATGATTTGCTGCATGAGGAATAAAAACGCATATGCATGTTGTACTTGATGTTCATCAGGGTACTAGTGCAATCTATTAGCGAAGTTTAAAAACATCTTTTTAATGCCTTATTTTTAAACATTTTTAACATGTTTAGTTTGTGGGATGCTGCGGTTGAGAAAAATAACAAGCTGTTGCATAATTTAAGGTAAAGAAAAAATAACCATGGCTCCCACGGTACTCAAGAGACAAAACTGCAGACTCCTAAAAAGGGCTAATATTCGTTTGCATAATGTCATCAGTATTTTGTGCAGCATTCACCAAATGATCTACAGTTTTCTTTATTCTCCTTTTTAATTCTTTATTTCCATTGATGTTATAATAACATTTCTTCACAGTACAGGGGAAAATATTCTATATAAGGATTCCCAATCATTAAATTTAGATATTTTTATAATAGTAGTTAGTAATAATCAACTAAAAATTTTCATCTTAATGAAAAACCGCAAAACCAAAAAAAGCTAAGAGTAAATATCATATATTAGTGACTATATAAATTATATGCATATATATTAAGAGTATTTCTTACATATTAATTAGCTGACCTGCCTGGCGTTTTCCGGGCACGTGATAATAACTTTTAATATACTTATGTCAATCTTGAAGGATTTTTTTATAACTAAACGAAAATAAGCTATTCGAATGCTATGGGCCCCACTGAATTCAGTAGTGTACACTCTCGATGGGGTATGTATTTTTTAAATTTCAAAAGAAAATATATATTCGGACAAATGAAGAGTTATGGGTCCCACTGCCTTCGGCAGCGTACACCAGGAGTAGGTCTAATGATCTGGTCTGTTTTATTTTAAATTTTTAAACGAAATACAAACCCTGAGCCTCAAATATACCTAAAATCATCATTGAGTGAATATATATATTTTAAAAAAATATATTAAAAACCAAATCTAATAATGGAAACCCTCCGCCTTCAGCAGCAAAACAGTGTTTCCTTCAAAAAAATTTTTCATCACATCATATCATTTAATATTAAATAAAAAGTTTTTATTGTGTAAACGCTATGAAACTTTTATGAGTTGTAAATATAATATTACCGAAGCCTGTTAATATATTTCGTACTAAAATAGGGATACGCTTATTTAAAATTCATATAAGAAGCACAAATAAAATGCACTATAATTGCTTGAAGGTACTTACAGCATCTATGCACCTGCAAGTCATTTCCTATAGGTAAATTTAGCACTAGAATTTGCCTTTATTTTAGGGATATATAGTTTAAAAAGGTAGTACTTTTCTTCCAATTGATTTTTTGCACATGGAAATCCTACAAGATTTTTTGTATTTTGAAACTGATAATTTTACCCCTAAATGTTATTATATCTAAACCAAAATTTTATTAGAACAACAGCTGAAATGTTAGTTTAAGGTATTGCAATTTTAGATTAATAGAGAAAAAAAAAACAGTTTACATTATTATTGCGAGTAAGAGTGCGGAATTTTAACCCCCATTTTTTTTTTCAAACTGATAATTTCCCCCCTAAATCTCAAATTTTCCGAACCAAATTTATACTCGATCATTAGCTAAAAGACCGGTTTTTCGTGTTGAAATAATGTATCCTGAAACCACTAAAATACTGAATTTTTTAAAAGGAGCATGCTCATATCAAGAGGAGCATCTTTACTAAAGTTGAAGGCTGGATGAACGAGCAGAATAACAGATGGAATTGATATGCATTTTTCAATCAATATAATATAACTTTACGGAGAGTGCAATAATATAAACTCATTAAAATACATTTCAATCAGTAAATATTCACACGCTGTAATCGATATACACTGCTCAAAACAATTAAAGGATATTTGAAGTTTTATATAAAATAAAGATATAAACGAAATTTTTTTTGCCGAAAATAGAAGAAGAGAATCACAAATGCAAATTTTTCTAGTTTTCAAACTGTGGAGTATGCAAATTTTGAGTTCGACGTCAAAAACGTCGCTTCAGCGGCAGCGAATGAAATTTGACTTTCAACTGGATAAAAGAGAATGAAGACAAGGATGATCGGCATTCAGTGATTGCTTTGTTTCGATGAGTACGATGTCTCAGCGAAGTCATTTGACATATTCAGAAGCTTTGAGAATTGTTGGTAGGTTAGAAGGGGGCCAAACTCAAGCCGAAGTAGCGCAAGCCATTGGAGTGTCACAAAGTGTCATTTCCAGGATCTGGAACCGTTTTTTTTAGAGTGGATGTGCAGGCCAAAGACCAGGGCAAGGTCGTAGACGGGCAACAACGCCCAATGAAGATCGGTATTTAGCGTTAACAACTCGGAGACACCGAACCATGAACGCTACTCTTCTCCAACAACACCTTCGCTCGGCTACAGGCACCACGATTTCAACTCAGACTGTTCGAAACCGGCTCCATGCTGTAGGTCTGTATGCTCGCCGACCGATGGTATGTGTTAGATTAACATCAAGGCATCGTCGCGACCGCAGGGAGTGGGCAACCGAGCATGTCAACTGGAGGAGAAATGAATGGAGCAATATTCTGTTTTCTGACGAGTCCCGTTTTTCTGTGCATTCGGATAATAGGCGTATTTTCATCTGGAGGGACTGTGGCAGTAGGAATAATCATGCGTTCGTGCACGAAAGTGTCAGATTTGGCGGTGGAGGAGTTTTGGTGTATGGTGGCATCTCCATTGACGGGCGCACTGACCTCTACATCATTCGAGATGGAGCTCTGACTGGTAGCCGATATAGGGATGAGATCCTCAGACCTATTGTAGTCCCTTACGCTGCAGCAATCGGAGATAACTTCATTTTAATGGACGATAACTGCAGGCCACATCGTGCAAACCTGGTGGAGGATTTACATTTGGAGGAAGGAATCGTTCGAATGGAATGGCCAGCGTGTTCTCCAGACATGAATTCAATCGAGCGCGTTTGGGACGCTCTAGGAAGACGAGTTTCTGGCCGCCAACAACCCCCACAAACTCTCCAAGAACTGGAAAGAGCTCTTCTGGAAGAGTGGGGCAGAATACCCCAACTCGTCATTAATAGCCTCATTGATTCCATGCCTCAAAGGTGTTCAACGTTGCTGGCCGCCCGTGGAAACCATACCCCCTACTGAAAATGATTTTCTTTGAAGAAAACACCTTTTCTTATTCTTTTTTTCTCATATGCACAAATTGTGTTTTTTCCTTTAGTACACAAATGCGCAATAAAATGCATTTTTTTCTGACAAACATGTGTAATTTATTCTCATATAACCTACTATGTCTGTCGACCATGTATCAATCAGCTAAACAGTTTACCAGATACAAAATCCACCTAAAACTTCAATATCCTTTAATTGTTTTGAGCAGTGTATCTTGAGTGAGCCTGCAAACGAACCCTACATTTTAAAATGCCCTTCTGCAATAGGCAGCATACTTTGGATGACTGCGTTAAAATATATAATTATCGTCTTACCTACATTTTTTACACGGTTTGTGCCATTTACTTTTGTTTTGTTCTAGAGAACGTATAGGAGTTAAATACGTTAATTTCCACAAATCACCTAATAAATCAACAACTAAATATTTTTTATGACACTACAGAAGTTTAAACTACTTATAAAAATAAATTAAATTAAGCAAACCTCATAAAAATCCAAAAATTACATATAACTGTTGCCGTGTCAACTTGTAAAGTGTCTTCTAGTTATACTTTATTAACACCTCAAAAACGTTTATGAGAAAAATAAAATGTATCATTCATTCAATAGCTTTTTTTTCTAATAATATAATCATTTCTAGTATTTTCAACTAGCTAGAGACAAGAAGCTAGCAGTTTGTAAATTTAGTAAGTGGTACCTAAAATAGATTATAGGTAACATTTTCAGTATTAAAGCAATCATCAGCTTGAACACAGTTTACAAAAAGCATTTTTTTTTCGGTAGGTACAAAACCATCCATCAAGATTTTCCCTTTAGAATGACATTATTTTTTTCTAATTTGACTAAATGTGACAACGCTTTACAGAGGTGGTGGTCAAACTACACATCGTACTTCCACAGAATGAACATGGAATTCCTGAAGGGAGTTTTGGAAGAAAGTAGAATAAAAAATTGGCAATGGAAAAGATACTAAAACTCTCATATATTTATTAAAATTATAATTATGTAAACGAAATTACTTGGTAAAAGCTTAACGTCAATAAAAACTTAGTAAATATCCCATTTAATATCTGCGAAAATGAATAGAAACTCTAAACTCATAAAGTTAGTAATTTATTAACAGTACTTAACGTTCAAAACTGACCGTTCAGCGCTTTTCATGCGTAAAACAGTTTCTCTTTCAGCAACAATATTAACAATCTATATATGACGTAATACTGATAATATATGTTAGACTAATTATTAAAATCTTTTGTGATTGAGGTTGCCAATTTGCATTCCTTTCTTTCTGCGTAGAACACGAAAAATCTGAGCCAAAGTTGGAAAAAAATGAGTACTATAAACTTCCGAATATCCGCCATCCCCTTTAATATATATATTTTAAAAATTAGATACGAACAAGGGAAATTCAAATGCCCATAAACCCGAGTGAGGCGGTGCTATTTTGATTAAAATGCTTGCCTGACGTCCAGTGCCATCGCTAAAACTTTTTATTGGTGGAGGAGAGAACCTTAAATTGCCAAGTCAATTTTCAGTATTTGCCAACTCGTTTTATAATTTTGCCAACTTACCACAGTTAGAAAATGTAATATAGTTCTTATTTGTTAAAAATTCAATAATATTCCGGATTAGTTCTGTAATTTTTGCAAAGTCTGTCAGAAGTAGAAAATATATTATAATTTTAATTAATGTTTTAAACAAATTTGCCAAGTAAGTATGTAAATTTTCCAAGTGTAATAACATTCACGAATATTTGGGCCCCCCTTAGCGAGGCCCCTGATGACGTCAGGAACAGCAGCTAGAACATATTTCTGCGGATGTAATCACAGACTGGCTTAATTGCGACAAGAATGATATTGGTTGTGAAAAATTGACGGATCGCGAAATTATTCAAAATGTTTTGAGTCCAGAAAAACCTGAAGTGAATGAAATTGATGAATTGGGATAGTAATATCCAGCAGTCAGTCATGCAGACTATGGTCTCTAAATGCAATAATTGGTTTGAGCTGCAAGAGGAAGCCAATACAATTCAAGTACTTTTTATACATGGAATTCGTAATATTACTTCAGCAAAGCACAAGGCAGAACGCAAATGTATAATGAATTTCTAATGGATGAAAACAGGTATAACATATTTATTCGGTAAAGTTCGAAATTTGCCTGATAAATAGATTTATTATTATCTGTTATGCTTTTTATTAACGAAAGTAGAAAACAAATAAAAAATACCTTATATATTTTATAAATTAACATACAGAAATGTAATGTTAGTTAGTGTATCGTACTCTTTTTCGATTATTCGTCTATTTGAATTATCCACCACACCGTCGGTCGTTCCCATGAGTGACAGATAATTGCATATAGACACATTCCTTATAATTTTGACGATTGAAGAAACTTTATAAAAACACATATATGCAGCATTGAGAATCGAAGTGGTATGACGTGCACCATTATCCATAGCTAATTAAGATGTAAAGTTAAGAGCCTCCACTAGTCATACGAAGACACTCGGAAGCTAATGTTAAGTCTATGGGAGTGTTCTTTTCAAATTTCTCGTTTGATTTTCAATAGATTTATTTTTGCATAGAATAGCTGAGGTCGATTTCTAAACGTCATTTTTTTATTTTTTAGATTTTGGCCGCAGATTTTTTGTTACTTTTATGAGGTCAGGTCATTTTATATTTCAGATTTTGTCCGGAAATGACAATATCCTCATAAAACAAACTGCAATAAGAATCAAAAAGTGAAAAAGGATCCCTTTAGAGATTGATTTCGGGTTTCTTATGCAAAATAAAATATAATTTAAAATATGGAAATTCAAACGAGGAATTACTAAAGAACGCTCGAATGCGTTTAATATTAACTTGCGAGTGATTTCGCGTAGTTATGGAAAACTTTTTATCGGATCTCATGCATTTCATAGCATATCATAGATGGCAAGCGCAATCGACGTATACACATTTTCAACATATGAGTTGTTTTGTTATGGCACCGAATAAATTGTTGTCTGTAAAGCAAGTTTGTATATCTCAAACTTGGCCGATAAAAAAATAGGACTTGATCCAGCTTGGTTCTGAAAACACGTCATATATGTAATGAAATTATAATTATGTGAAATAAATTATACTAATAACGCTTTGAAAGTGTAAGAAAGAAAACTAAAGAAAATACATTAATTTTTTTGTTAATCCCACGAATTGTGCCTAAAATAGATGCTACTGCGGTTTTTATTCTTAATGCAATCGCTTCATCATAAACACAGTTAACAAAGTAATTTTCTTCCTTTTTGATAACCCAAAAAAAAGTAACAGATTTTCATTTTGAAGTGACATTATCTTTTCTAGTTCAACTAACTTTGACAGCCATGTACAGCAGAGGTTTGCAACCTGCGCATCTCCCGCAATAAAATACCTGAAGAAAGGTTTATAAGAAATGCGTTTAGGAGGAATAGATTATTAATAACTTTGACAAAAAAAAAGAAAAAAAAAAGAAAGAAAGAAAGAAAAGGTGAAAACATATATAAATTACTGAACTCATAATTTTGTAAGTTGAACTACTTTAATAAAATTATAAAAGTGCAAAAAAAAAAAAAAAATAAAAATAAAAATAAAAATTAAAATTAAATTAAATAACTACCGACAATACATTATTAGTTTATTAACTTAGAGGTTTGTACTTGAAACATATAGTAGAGTGTTCATCATTCGTATAACAGCCACTTCTTCATCAATGTAATTAAAATCGTCTTAAGTCGAATATTCCGACGTAAAATGGGCACTTTTAGTGCAAAAGAAATGATAAGAAATTTACAGGCGCATGCTATACGCAGTTAATAAATATGGAGGATTAAAAATTACGAAAAAAAATTATGTTCATTTATTTATGTGAGGAGAAAGAAAAAAATCGTCTCAGATTTCAATTTTCGAATGACATTGTCTTTTATAGTTCAACTAATTTTAACTACGGTTAGTCTAATTATCATTCTCCGCAGAAGACCCACATTACCTGAACGAAAATTTGGAAGAAATTAATTTGGAAAAAATATTTATAACTTAAAAAATCCCACAAAAATACAAATATGTGTATTGTATTTATATTTATGTAAATGAAACTACACCAATACAGAGTATTACTGATTAGAAAGGAAAAAAAATCGTATCAGATTTCAATTTTCGAATGACATTTTCTTTTATAGTTCAACTAATTTTAACTTCCTTTAGTCTAACTATCATTTTCTGTAGAAGACTCACATTACCTGAATGAAAATTTGGAAAAAATATTTATAACTTAAAAAACACCACAAAAATACAAATATGTGTATTGTATTTATATTTATATAAATAAAACTACACCAATACAGAGTATTACAGATTAATATTTATACTCTGTCTGCGGCAATAATGAGGAGCACTAGGTCCGTCAAAATGCTATGGGTACTGCACGCAGGACAGATATGATTGTGAATTCATTTCTACGAAACGCATAACTATTATTTGGCGGTGATGCAAGCTGCGTTGTTGCATTTAATTTATTATTCATGTTTAAAGCCGACATATGTCAATGACTGGCGGTTTCGAAAATTATTATAAAACGAATTTATTATGCATTATTGGTAAATAGATTTTTGTATAAATACTGAATAATTGAAGTTTAAATCTTGTATATTTATATACGGTCGATGCAGTAAATTAAAAAAAAAATGTTACAAAGGATGTCAGATTTAAAGAAGTTGTTAATATGTTATAAGAAAATATATGGGGCATTGAGATTTGATGTAAATGAGATCCATTGATTCACACAATGAAGTTTTAAACGATTTTTTTCTTTTGAAATAATGATTTGTTCGACGCTATATCCCTTTAAGGGGTCTCAGGACTCTTAAAGCCTTAAAATTTTCGAAATTTTAATTTTTTTAGATATTAAACTACTATCTTTTCTGAACATTTTGGTATAAATGTTTCCTTGAAATTCCTATTAGAACAGAAGTTATGGCTTTTAGAATTATACACGCTCAATAGCCGAAGCGACGTTTCAGAAACTTTGAAGTCAATTTTCTCCAAATGACGTTTTTGGGCATAACGCGCACGATATCTCAAAAACTTCTGAATTTTTTTTCATAAAATTTTCAAAACATATGTTTCATGTTAGTCTGTATAAACTGAACCTAAAATTTCCTTCTTATTGTTGAGAAATATGTTATTTATAGGTGATTATAATGTTGAAATTTTCTAAATTTTGCATTAACTAAATACAACTTTGTATTAAAAATAGAAAAATGTAATGCTTTAAATACAAATTTATTTAGGTTCAGAGTAATTATTATAATGTGAAGCATAAGTAGGACCCAAAATTTTCCTTCTACTTGCAAAATTTATTTTGTAATCGTGCGCATAATCTGTTATGCCGATTTTCTGCTCGTAAAATGTCTGACATTTTGGAGCCCACTGTAAATTCTAATTCTGCATCTTGTAATTTTCCAAATACATGAAATGAAAGAACATACTTATAGCTTTCATCCCAATATAAAATTTTGTCTTAAAATCAATTACATTTCAAGATATTATATGTTGAAAATGGTCTTTTTTTTTCGATTTTTCCAATTTTAAGAGTCCTGAGACCCCTTAAGACCCGGTGTATTTGTAAACAAAACTAATCATGCCTGTAGAAAGTAAAACATGGACTGCAACCGCTACCTGTTGATGAAAAATGATACTTTACTCTATCTGCAAACCAGAACGATCGTCCAATTCGAGTTTTTACTATAAACGACTTAGAATCAAACAATTAAATGAATGCCTAACCCGCATGATCGTGCGGGTTGGGTCTTAAAGGGTTAACAAACTATCTCATAAGTTGACTATGTAAGCGACAGATTGCCCTAGTAACCTATGAATTACATCGAAATACAAAAGAGCTATGCAACTTCTCCTTCAAATATTTCTGTATAATGTTTTATGAACTTGATACCGGGTGTCACAAAAATGACGGATGGATTTTAAAATTCCGTAGCTTGCAAACGGTGACAGGTATTTAAAAAAATCTTACAGGAGTGTTATGTAAGATGTCAGGAGTTTTTTTTCAGCGATTCTCAGTTTTAGTTACAAATAGCATCGACAGATGGCGCTGCAAGCAATAACCGCTAAATCCAGGTTCGATTTTTCGGCTTTTTTCTTCTTCCATGCTGAAAAAGGAGATTAAAATATATTGAATGGATCCCAAAGTACCAAAAAACAGGTCTGGACTGAGCACATGTTGCTCTCAGTGCCATCTATTGTTTGAAATTCGAACTAAATTCAAGAATCACAGTACAAAAACTCCTGACATCATACATAACCCTCCTGCAAGAATTTTTTTAATATCTGTCACAGTTTGGAAGTTATTGAATTTTAAAATCCATCAATCATTTTTGGGACACCCGGTATAAAGGGTGTCGCAAAAGTCCTTGTCACATTTTAAAATTCAATAAAAAATCAAGTAATTGCCGTACTGAAGTATAGTTTGGACTAAAATTCTTCTCACCATGAAAAGTGTTTTTCAAGCGAATAAAAAAAATAGTTCCTATCACATCCCATAGATGGTCCTGTACCTTAAATTAATCAGAAAGAAGCATAAAAAACTAAAGACAGTAAGTTACAGATCAGTTTATTTTGTCAAAATCAGTTAAAGTGTAAAGATTTGGGCAATCCATTAGCATAATTCAATGAGTGCACTTTTTGCAGCTCGAGCCACATTCATACGGAGCTCCAGTTCAATCCACATGTACGCTACCATTGCTTGTGGAATTGACTGGCTCACATGCTTGATTCTCCTCTTCAGTAATTTAATTTCAGCCACAGCAAAAGCATACCCTCTGTGTTCTTCGCTGGGAGTCGTCATTTGTGTGTTACAGCGTCAAATTTAATCTGAAAATCAGAAAAAACGCATGTTTGAAAACATTAAAACCAAACATACGGACAAGTGGCACCATCTAAGATCGAAATTTCGAACTAATTATTTTAATTCGCTTGAAAAAAAAACTTTCCATCAGAGAAGCATTTTAGGCAAAACCGCACTCCTGTACAACAATTAATTTTTATTGACTTTTAAAATGTGTCAATTATTTTTGGGACACCCTGTACTTTGATTCTTTATGCTCCATATCTATATTATAAAGGACAAACGTGTCCGTGCTGACGTCATTTTGGCAGGAGAAACAGCAGACGATTATATTTAGATTTTACTGCAATTTTTTAAAACTTGTAATTAACGAACATTTTAGATTTTTAAACAGTCGAATAGGCAAAAAAATCTACTTTTAGATACAAATTGTTTAAAAAAACTGTATCGCAATTAACTTGAAGACTGTATCGCAGATTACAAAATTTTTATGTTTTTTTTTTTAATAATTTCCAAGCTTGAAGGTTTAAAAATTGATCTCTATCGCGTTTAGACGATTGCGAAAGATAAATCCATTTTCACTTAAATTAAAATAATAAGTTCAGCATTTGCTTGCGACTTATGTTCCATAAAGAAATTAAAACTTTACCAATAAATAAATAAAATACAAAATATAAATAAAGCATAAATCTAAATCACGTAATCGAACTCCGTGCTTAAACCACTGAAATTATCAGAATCAAACAGGAACAGGCTGTTGAATATAGCAATCTTTGGCGATTTCTTTTTCTTTGGTGGTTAACTCCTGGCACGAGACCAATGCGAAAGTATTGCTTTTTAAAATTTTCGAAACTTTATTTGAATGTATAATTGCTATTTTTAATATAAAATTGATTTTTGGTATTGTTAGTGAGCATTTTAATAAAAGATATTAAATTTTAAAAAGCCATTAGAGTTTTTAATAAAAACATAATGGTTTTTACCTGTATTCTATAACCTGAGAAGCACGGGTTAATAACCTAGTAATTTTTAAAGGGAAAACTCTCTCTAGCTATGTTTGTTTTCTTTCTGAGAATTCAAAATTTTCTTTTCTTACTCTCCTTGATTATATTTCGCAACGATTGTTTGTACGTTCAGTTTTCCACCAGACTCTAGTACCATAAGGCAAAAATAGAAAACCTTTTAAGGCAATTGATTATGTGTTAATTTTCTTGTTTTTATTATTATTATTATTCTTTAAATGTCTTAAACTTCCCGAAACAGTGCGTGCAATATGATATTTTGTGAAATTCTTTACAATATATGTTTAATTTTTGCAATTATTGCATTGTGCAATCCGCCAATCAATGATATTTTCAATATAAAACAACAAATTATACATTGATTTGAGAATTTCACCGAAAGAAAGTTAAAAAATAAACTTCTGAGACTTTGAAAAATATTTTATTAACTTTAATTAGTAAGGAATTTGTTAAAATATTCAGAAATTTGCAGACATAAAAAAAGCAAAGTATTTTATCAAATTTCATCTAAAAGTTTGCAATTAACTCAAATATTTTAACAATTACTTCACCGATTCCCTCTTTTCAAATATTCGCCGGCATTAGAATGAAATTATATTAAAATATAATTAACTTCTCATAGATTTTAGTTCATATTTCTAATTGATTTCCCTAAAATATTTAGTTTGAAAATTAATTTCTTCATTATTATTTCCTCTGTTTGGAAAAGCAAAAATTTCCAGACATGAAGTTACTTGTAATTAAAATAACATGGATGCATTAAAAAAAAACCTACTGATATATATAATTACAGTTTTCTGAGATGAAAGTATATTACTAAAGATGAAGAAATTAATTAAAAGCAATTTGTAAGTTCCTTCTTAATATTGATGTTAAATCTATGAAGATTTCATAATTACTTTACATCAATCATCTCAAATTCAATTAACGTAAGTGTACTCAAATCTCATCAGAGTTTAATTAGTAGAGATAGTCAGTCGACGTTTCAATGATGAAGTCAAAATAAAAGTGATACAGATTGAAGCATGCATGTTTTATTTATTTTTTAATGTTAATTATTTAAAGTTTTAAAATTATGGAATTTTTTTTATCTCTATACAAAATTTTTCGACAGAGTGATAGCTGATATTTTAAAGTTGTTTAAAGTTCTCGAGAGTTTTCAAACAGTAAAAAATATATTTGATAGAAAGTTGAAGGCTTTTGTTTAATTAAGGTAATGAATAAATTTAAGTTATGCTAAGAGTTAAAGAATTACACCATGATTTATATACTTTGCAGTTACGTGTTTGCGTTTTGTGCACTTACATTAATATTCGATATTATTAAAATGGTTTATTTCATAATTATGCTAAAATGCTCTAGAAGCTATAATAATGAAATAAGGAATTATATAGTTTAGAGTTATAGTTTATTACTTGTTTTTATGCGCATATAATGTTATTCGATATTCTTAAAAGGTATTATTTGTAAAATATGGTAATATAAAATGTTATATTCTAATGGAATATACAGGGCTATTACAAATGATGAACCCGATTTAAAAAAAAAAAATCATATTTTCGAAACTACTGCACATATTACAATAAGTGATACCTGAATTAAAAGCGAAATATACTAAGTTTTTTTCAGCTACAAATGTTCGAAGTGTGACCCTTTTGTTACACGGCATACGTCCAATCTGTAATCCAGTTCGTTTCAAACATTTTGTAGCATCACTCAGTCAATGGTTCTGGTAGCTTCACAAATGTCTTCTCTAAGTTCTGAACACTTTGTCTTCGGCATCGGTAGTGCATAAACAACGACTTTGATACTGTCAGAACTTAAACAACGCATTTGAGCAGAATTCAGACCCATTGACAGAGTAATGCTTCAAAATGTTTGGGATGAACTGGATTACAGATTGGACGTATGCCATGTAACAAGAGGTCATACATAGAACATTTGTACCTGAAAAAAACTTGGTATATTTCTCTTTAAATTCATGTATCACTTATTGTATCATGTGCAGTAGTTTCGAAAACATGATTTTTTTTTTTTAATCAGGTCCATCATTTGTAATAGCCCTGTATTATGATAAAGGAATATATCGTGCATTATATAAAACGAAACAAAATATTGAGATGATATTAAATTACCCACCCATATAATTATTTAACAAAATTTAAAATAAAATTCAACGTAATGATTTAAGTTTAATGAGAGGAAAACATATTTTTCTCCAAATATATTTATCATTAATTACAAATATAAAATCAATTGAGAGAAATAGGATACAGCATTATTTAAAACAAACTTTATGCGCTATTACCCAAAGCTGTTTGGAAAAACTTTGCACAAAAGTATAAAAACTAACACGGAAAAGGGAAAACACACTCATTACGTATTTATAATGCACATAGAAGCATTTCCCATTGATTTACGACTATATGTTTTTTTGAAATTTTTATGATTTCTCCCCATTTTTCCGCTTATTCTGCGCGTTTTCTCTTTTATGTTAAAATAGTAACAGCACATTTTTTTATATCATGGTTCTTTGCATATTTTACATATTCTTATAGTTTCAAAAAAAAAGGTAGTGTAAAATCAAGTTATAAGGATTATTATAAAGCGCATATTCAGTGAATTCTCAAAATTTGATATAGGTCTGTGACGGTGCGTTATTGGAGAATATTTTCCTTTCTTATTTTAAAACATAATGTTTGTTATTAAATATAGAGAATATCACTAGTCGGTAATAGTGACCTTCAGTAAAATGGTTAATTGGCTTCTACACTTGCGGTACCATACCAGTTGACGTCAATTCGTATAGTACTGTCATTCCCCAACAGTAATATACTTTATTCAATTGCAGAATCTGTAATAGTCGTCTGCGATTAAATGAGGAGTATATTATTTTGAAATAGTGGTACTTAAAATGAATATTGTTAGACAATTTGTATGAGACAGCTGAATTGTGAACATTATGTTCACATTTTGTGAAATCAAATATACAGGGTGTTCGAAAAATCGTGGACACGTTTTAAAATTCAATATAAAATCGAGTAATTTTTGTACAGGAGTGCAATTTCGACGAAAATGCTTTTCAGGATGAAAAGTTTTCTTCAGGCGAATGAAAATAACTAGCTCCAAATTTAGATCACAGATGGCACCACTTGTACGTATGTATGCTTTCAAACATACATTTTGTCTCATTTTCAGATTAATTTTGAGGCTGTGACACAGAAATTTGGATTCCCAGCGCTGGAAGTAGTCATTTCTGTGGCACAGCTTCAAAATTAATTTGAAAAAAAAACAGAAAAATAGCATGAAAATGAAAAGGAAAAAACGGACAAGTGGCGCCATCCATGATAGAAATTTAGAACTAATTATTTTTATTTGCTGGAAGAAAACTTTTCATCCTGAAAAGCATTTTAGTCTAAACTGCATTCCTGTACGACAATTATTTGATTTTATATTGAGTTTTAAAACGTGCGCAGAAATCTTCTGCTTTTTCACAGAACTGTTACGTAATTCCACATATCCATGTCATTACGTAAGAAATGACATATTATGTTTTTAAAAACATACCTTGTTTGACACTGATATATGTATAAATCGCATTACAAAATAATACTAAATTCTGCAGTATGGATCCTCTTCTTGTTCAGGAACTTTCAAATTTGAGTACTCTTAAGCGTTTCAAATGTTTTTATACTACACGTTAATGCAAATGATGATGAGTCATAAGAAAAGCTTTTTTAAATGCAGTGGTTTAAAAAACGTATTTATTATTTATTTCAAAATTTTGACTAGCTTTGTTTCGGACTTTGAATTTGTATGTCATAGAATATACGTAAAATTAAAAAAAAAAAAAAAATAGAAAAAAGCAGAATTGTTGTGATTACTTTTTGGCATCTCTAAAAGTTAACTATTTGTTCATATTTCTGTTGTCTCATATAGCATGCTATATTCCTTAAATTTTTAGTACCACTATTTCCAAATAATAATCGTCTCATTTAATTACGCATCATCTGTTAGCTATCAGATATTATTAAATTGTAAAAAAAAAAAAAAAAAAAAAAAAAAAAAAAAAAAAAGAATTGTTGCGATTTCTTTCAATAGTATTAGAAGTGAACTAAATGTTTATATTTCTGTTGTCTCATACATGGTATGTAGCTCTTTAATTTTTGTACCACTATTTCTAAATGATAATCTCGTCATTTAATCATCAAACCTCATACCTGTTAGTTATCGATTATTAAATTCTAAAAGAAAAGAAAACGAATTAATGCTATTTCTTTTTATTTCACAAAAAATGAACTAAAGTTGCCTATTTCCGCTCTCTCATACAGGCTATACAAGGACTTAAATTTTTTTTTTACCACTATTTCCAAATTATAATCGCCTTATTTAATTACGCGTCATCTATTATCTATAAGGTATTCGTAACTTTAAAAAAAAAAATAATAGTTGCGATTTCTTTCAGTTTCACAAAATGTGAACTAAATATGATTAAGGAAATTTGATTAAAGAAATTATTGTGTGTACCACTATTCATAAATAATAATCTTGTCATTTAATCAAACATCATCTGTTAACTATTAGATATTCATAAATTGTAAAAAAAAAAAAAAAAAAAAAAAAAAAATGTTGTGATAATTTTTGATTTTAGAAAAAGTGAACTAAATACCCATATTGTTTGTTCCATACGGGGTGTTGGATATTAATTTTGAGTACCACTATTTCCAAATAATAATTAAACCATAGAAGATTATTGTATATTCTATGATTAAATAGACAAAAACCACTGTTCCGAATAATCGGCACTAAAAATTGGTTGCCAATTTAGCTGTTTTTCGAATGTCATTATTTCCCAATAGTTATACTTTCTATATTTAGTGACAGAATGTTTGACAGAATAAAAAAAAGTGAACTTTATTATTAGGAAATATTGGTATTTAAAAAGCTGCAAAAGAGGATGCACTGTAACAACACTCCTAGGGAATTAATACTTGGGCGAATATCATAGAAATTCGCTTCGCATCCCTTAAAAACTCATGATAAAATTTCACCTTACACTTATTCGAGTTGTAAAAACTGCTTGATAAAGTATTAATTGCTGGAACTGAATTCACAGCTGAGACATTGGTGGAAATCTTCCAAATATATTCCTCGCAGACGCCTACAAATAGAAAGGTTGATTTATTCTCATAAACCTTGTCACATTGCCAGACTGAGTGAAGTCGACTAAGCATTGTGCAGTCATGGGTGAAAAAAAGAGTTTTCTTACGTAGCTTACCATGTAAGAATGTAAACTATTGAAACAAATGGAACAGCTTTTCTGCAAAAGTTAAGTGTTAGGGCGATTATTATCTATTTAATGAATGGGGTTATTGTTGATAATAGAAAAAATGCGTTGTTTAATATTTTTTATTAGTCATCTTATTCATTTGTTTGGGAAAATTATTATTTTTTAACGCTTTCCTACATAGCTGGATTATGCTCGTGACATCAGTGTTTTTATTTGCGTGCTCTTGTTTTTGTTTCTGTATGCTTTTTCACGGACTTTAAAGAAAGGAAGTTATACAATTTACTGGCATATTTTTATATGTATGTCCATGCAAAATTTTGAATAGTTACTTTGTTTTTAAAGCTTCTTCTTTTGTTATCTTTTTTGCGTTCTCTTGTTTACGTTTCTGTATGCTTTTTAGTGGACTTTCAAGAAAGGAAGTTATACAATTCACTGCCATATGTTTACATATACGTCCATGCAAAATTTTGAATGGATACTTTGTTTTTAAAGCTCTTTTTTTGTTGGAAAATGCTCTTACTTTCACTAGTTCTATCTTAATTATATTAGAATTTAAAATTGGTATGTTTTTGTTTTTTTCAGTTATTATCCTTTTTTAATACATACCAACACATTTGAAAATTGTTTATGTCTTTCATGTATTGCCGTATTTTAGTCCAATTGTCTTGAAATTATGATTTTAACGGTTGCTATAGAATGTTTGCTATTGCAAAGGAAGTTCTTAGAATTTATAATTCGTATACAAGGATGGCAGAGATGACCGCTCCGGGAACCCAGCTTTCGCTTTAGAGTATAAGTGCAGTCCCGGGGAGGAGATAATTCGTATACAGGGACATTCAAAACAATACCAGTCTATAAGGAATAAAACATTTCCGGTGAATTACATTAATATTAAGATATTTCAAACCAGTGTTGCCAGTTAGTCAAAAGTCAATTTCCCCAAAATTTCTGAAAATTTCACGAAATGAATGTTTTTTTCCCCGAAAAAGTCCTAACTCAGTTTCTACTCAAAAAAAAAAAAAAAAAAAAAAAATTCAGTATTCAGTTTTCCACTATAAAAAATGTTTAACTAATTAAAATTCAATTTTTTCCTTTTTTGAAAAAATTCTCCATTTATAAAAAATAAACATTTAAACCCGGCAGAATTTTGCATGCATATTCGCAGCTAAACTAAGGGAATGAACACAGACTTCTCATATAAGTAGACCCCATTTTGGTAACCTTTGCTTGATGCATACATCTCTGACCACCATCACGTGAAGGTGGCAGAGGTAGCGTGCAAACTGGTTTTTCTCCCGCCAAAATGTTTTCCGAATTTCTCCGGATTCCTGACGAAACATGATTACGTCGGCGTTTGACTTAATTTGACTGCACTTTTGCTTGCCAATAAAGAGATCACCGCCAAAAAAGAACACACTTTTGGCGATGAAAGCGGAAACATGTTGGATTCAAGTTCTGGCCGAAAGAACAATGGTATTCGCTCTTTACTCCTATCTTTCCTGCGTGGAGGGATAGTCCAAGGCAGGTCGTGATGCACTTGTGATACGTGTAAACAGTTATGTTGTAAATGTCGAACATGACCACGAGAATAATGACTGATATCTCCGACATCTGTATTATATATTTTTTTTTCCAAATCAATATCCAGTTCGAGGCAGATCCAGTGTTGTCAGATGACTAAAAATAAACTTTAGATGAAATAGTGAAAAAAATTCTCCAAGTTTTCCCCCAAAACTGTTGATGGTCCCTAACAACTTCCCCATTAACTACTTATCCCCAAAAGGTCCCCTGGGGTTCAAAATTCCCCAAGATGGGGACAAAATCACCAATCTGGCAGCACTGTTTCAAACATAATGCAGGACTACCACAGACGACTATTTTTATATTCTATTAGCAGCACTATTTTTACAAAATAAGTTTTGTGCTATATTTCTCTTGCGCATGTTTACACATCATTTGTGAAAGATTTCTTTATTGATAAAGCGGTGCGAGATAGAATTAAAAAAATAGGTACGCATAAATTCCTTAAATCATATGCATGTCTGCACGAAACAATTCACACATATTACTGGATATGAGTAGCAATTAAGGACTAAAAATAGAAAACACTGGAATTCCAAAACATTAAAAATCCTATTTTTTACGAAAAAATGCATAAGTGCAAAGCTTAACAAACAGGACATCATTTGTGAAAGATTTCATTATTGATAAAGCGGTGCGAGATAGAATTAAAAAAATAGGTACGCATACATTCCGTAAATCATATGCATGTCTGCACGAAACAATTCACACATATTACTGGATATGAGTAGCAATTAAGGACTAAAAATAGAAAACACTGGAATTCCAAAAAATTAAAAATCTTATTTTTTACGAAAAAATGCATAAGTGCAAAGCTTAACAAACAGGACATCATTTGTGAAAGAT
The DNA here is from genome assembly GCA_963932465.1 of Maratus speciosus. NCBI lineage: Eukaryota > Metazoa > Arthropoda > Arachnida > Araneae > Salticidae > Maratus > Maratus speciosus. The sequence goes on from OZ010786.1 coordinate 447,144,401, forward strand.
TTCTTTATTGATAAAGCGGTGCGAGATAGAATTAAAAAAATAGGTACGCATAAATTCCTTAAATCATATGCATGTCTGCACGAAACAATTCACACATATTACTGGATATGAGTAGCAATTAAAAACTAAAAATAGAAAACACTGGAATTCCAAAAAATTAAAAATCCTATTTTTTACGAAAAAATGTATAAGTGCAAAGCTTAACAAACAGGAAAACTCTTAAAGTTTAAACCCTAGTTGTAATGGTTAAAAAAAAGTCGAAAGATGTTGTTGGTTGAATGTGCCATCTTTCAGTGCCATCCCAGCCTGTGTCATCTCAGTCTGTGGATGAAGTAAAGTGGAAAGCGCTGAAAGTAGAAGTGATAAGACGCATGGCGTCTGGTGTCCATTACACAACTTGCCCTTGTTGTTACTGTTTGCATCAATTGGATATTTTAAAGCAAGTTGAAATATATTTAAAAAATAAATACAATAAATATTTACAAATAATAATATTAGGTATTTAAACACTAAACGAAAAGAAGCTAGGTACAGCCGTGGAAAAAAAAAGTAAATACCCCCTACTAACTCCTCAACAAATTATCGTAGAAGAAAGTTACTGGTACCGGACGATTGGAAATAAAGTCTACTTTTAAATGATGTATATAAAATTTGCTGAGGGGGCCATCTACATATTAAAACGAATCCAAACTTCATTTTTTTTCAATGGCAATACCCAAATTTAACGATATATTTCAAATCTTCAGTTCAAACTATGCCTAGAAACGAAATTTCAAGTCATTTGAATGGTAAGTTTTTGAATTATAGACATTCAAAATTGAGTGCTTCTAATTTTAAATAACATTTTCATATTTTTATTTAAATCTCCTGAAATTATGCTCCGAATGTGATAATTTTTTGTGTGGCAATAATACTAATATACCCAAACATAAACACGTTGAATTTGCAATTTTTATAATTTTATGATATGATTTATGAATTATGAAATTAATATTCGAAAAAATTATGAATTGCAACCTACAATTTTTATGATGGATTTAGATTTATTAGGTCCTGCTCTATGGAAATCCCAAATTTCACATTTTTCTTCCAAGTAGTTTTCAAATTATGCTTAAAAAACGCAAAATGATGGTTTAAGGGGCCGTCTATGATAGAAGTGACTAGATATTTTGAAATTTCTTACGCTGTCCTCTAATCTAACATGCTTCAATGACTGCTTGAGTGTCGCTTAAGGTGCCTTGATCAAGAAGGGGACTCTCTCGGTTAACAATCGAGTACAGAACTTCAATTTGGGTACAGCCCTTAAAATACGCTCGTTTTAAAATAATTAATTTCTCGGAAACTTATCGTACGAATTGCAAAAAAATTGTTTTTAGATTAATTGAAGGGTGTAGAGTTCATTTATGCTGTCAGAATTGTGTACTACTATTGAAAAAAAAAAAAAATATGGTTCGTTTTAATATGTAGACGGCCCCCTAAGCAAATATTATATGCATCATTTAAAAGTAGACTTTATTTCCAATCGTTCGATACCAGTAACTTTCTTCTACGATAATTTGTTAAGGAGTTAGTAAGGGGTGTTCAGTTTTTTTTTTTTTTTCCACGACAGTACCTATATTTTAAATCATTTACTATGAGCGTAAAAAGAGTGAAATGGAATACGCTGTAAGTACCAGAAGTAGGAGGTTCTTCTTTTTTCGCTCTCTTGAAAAACTTCCTCTTTTGGACTTTCAGCTTTTTTTTTTTTTTTTTTTTGTCATCAATTGCTGAATACGGACTTCTGTTGATTTTAATGTTTTTGAATTGTATAAGTATATACTATATCTCATTTCATTGTATTTCAAAAAATAAATTTCTTAACAATATTCTCTTAGAAAGTGTTTTGAAGTGTCGCACTTGAAAAGTATTTCATAAACTATGCCTAATTAATGATTCTCGTTCATATGCCTTTTAAAAGCACTAATTTCCGTAAACACTGAACATGGAATGTGTTTTAAAAATACGTAGTACCTTCAAATAGTCATAGTATCGTGTATAGCTCTTTTATCGGAAAACATAAAATAATTTAACCCTTGGAGGGGCAAGCAATAATGTTTCTGTAATATTGAATTCTCACCGGAATAATCGAAAAACTTTATTTTAAAATAAAGAAAAGCAATTATTCAACATTTCGCACACAAAGCTAAAAATGTCAAATTTAGTTAAAATTTTCTGGTGTGAATCTTGTTTATATTATTTGGGATATAATGTATCCCACCGACCAACAGTAGGACATTTTGACGATCTAGGTGGACAATATTATTTCGTTGCAGCTTAATTAGTTTTTGCTGTTTTTGTTTTAATGCATCACTAATGAAATACTCAAACAGTGATAAATATTTGGTTATTTAACAACAATGTCTTAAAATAAAAATACAGAGTGCCCCCTAAAGTCCATACCCACCCTCTTAACTGCCGAACGACTGCATCTATATACATAAACATTGTGTCTAGATATAGTAAAGATGGTATGCGCTACTAGATGGGACCGCTTACTGCGCCACATGGTGCAAAATGGGGGCTTTAGCGTTCCTACCGCGAAAACGGTTCGAAATATGGAATAAAAGTGAATGACAAATTTGTAAAGCATCTTCGATTTAGTTCGAAAGGACACCTTGTGAACATGAATGCCAAATGAATCTCGTTCTGAGCATGAATCTCGTTATTGAGATAGGAATATTAACTCAGCGGTTTTGCACCAGGTGACCCTAGAAGCGGTGTCATCTGCTATAGCATAGCCACTTTACTATACCTAGACACCAGTTTTATAAGAATAGCTGCAACCATTCGGCAATTAAGAGCGTCGGAAGGACTTTAGTGGGCACCCTGTATAATGCATTACAAATAATGCGTTAAACATACTTACTTTACAATTAAGTAATAAACAATTTAATGCACACATGTAAGTTAACATTAATTTCTTTTTTGTATTTTTGTCTACTCAGAATTTCTCAAGAAATTTGTGTAGTCATCCTGAAAAATAAAATTTTTATAATAAAATCATATTAAAACAAAATTAATGTTTGGTGGTACCCTGTAAAACATATAAATGCTACCAAAATTATTTTCGGTTGAAAAAATGCTGTTGTGTGAATAAATAACCTATATAAATTTTATTCAATTTGAAATAAAATTTCTGCATATAGACGGTAATGTATTCGAAATTTTCATGTGTCCCTGTAAAAGAAATACAACTGCTACGCACTTTGTTTTCAATTTTAAAAAATGCTATTGTGTCTCAATAACCTATAGTAATTTTGTTGCAATTTAATTAAAATTTCTGTTTTTTAGTAACAATCTTTCCGCGATCTTTTGTGTGGCCTATTAAAAATGGATAATTTTTTACGTTCGTCAAATTATAAGTTAATAGAATTGTCATCAGAAAAATACATGTAGGCAAAGTTTCAGCTCAATCAGATAATTGAAAGTGGTTTAAAATTGTCTTGCAAGATTTGAACTAATCTTGTATGTGGCCCTGTAAAAAGAGCGTAACTGCTACTTCCATAAATTACAGTAATATTGCATTGTCACCAGAACTACATATTCTGAACAAAGTTTCAGCTCAATTAGATTATTGAACTTGGTTTAAAATTAACTTGCAAGTTTTAATCTAAATTTTTGTGGAGCCCTGTAGAAACAGTATTCTAAACAAACAACTACGTTCTTTAAATTATAGTAATATTGTATTGTCATTCAAATTATATCTGTATTCATTGTTTCGGTTCAATGGGATAATTAAAAATGGTTTAAATTTATTTGTAAGATTTGAACTAAACATACATACATGCACTGCAAGTTAATATGATGCTTGTTTATTAATAAAAACTTACTGATCTGCAGCTATCTGAAGGAGTTTGTTTAATTTTTCAATACTTCACGAATGGCACTTTGATTTTTAAAAAACGCTTATTGCTGAATAACGGTGAATAATTTATTAAAAGTCAAGATGAAATTTGTAAACAACATCCTGGATCATCCAGAATTACAGCCTTTGAAAAAAGCGGTAAAGCGAGTTTAATATCGCTGATTTTCAAACAAAAATCGGTTAAATCTGACCTTGACAAACCTGTGACATGTGTTCAGCAAACTCGTGCTTTAAAATAAAACAAAATGGACATGACGTGCTTTAAAACTTAGAGGAAGTTAGTGCAACTTTTGAAACTCCCTCAAACCAACTGCGCAAACGTGTTCTTCACGGTCATAATTAATCGACACCTCTGATTTTTTTTTTGACAAAACCCGTATGGATCTCGAAAATATGGACATTCATCTACCAGTACACGGGGTTTTGTCAAATTCCGAGACAATCGGAAAAATGAATTTTGTCCACCTAGACCATCAAAACGTCCCATTGTGCGCCCCTCAATGGGTGAAGGATGAGGTAAAATTTTATCGTTGCCTACTGTTCTTCGAAAGGAGCGATATTGAGAAGAATGGAATTTAAAGTGAATGACTTTAACTATAAAGGTTTCAGCAATAACACTCTCTTGTGCTAAACCACTCTCCCGAAAATACGTCAGATGGTGTGCAATAAGCAAGTATCAGTCCAAGTAAGTAAAAAAACAATCCAATGCTATTTTTTTTTTTCCAAATTGTTCGATAGAAAAGCTCGGAATGAAATAAGGTTTACATATACAGTAGAACCTGGATTATCCGAAATAATTGGGACCGACCATTTTTATGATAATCGAAATTTTTGGGTAATCAAGAATGCTTCAATTTTAAGATTAAGGAGAAATATATGCAATATTTCTTATTATGGTAACAAGTGCTTAATATAAAATAAAGCAATAGGAAAAGGAAAAGAAGCCAAAATAAATTACCTGAATTTTAATTTTTAATTAAGCACCTTTTAGAAATACGACAAGGATTTGAATCAATGTTTTGTTTGCCGCAGTTTCGATTGCCTTTGCTTTGAAGCTCCATCATGGAGTTTTTTTAATGTTAATAGTTCACCAGTATCACAGTAATATCAGTCTTTCTGCTGCTCCAGCCATGCCAAATCTTTTGCAAAACATTCAAAACCTTCAGAATTGCTAATTTGTTCATTTTCTTCGTTCAATTCCTCAGATTACTGGAGCTCAAGTTCAATTCAAAGGAACTCTAAGAAAGGGGATAGAAAATATTTACATGTACTCGTAGTTCGGAAAGGATCTCTTGTACACAATGAATACGTTAGTAAAAAAAAAAAAAAAAAAAAAAAAAAAAAAAAAAAAAACCTTTCAAAATGGATTTTTGCACACACACACAAAGAATGTGATGGTAAAAAATAATAATAACAAAATAAAATAAAAACCTTTAAAAATGGATTTTTGTTAACCGAGAGTTTCGGTTAAAAGATTTTTGAATAAAAGAGGTTCTACTGTACTATTGAGAAAGTAGATGCATATTTCTCTATCAAATGTAACTTCGTAAAAATTGAGTTTTGTTCAACAAAGACGAACAAGTGAATACGGATAGACTAACCTATTACCCGCTGTTGTTGCGTTGATGCAACGGTCAAAACTATTGCTCATGCCTAAAGTAATTACTTTAGCACCACTATTTTAGAATTTAAAAGATTGCCTTACTTATTGGCCGAAATTTTGCTATTTTAACCTCTTAACGGTCGCGTTAAATTACGGTTTAAAAATTCCTATTGCTTATTGGCACCACTTTTTTGAAAAAGAAATGCTCACCTTGTTTAATAAGAGGTAAAAAATGCCATAATAAAGACAATTACATTATTCTATAAAAAAGGTGGGAACCAAACAAATCTGAAAAAAACTGAAAAAAAGATACAGCCCGTGAATATGACGGGAGAGAGAATTAAGGGGTTAATAAAGCAAAAAATTACACTATTGTATAAAACTGGTGGGAATCAAACAAATCTGAATAAACTGAAAAAAAGATACAGCCCGTGAATATGACGGGAGAGAGAATTAAGGGGTTAACAAAGCAAAAAAATTACACTATTCTATAAAACTGGTGGGAATCAAACAAATCTGAATAAACTGAAAAAAGATACAGCCCGTGAATATGACGGGAGAGAGAATTAAGGGGTTAATAAAGCAAAAAATTACACTATTCTATAAAACTGGTGGGAATCAAATAAATCTGAATTATCTGAAAAAAAGATATAGCCCGTGAATATGACGGGAGAGAGAATTAAGGGGTTAATAAAGCAAAAAATTACACTATTCTATAAAACTGGTGGGAATCAAACAAATCTGAATAAACTGAAAAAAAGATACAGCCCGTGAATATGACGGGAAAGAGAATTAAGGGGTTAATAAAGCAAAAAATTACACTATTCTATAAAACTGGTGGGAATCAAACAAATCTGAATAAAGTGAAAAAAAGATACAGCCCGTGAATATGACGAGAGAGAGAATTAAGGGGTTAATAAAGCAAAAAATTACACTATTCTATAAAACTGGTGGGAATCAAACAAATCTGAATAAACTGAAAATACAGCCCGTGAATATGACGGGAGAGAGAATTAAGGGGTTAATAAAGCAAAAAATTACACTATTCTATAAAACTGGTGGGAATCAAACAAATCTGAATAAACTGAAAAAAAGATACAGCCCGTGAAAATGACGGGAGAGAGAATTAAGGGGTTAATAAAGCAAAAAATTACACTATTCTATAAAACTGGTGGGAATCAAACAAATCTGAATAAACTGAAAAAAAGATACAGCCCGTGAATATGACGGGAGAGAGAATTAAGGGGTTAATAAAGCAAAAAATTACATTACACTATTCTATAAAACTGGTGGGAATCAAACAAATCTGAATAAACTGAAAAAAAGATACAGCCCGTAAATATGACGGGAGGGAGAATTAAGGGGTTAATAAAGCAAAAAATTACACTATTCTATAAAACTGGTGGGAATCAAACAAATCTGAATAAACTGAAAAAAAGATACAGCCCGTGAATATGACGGGAGAGATATTTAAGGGGTTAATAAAGCAAAAATTACACTATTCTATAAAACTGGTGGGAATCAAACAAATCTGAATAAACTGAAAAAAAGATACAGCCCGTGAATATGACGGGAGAGAGAATTAAGGGGTTAATAAAGCAAAAAATTACACTATTCTATAAAACTGGTGGGAATCAAACAAATCTGAATAAACTGAAAAAAAGATACAGCCCGTGAATATGACGGGAGAGAGAATTAAGGGGTTAATAAAGCAAAAAATTACACTATTCTATAAAACTGGTGGGAATCAAACAAATCTGAATAAACTGAAAAAAAGATACAGCCCGTGAATATGACGGGAGAGAGAATTAAGGGGTTAATAAAGTAAAAAATTACACTATTCTATAAAACTGGTGGGAATCAAACAAATCTGAATAAACTGAAAAAAAGATACCGCCCGTGAATATGACGGGAGAGAGAATTAAGGGGTTAATAAAGCAAAAAATTACACTATTCTATAAAACTGGTGAGAATCAAACAAATCTGAATAAACTGAAAAAAAAGATACAGCCCGTGAATATGACGGGAGGGAGAATTAAGGGGTTAATAAAGCAACAATTCCCTCTCAGAATTTGTGGTGGGAAACGACATTCAACAGGATATGTGAAAATTCCTACTTTTTAGTTTTGGCGGTTAATGGGTTGAAGTTAATTGGGACACATCGTTTCTCCAATATATCGCTCACCCGCAAGAAAAGTGACACATCTAGACAAAAGTAAATTTCATAGGAAAGGCAAAATTAAATTTTCATGATTTTACTGCAACATGAAATTATAACCCTTAGCTCTGCATGCAGGAATAAAAACGTGCTTAAAAACATAAAACTCTTAAGAATGAAGACCTAGGATGAGATTTGGAGGGTTGGTTAATTTTACCTCCTTAGACAGTCCACCCCTCTTTTGTCGTCACAAATGGGCATACAGCGTAACAAAGTAATTTTCTGTATAACTAGACAGACCTGATAGCGGTATAAAACGCAAAATACATTTTGCGAGATGTGTCACTTTTCTTCTGAAAGCAGTTGCTGAAATAACCTGATGTAAATTCAGTGATATTTTTCTATTTTGATGGATACATTTTGTCCCAATTAAACGGCAACTGTGAATATATGGTAACTGGAATATTTTGTATACTACCATTCTTTCAGACGTATCGTTCTTTAATTTAAATATGCAAATGTTGGGACTTTTGTTTTTAGTACGGATTTTCACATGAATTTTATTTATATGGCTTGAGATACTATTAGAGAATTAAGAAAATAAATTGTTTTTAAAAAATAAAAAAATTAAAAAGTAATTTAAGCAAAGGTATACATGGAAAAACAGTTAATATAAAATAGTTGTCTTAAAAAAGTAAAAAAACAAACAATGTAACTGATTTCTTATTTTAATTAAGTCCAATTACAGCAAATCCGGGCCCAAGAAAAATATTCTTTGAAAGAAATTTTCAGATCATAATCACTATTAGCTATAAGCAATTTCTGTTATAAAAAAATTCATTATAACGTGTATTTTTCCTTTCGTATATATTTGGTATATTTCGTAATGTAATATTTTATAACATTTTTTTTTCAATAAACAAAAATTGTCATTCTGTATTTCAAAGCAGTATAAAAAATCATATTAAAAATGTTTCGACTTATTGGGCATTCAAAACATTATCTTTCTTGAAAAACTATAAGAATTAATCTTTCATCAAGGACAAGAGAATAAAGCCTTAAAGGAAAACTATATAATACTTTATAAGAAACGCAAGTAAAGAACAAGTGATAATGTTAAAGAAGACACGAATTTTGTTTATCCTTCTAATTTCCTCAAAAGCACGTTTATCTACGCTGACCTTAATATAATTTACGCTTCAAAGAGAATATAATGTTAATGTAAAACATTTTTTAGGGTAATGTTACAACAAAGAGTACTTTTGAGATTTTTGTTAGAGGAAATAATTTCTTAAGAATTTCAAACCTGTACATTCTTTCATCCTTATTTAACACCAAAAATAAATGTTCGGCAAATTTTGTGAATAAATGATATAAGGACAACGTAAGCAGTATGTAAGTATGCAAAGAGCACATTCATATTTTTTTTTTCTCAAAACGTCTGTTAGATAAATCTAACAAATGGATATATAGCCTTTTTCATCATACTCCCAAATTTTAAAAATCCATTGTTCATTAATAAATATAATTATTAAATATAACATGTTCATCAGGTAGCTCGTAAATTTCGCATAACAGAAAAAAATCAGATTTTTGTTGATAGATGGCGTTGTGCTAATTCAAACTGTAAGAGTACTGTTGAAACAGCACCGAAAAACTGGTGATAAACACAATTAAAATAATAAAATTTTGTATAAATCACCATTAAATCAAAACAACACACAGGACGCGTTTCGAATTGAAAACGAAACAGCGCGTCATCAGGCAATGAAAAAATGTGTCAGAATGGGCCTAGGTCACAAAGGAACAGAAAAGGGAAAGTGAGAGCATATAAAGGATTTTATTTTATTTTTTTATTTATTTTTATTTTATTTTATTTTTTGTTTATTTATTTTTCTTTATTTTATTTTTGTATTTACTTCTTTAAAATTATTTTAAAAGTATTTTAATTTTGTTTATTTGCTTTTCACTTTTCTTTCTGTTAATTTTTTCTATCATTGTTTAAATACTCTCCTCTTCTGCATGTACACCTCTGTAATTTGTGGTTACTTTACAGCTAGCGCCATCTGTCGCACTCCATTTAAACTCTCCACTTTCCCCTTTCTGTTCAATTTTGACCTTGTGCCCTTACGGACACATGTTTACATTGCCTGATGACGGATTGTTTTGTTTTCAAGCTCGAAACGCGTCCGATGTGTTGTTATGACTTTATGGTGATTTATACAGATTTTTACTATTTTAATTGTAAGAGTACTTCTCAAATTAATCCGTAAAGCTGTATCAAAAGTTACACAGATTTTGCTCATCATTCTGTTCTGTGGGAGAAATTTTACAAAAAGAACTTAATCACGCGAAATTCACTATAGAGCACTATTCCCTCCCTCCCGTGGGAATTAAGCTTTGTGTTATAAGCCAACCACAGCTCTAAATGTTTTCTTGTTGCGTTTCAATTACTTTTTAGGGGTTTCTTTTGATAAATTGTTTTTTAATGCTATCTTTTGTACAAACAATGTTTTTTCTCGATTTCTTTTTTGTTGTTGTCGTTGTTAGAAAACTCCTCCGATTACTTTTTAAGGTTAAAGAAAATTTCTTTGAATCCGTTTTTTCTCCGATATTATGTTTGAATTTAATTCATCTCCTAAATAATTTGAAATAACGGAAACTGTATTAAAAAATCATTCAAATCATGTCACACTCTCCATCTCGAAATTTTTAAATGATGGTAATGATCTTAAATATTAATAATAAAATAAAAAGTTCTTTTAATTCTGTCTTGAGATGGTTCACCTAGAATTATGATTGATGAGTTCATTTTCCTCATCTGACTTTCAGCGAAGTTCTTGAACCATTATATTTATCGATTAGAAGAGGCATAGCCGCATAGATTTTTCAATCTTATAAAATGCACAAATAGCTATTATCGTTACTGAAAATCATTGAATCTCGTTTTTCGGCAGCAGCATGTAATAATGGGAATTTTGATCAACATTCTTCTACATACAAAGTAACAGGTATAATTAGCAAACAATTACATATTTTAAAATTAAACAGCCTGAAATTGTTTACATTTTAATTGGCTAGTTTCTCTGAAGCAACATGTGTTTTCCGTGTGAAGGCAGTGACAGCTAACAACTAAGAAATTATTTCTTTTCAGACTATTAAAATGTAGAAATGAGATGTTACTGAAGTTATCATTGCTGAATCAACATGATTGACAAATGACTATCATTACTAAAAAAAAACTACGTTAATTTTTACAGTTTCAATTTGAATTGACGTTATTTTTTCCTGTCCTTCAAGTTCCTTCTTCAAGCTGCAAAATAACAGTTATATGATTAATTATTTAGAAACAAATACTTTTATGTCTAATTAAATACCGTATGAATCTTAATTATTTATTTAGCTTTGTTTAATAGTATCAATGCGTGTTTAACAAGATCTTGGACGGCAAAAAGAAACGGCGATAACTTAAGAAAGGCTGTCAGCAAAATCTGTCACAAAAGTATTAAAAAGTATCTAGCTTCTGCAATTCCATGATAAATAAAAGCAATTAGAGGTATTAGACGAGGAAAATAATGATTACAATTATTTAGTTATTATTGCTTTAAATAGACGAAATCCATCTAATGAGGACTTTTTTACGATGATTGGTGATTTAATGAAAATTTTCATTTTAACAGGTGTTAAAAACCCGATTTGCCAACCCGACAAGCCAAATATATATATTCTGAGACATAAATTTAAATAAAATTTAATTGTATTAAAGTAAATACAACAATAAATATATTTTGAGCTGCAAATTTTGAATAAAAGTTAAATGAATAAAAATAATTAACACAGAGAGACACATATATTTTATTAAATAAGTTTTCTGATTTAATAGTACGGAAAAGAGATTAGCAGCTATTTATAATTCATACTAGCAATATATCAATTTTTAATGAAAACCAGAATTTCTTCGTCTTTTCCGCATGCAAAATGAAAGGTATATAATTATTTACAAACAGAGCTACCCTTAATGTCAAATTAAAAGCATAAACATTTTGACCCTTTATTTAGCCTTGTTTCGCAGACGAGACATTTGTTTACCAAGTTTCCTCGATGACGATATCTTCAACGTCATTTAGGAAGCTGTTACGGCTGCTTTAAATAATTTGACGTGGAACTAGACCAACGGTGCCAAAACAACTGCCATTTTGAAATGTAAAATCACTCATAAATCGTTAAAATGCGCGTTGCATTTGAGATTGCATTCCATATAAAAAATGTAGAAAGCATGGTGTCAAAATGAATAATTTTTAAGTTATTACTAATGTAATTTTTGGATATTTTGATTTGGACGTATGCTTATTTTCGTCTTTTCACAAGTAAAGTTTTCTAATTAATTTCATTTATTAAAAGAGCTATACTGTAAAACCTCCCTACACTTATTACATTTGCAATATTAAATAAAAATAATTAATATTTACATCCTCATCATCATCATCATCAACCGTTTTCAATCCACTGCTGGATGTAGGTCTCCCCCAGATTTTTCCAATGTTTCCTGTCTAGTGCTTTAGTCATCCAATTTACATCGGCTACTTTTCTGATTTCATCACTCCATCTTACTTGAGGTCGTCTTCTTGGACGTTTTACATCTCTGGGATACCACTGTAGGGTGTTTGTGCTCCATCTATTGTCTTGTCTTCTTGCGATGTGCCCAGCCCATTTCCATTTTAAGAATGAAAGAATTAATATTTACATAGTAGTAGTAAATTTACATACATTTACTACTACTTATTTAATATTTACATCATTACAGTACTTATTTAATATTTACTGTAAATATTGCATAATATTTACAGACTTGTGCCTTCCGATTGCGTTTGTGTCTCCGACTTGTTAAATTTAAAATAAAAAAGATAGAGTTTCTAGAGGGGGAGGGGGGTCAGCCCCCTGCAAGCTTCACCCGCCCATCCCCGTTCAAGCTTCGCAGCCTCTGAAAACATACTAATGTACCCTGTTATAAAATATTATCATGTTACGGAAGATCGAATAATCTTATCTATGTAACAGCGCGACTATCTTCTGTAATTGTTTTGCCATGCTTTTCAGTTCGAATGGGCATTTTTCCGTTACCATGGCCTCATCCATCACTGACGTAATAAATGACATCAGCTTTGGGGATTGACAAGTAAGACAAATTACACATTTGAAAATCAGCTGGTATAAAATGTTCTGGTTAAAAATGTCGTTATCTTCCTCAGTTTTATGACGGCGCTATGAACAATATTCTTCCTTTAGGTTTGAGGTTGAAAATCTGGAATAGTTTTCAAATCAGCATATTGTAAAACATTGTGTTTTGAAATGTTACGCTTATATTTTATGTCTTGATCTCGTTTTGGTTATTTCAAGAACATGTATAGCTTATTCGTGTATACTTTTCTCTATTTTAATACGCCATCATTCATATTTCCATGTTATTTTTACGATGTATATTCTTTGTATTAATTAATAAGAATATCCGAATTTTCTAATATATATTTATTTAATAGTAATTCATGCGAAATAAATCGAAAGTATTTTGCGCATACATTTACCTTCATTTATACTGCATCAAGTGACGTAATATATAAACAAATTTGCTTGCCGCATTACTCTTATACCATGTGACGTCAGATTAAGTATCTGAAATGAAAATCTTTTTAAATGTATTGTTTTAATGTATGACGTAATTTTCCCTGTTAAATGCATTTCTCATGTAATAATTTATATATTTTAAATTTGTTTCCTCTTCAAAGATTCCCGGGTACATATATTATGTACTTTAAGAATGTTTGAAACTTGAGCTTATTAAATATGATCTAATAATCCTAATTAAAAAATTTTCATGTGTAATTATTCAATTATTTTAGGCACTTTAAATATTACAATTTGGACCGTATTCTTTCTTTCGGTTCGAGACTATAAAAATTGCAATTTCATCTTATGTGACGTCACGGGAATATTTTTCTATCGTACTTATTGAAAGAAGATGATTACAGAAAATTTCGCTTACAATTAAAAGTATATAAATAATTTAGCATTTGTTTCCATCTAATAATCCACAAAGAAATGGAACCTATTCTTCCTTTTGGTTCGAGACTATAAAAATCACCATTTTACCCTATGTTATGTCACAGGAATACTGTTCACTTAAGGTTTGTGCTTTTACATATGATGTAATTATCACCTTTAAATGCGTTTCGCGCGTGATAATTTTAATTAAAAGTTTGCGTATTTTTTAAATATCTATATAAAAAGATTTTGACGTAACTTTCCTTATTTTCCGATTTTAATTCGTTATCATTTATATCCTATTTTAAAATTTGCTTTCTGTTTTTAAGGTATTTGATGTCATGTTCTCTTTTAAATTGAAAAAAAAAATACGTCTATAGAATTTGAAAGTGACAGATAGTTTTTGGTTTCTAAAATAAATTGATTCTGGATGATCGAAAAGTGAAAAAAGTTTTTTTTTTTATTTTCCTGAAAAACATAATTTAATTACACTATTGTCTTCACTATCGACTGAAATAAAAGGTAATTACAGCTTCAATTCAAAAATGACGAAAAAGAAATTTAATAATCCCTGTTGTCTTCCCTCTTTTTCCACAAAAAAGGAGTAATCTAGTTTCCATCATTATAAAGATACCATTAAAATTAGAAAAAAAAAATTAATATCTCAAAAACTATTTCAAATTTTAAAATTATAATACCATTTTTGAAACCTGTGGATCAATACGAATAATTGAAGTTAATTTCACCACCAAGCGTTCCATACTTCTGGAGAAATAGCTGTAAAAGATAATCGGTCATTTAACCAGTCGTTTCATAAATTCGTTTCATAAATTCGTTTCATTAGGATTTTATATACCGGGTGAGCCACAAGTTTGATACAACTTTGAAAATTCATAAAAAAGGAAGACATTCTGATAAAGGAGTGCGGTTTTCAAGAAAGGGCTAACAAGGTAATAAGATTTTTTTTTAGCAGCAAAAATAAAATTAGTTAAAAAATCACATGTAGAGGGCGCTTACGGCCTGAAACACAATGAACAGGACAACAATACGCTCCATTAATTTGTTCTTCCAATAATAAATGTTCCTCATGACCTCCAGAACATTCCCCGACGCAACTGTTGCCCTGTTCATTCTGTTTCGGACCGTCGCGTCCGCGCCTTCTAGGTGTGATTTTTTTAACTAATTTTTTTTGGAGCTGCTAAAAAAATCCGCCTATCTTATGAGCCCTTTTTTTGCAAACCGCATTCCATTATAATAATTTCTTTCTATTTTATGAGTTTTTAAAGTGAACGAACTTTTGACTTACCCGGTATATAGTGTAGATAAAGCAATAAAAACTGAATTATAATAATAAAAAAAAAATTAGTCCTATAAATTAAATAAAAATTATTGTTGTTTAAAAATAAAATATATTTTTATGAGTTAATGTATCCCTATTTTATTACTTATCCCTATCTTTATACAGATTCAGTTAATCTTCTTAAGTGATTGATGAAATACGAAATGTTTTGTGAGCTCAAAAAAAATGGTGGATAAAAATTATAATTAAATGAGCTAGAGAATACAGAAAAAAAGATATATAAGCAAAGGAATTTGAGCTTCGTAAAAGAAGGGAAAAAAATGTAATGCATTACGAAATATGAGGTAACGAAGCAAGAACCCATTGTTTGTCTTTCTCATTTTACCACTAGCACGTACTCTATAAATTGGTTTAATACATTGCGTCTGAAAGCAGATGATCACATTCTTTAATAATTAAAAACTCTTTTTTTTTAGGAAATAAAATTTTCTTATTCTTACTAATTAAATAAAAATAATTAAGTTATTAAAAAAGAATAATTATGTAGCAGTTAAAGTATCTTTATCTTAATACCAAATCATTTTCATATACACTGTATGTAGCTTTATGGATAAAATATAGAACAATTCTTCTTTTAGGCAAAAAACTCTATATTTTATTTTATTAAACCGAAAAGGAAAAACAAATAATTATACAGTTTTAACAAATTAATTAAAATACAACTATTTACCTGTCAAATAAATAATAACACTTTGTTTGAAAATATTTTTTTCAGTTACTGTATCTCTATTTTATTACTTATCCCTCGTAGAAAATCTCGGAAAATTTTTCTAAGTGATTGATGAAATATAAAGTGTTATATGAGACGGAGAAATGTACTGAATAAAAATTTGAATTATTTGGTCTTTAACCAGAAAAAAGGTTAGAATCTATGTCAAAGAATTTGAACTTCAATAAAACCAAGAAGATTTAGAATATCTGCTTACGTTCGGAGAGCTTAAAAACAGGTACAATATTGAATAAATGCACATATTTTTAGTTTAGTTGTAATAGAGAATGATGATAAAATATAAAAACTCAGCAATATCTTCATGAAATTTATAAAATTGCACTTTTTTGAAGTTTTTAATCAATTGAGGATGTAAATTTAGAATTTTACGGAATGAATATGTAGTAACCTGTTTTCATCCAAAGTAATCTATTATACATTTCCGTTTGCTTTTTGCTTGTATCTCCGTACTCTTACTGGATCAAGATTACGAATTCTACGTAATAAAAGTACTTTAATTGCATCATCTTCCTCTTGTATCTCAAATCAATTAATGCGGTCGTCTTAACTTCTGGATCATCATTCCCCGATTTATCATATTCATTCGCTTCTGTTTTATCTCGATTCAAACCATTTTGAATAATTTCGTCATCCGTAGATTTGCGATAACCAATATCTTTCTTGTCACAATCAAGCCAATCTGCGGTTTAATCTGCACAAATAGTTTAAAAACATGGTATGTTTGACTCCAAGGTCAATATCTCCTCACTAAGTGCTTCAGCATCTTGTGTGCTATGAACAATATTAGGCCAATGTTCGTTTACGATATACATAAGAAAAAAAAATTAAAAATACGAGAGATGAGGGGTGGCGGCTGATGGAGTGGCGGATAATCGGGAGTGTACTGTATTATCATTTTTACAATAATATAATACTACATCTCTTAGCTCTGATTGCAGCTGTAAAAGAATACGTAAAAGCGTAAAACCCTTAAAAATAAAGGTAAAAGGTATATGGAGGATTGAATAAGTTTACACACTCTATGTACACCCCCCCCCCCCCTTCTGTGATGGCAAAGTGACACATAGCGTAATCTAGTTGTCTGCCAGATAACTACCCTTATGACATTTTTTGCGTAGCAATGCTCACATAAGTGCTTTCACCTGTTAATGAAATAATACGCAAAATGAATTTTTTGGAGCTGTGCCACTTTTGTAGAGGAAAAGCGATACGTATTGCAAATAATACAAATTGGCACTCTTTATCTTTACCAATTATCAAATTGTTAAGTCATTAGTTTCAAAGGTACAGTTCCGATTTCATAAGTTCCAAATTTTGCTTTGCGATATATTATTGCTTTCGCGATGGTCTTCCGGTACGCCTCTTTTTATTTTTTGGTACCACATTTTTTAATTAGAATTTTATTTAATATGTTATTCTGTTTATTTATTGCTGTGATTAGATAGAATAAAAAAAATTAAAAAGTGGTGTTCAAAAAAGTGGAGATCAAATTCAAGGATTTTGCGCTGACTTCACTGCAGGTATACGTGTTGGCCATACTGAATGGCGATAAAAGCCACTTACATCAGAGTATTTAATTTTGTAATAGTTCCGAAAAAAAATTTTGTTTACGTTGTGTATGGATGATTTTATTGCGGTAGATGATTTTTGACGTAACTTTTCCGTATAAGTTGACAACACAAAAATCAAAAGACATAACTCTTTGTTATGCACCAGGTTCATTCTTCGAAAATCACAGAATCAAAAATATTCAATAATATCTTCTGAATTACTAAGTAATTCCAAAAAGCATTCTTTGTCTCCAGAAACCTCAAAAACCAATATATTTTCGAGATTTAAAAAAGTATTTATGAAAACAAAGTTTCTTTTGTGCAATTGATTTTCTGAAACGTCTCCTGGTAGTTTTTATGGTGTATAAATTTGTTTTCTCAATCCAGGATAAAAAATTGGTTTCCTATGAACAACAAGGTTGTAACTTTTTTTTTTTTTTTTTGTTTCTTTTAATAGCTGTGTAAAGTTGGGATATTTATTTATGTACACCCTGCATAATATGAACAAAAATATTCAATAACCTCTTCCGAATTACCAAGTAATTCCAAAAAGCGTTCTTTATCTCCAGAAAGCTCAAAAACCAATATATTTTCGAGATTTAAAAAAGTACTTACGAAAACAAAGTTTCTTTTGTGCAATTGATTTTCTGAAACGTCTCCGAGTAGTTTTTATGATGTATAAATTTGTTTTCTCAATCCTGAATATAAAATTAATTTTCGATGAACAACAAGGTTGTATTTTTTTTTTTTGTTGTTTTCTTTAATAGCTCGGTAAAGCTGGAATATTTATTTATGCACACCCTGCATAATATGAACAAAAATATTCAATAACCTCTTCCGAATTACTAAGTAATTCCAAAAAGCGTTTTTTATCTCCAGAAAGATCAAAAACCAATATATTTTCGAGATTTAAAAAACGTTTTTATGAAAACAAAATTTCTTTTGTGCAATTGATTTTCTGAAACGTCTCCAAGTAGTTTTTATGATGTATAAATTTGTTTTCTCAATCCTGAATATAAAATTAATTTTCGATGAACAACAAGGTTGTATTTTTTTTTTTTTTTTGTTTTCTTTAATAGCTCGGTAAAGCTGGAATATTTATTTATGCACACCCTGCATAATATGAACAAAAATATTCAATAACCTCTTCCGAATTACTAAGTAATTCCAAAAAGCGTTTTTTATCTCCAGAAAGATCAAAAACCAATATATTTTCGAGATTTAAAAAACGTTTTTATGAAAACAAAATTTCTTTTGTGCAATTGATTTTCTGAAACGTCTCCAAGTAGTTTTTATGATGTATAAATTTGTTTTCTCAATCCTGAATATAAAATTAATTTTCGATGAACAACAAGGTTGTATTTTTTTTTTTTTGTTGTTTTCTTTAATAGCTCGGTAAAGCTGGAATATTTATTTATGCACACCCTGCATAATATGAACAAAAATATTCAATAACCTCTTCCGAATTACTAAGTAATTCCAAAAAGCGTTTTTTATCTCCAGAAAGATCAAAAACCAATATATTTTCGAGATTTAAAAAACGTTTTTATGAAAACAAAATTTCTTTTGTGCAATTGATTTTCTGAAACGTCTCCAAGTAGTTTTTATGATGTATAAATTTGTTTTCTCAATCCTGAATATAAAATTAATTTTCGATGAACAACAAGGTTGTATTTTTTTTTTGTTGTTGTTTTCTTTAATAGCTCGGTAAAGCTGGAATATTTATTTATGCACACCCTGCATAATATGAACAAAAATATTCAATAACCTCTTCCGAATTACTAAGTAATTCCAAAAAGCGTTTTTTATCTCCAGAAAGATCAAAAACCAATATATTTTCGAGATTTAAAAAACGTTTTTATGAAAACAAAATTTCTTTTGTGCAATTGATTTTCTGAAACGTCTCCAAGTAGTTTTTATGATGTATAAATTTGTTTTCTCAATCCTGAATATAAAATTAATTTTCGATGAACAACAAGGTTGTATTTTTTTTTTTTTGTTGTTTTCTTTAATAGCTCGGTAAAGCTGGAATATTTATTTATGCACACCCTGCATAATATGAACAAAAATATTCAATAACCTCTTCCGAATTACTAAGTAATTCCAAAAAGCGTTTTTTATCTCCAGAAAGATCAAAAACCAATATATTTTCGAGATTTAAAAAACGTTTTTATGAAAACAAAATTTCTTTTGTGCAATTGATTTTCTGAAACGTCTCCAAGTAGTTTTTATGATGTATAAATTTGTTTTCTCAATCCTGAATATAAAATTAATTTTCGATGAACAACAAGGTTGTATTTTTTTTTTTTTGTTGTTTTCTTTAATAGCTCGGTAAAGCTGGAATATTTATTTATGCACACCCTGCATAATATGAACAAAAATATTCAATAACCTCTTCCGAATTACTAAGTAATTCCAAAAAGCGTTTTTTATCTCCAGAAAGATCAAAAACCAATATATTTTCGAGATTTAAAAAACGTTTTTATGAAAACAAAATTTCTTTTGTGCAATTGATTTTCTGAAACGTCTCCAAGTAGTTTTTATGATGTATAAATTTGTTTTCTCAATCCTGAATATAAAATTAATTTTCGATGAACAACAAGGTTGTATTTTTTTTTTTTTGTTGTTTTCTTTAATAGCTCGGTAAAGCTGGAATATTTATTTATGCACACCCTGCATAATATGAACAAAAATATTCAATAACCTCTTCCGAATTACTAAGTAATTCCAAAAAGCGTTTTTTATCTCCAGAAAGATCAAAAACCAATATATTTTCGAGATTTAAAAAACGTTTTTATGAAAACAAAATTTCTTTTGTGCAATTGATTTTCTGAAACGTCTCCAAGTAGTTTTTATGATGTATAAATTTGTTTTCTCAATCCTGAATATAAAATTAATTTTCGATGAACAACAAGGTTGTATTTTTTTTTTTTTGTTGTTTTCTTTAATAGCTCGGTAAAGCTGGAATATTTATTTATGCACACCCTGCATAATATGAACAAAAATATTCAATAACCTCTTCCGAATTACTAAGTAATTCCAAAAAGCGTTTTTTATCTCCAGAAAGATCAAAAACCAATATATTTTCGAGATTTAAAAAACGTTTTTATGAAAACAAAATTTCTTTTGTGCAATTGATTTTCTGAAACGTCTCCAAGTAGTTTTTATGATGTATAAATTTGTTTTCTCAATCCTGAATATAAAATTAATTTTCGATGAACAACAAGGTTGTATTTTTTTTTTTTTGTTGTTTTCTTTAATAGCTCGGTAAAGCTGGAATATTTATTTATGCACACCCTGCATAATATGAACAAAAATATTCAATAACCTCTTCCGAATTACTAAGTAATTCCAAAAAGCGTTTTTTATCTCCAGAAAGATCAAAAACCAATATATTTTCGAGATTTAAAAAACGTTTTTATGAAAACAAAATTTCTTTTGTGCAATTGATTTTCTGAAACGTCTCCAAGTAGTTTTTATGATGTATAAATTTGTTTTCTCAATCCTGAATATAAAATTAATTTTCGATGAACAACAAGGTTGTATTTTTTTTTTTTTGTTGTTTTCTTTAATAGCTCGGTAAAGCTGGAATATTTATTTATGCACACCCTGCATAATATGAACAAAAATATTCAATAACCTCTTCCGAATTACTAAGTAATTCCAAAAAGCGTTTTTTATCTCCAGAAAGATCAAAAACCAATATATTTTCGAGATTTAAAAAACGTTTTTATGAAAACAAAATTTCTTTTGTGCAATTGATTTTCTGAAACGTCTCCAAGTAGTTTTTATGATGTATAAATTTGTTTTCTCAATCCTGAATATAAAATTAATTTTCGATGAACAACAAGGTTGTATTTTTTTTTTTTTGTTGTTTTCTTTAATAGCTCGGTAAAGCTGGAATATTTATTTATGCACACCCTGCATAATATGAACAAAAATATTCAATAACCTCTTCCGAATTACTAAGTAATTCCAAAAAGCGTTTTTTATCTCCAGAAAGATCAAAAACCAATATATTTTCGAGATTTAAAAAACGTTTTTATGAAAACAAAATTTCTTTTGTGCAATTGATTTTCTGAAACGTCTCCAAGTAGTTTTTATGATGTATAAATTTGTTTTCTCAATCCTGAATATAAAATTAATTTTCGATGAACAACAAGGTTGTATTTTTTTTTTTTTGTTGTTTTCTTTAATAGCTCGGTAAAGCTGGAATATTTATTTATGCACACCCTGCATAATATGAACAAAAATATTCAATAACCTCTTCCGAATTACTAAGTAATTCCAAAAAGCGTTTTTTATCTCCAGAAAGATCAAAAACCAATATATTTTCGAGATTTAAAAAACGTTTTTATGAAAACAAAATTTCTTTTGTGCAATTGATTTTCTGAAACGTCTCCAAGTAGTTTTTATGATGTATAAATTTGTTTTCTCAATCCTGAATATAAAATTAATTTTCGATGAACAACAAGGTTGTATTTTTTTTTTTTTGTTGTTTTCTTTAATAGCTCGGTAAAGCTGGAATATTTATTTATGCACACCCTGCATAATATGAACAAAAATATTCAATAACCTCTTCCGAATTACTAAGTAATTCCAAAAAGCGTTTTTTATCTCCAGAAAGATCAAAAACCAATATATTTTCGAGATTTAAAAAACGTTTTTATGAAAACAAAATTTCTTTTGTGCAATTGATTTTCTGAAACGTCTCCGAGTAGTGTTTATGGTGTTTTAAACCGTTATCTACTGACGGTACTTATAAGTGCCATTAAAATAACTTGTTATAAAACTCATTTAATACATCGATTAGTTCTAATAAAGTTTAAAATGAGTTATAGATGCATTACATTATCTTGTTCTAAAAGCATTATTGGTTATCCGAAAAAAACTATTTTTAAAAAAGATGATTTCTTTTGACTTTGAATCTTTTCAGCTTTCTTGCCGTTGGGGAAGGGCAATTTTTAATTCAGAAAAATTTCTATATTTCTGTTGTTTGTAAGAACTTTATATTTGTACATTTCCTAATTCTACAAAATACTAAGAAAAATATTTAAAATAAAAGAGTTGGTTGGGGTTATAAATATTGCACAAAATCCCTATAAATTGAAATTTAATTAATCCTTCTAAATAAATCCTCCAATCCTTCTAAAATCCATCTAAAATTTGTTAAATGATTATGTAATGCAGTTTAAACAATTCACGAAAAATGCTTTATAAGATAAAACTTTCACCAATTCATAATTCAGTATATAAAGGGTTAATTTGCTTTCTCAATCCTAGATATAGGATTGATTTCCGATGAACAACAAGGTTGTATTTTTTTTTCTTTTAATCGCCCTGTAAAGTTAGGATATCCATTTATGTACATTCTACATAACTAATTGAAACATAATAAATCTAAACTACAGTCTAAATATTGGTGATAAACGAGTTTACAATGAAAACTAAAATTTATTATAATCAATTATAATCAAAATTACAATTAAAAATTATAGTTGATTTTAATTTTAAGATGCACAATATGCATACATCAAGAATATAAGCAACTAACAAGTAAGAACGTACTTTTTAAGTTTGAAACAAGAATAAAAAACACTGCATCAATCATACATTTTGTAATACTTTCCAACGCTTCCAGAAAACTGTAATGAAATTTCACCGCTAAATAATGCAAAAGAAAATATATAATCAAACAGTTTAGAAAACATATAATATATTTAAAAATGCAATTATAGCATTTACCTCCCATAATAAAATATGTAGTCGAACTATTTTTTTGCCACCCTGTATACGATCATGATTTTCATATATACTATATAGCATGCTAAGATTTAGTTCAGTTAGAAAATTCACTTTTAGCAATTTTCGCCAATATATGGAAATGCAGTCGAATTCCTTTGTACTAAAATGTTATCTTTTTGTACGCACCACATTGAAGTTAAAACTTAACTCAGGTAACAAGCGCTTAACACAACTTCAAACGCACTTCCAGCAATTACCAACCGTAAACGACAATGTAATTTGCTCATTTCGTCACCTTGTATATGAATTTATTTATATTCTACAAACTTCTATTAGAATACTAAATAAATTTCAACAGGAAAACGTGTAACACATGTATGAATTATCCTTAATCAATTAACTCTCACAGTCAGTAATATTTACGAATTCTTTTGTGTAACTCTGTGTGTGTTGAACAGAATTTATACACACCACATACTACACAAAAATCCAGTTAAACTTAAAAACGCGTACTAAAGTTGAAAACGCGCAATGATATTTTTGCGGGTCCTGTAAATGAACAATTAGTGAATGAACACCCCGTTTTTCAGTAATACACCTCAGAAATTCATATAAATTTAATTATATTTGAAATAGTGTAACGTCATTAAAATACACTGCAAATGATTTCCTGCGTAGGACATTATGTAACAGCATTATCTCCTGTGACCCTGTAAATGAACAATAAATCCTTTATATTCCATATTATAAAAAAGCATGTTTTAGTGAACTTCATAGATGCATATCAATTTCATTATGTTTGAAATGATGTTACGTCATTAAAATGAACTTGAAACGATTTATAACCACCAGCCGTAATGTAAAGAAATACTTTGATGATTTAAATGACTTTTGATGATTTAAATGATCTCAAGGATTATATTCATATATGAAATTACGTTTTTATATCATGTTGAAAAACCCATCTTTTTTAGATAATTCTAAAAAATTTCCTGAGAAAACAATATTTCAATTTTGCCCTTTTGCTCGGCGGTCAGTCTGGTAGGCACAAAAATATAAGTTTGCATAAAAAAAAGGTGAAATAATTCCTAACTATTTTAACATTATTAAGTCTTAAAGAACAGAAACGCACTTAAATGTTAATAAGCCGTTTATAAATTTAATTACTTCCATGGCAATGCATTATTTCAATAATAATTGCATTAGATTGAAATAATTCTAACTCCAAACCAACTAATTCAAAGGGTGAATAAAATTTGATCAATGCCGTTGTGATATTTAAACACTTTTTAAAATTGGTTTAAGCACAAATTAAACATATCATTTCAAATTAGAAAATATATAAAATAATGATATTTTTATTTTAAACGAAATTAAAATATCAAATTGCTTCAATATACAAATCATTTGCAATAAATTAATTGCTGAATTATTTTTAAATTAAATTTAGCCACATGAAAGCACTTTGAAAAGGATTTAAACAAATAACACTTTTAAAATATAACAATGGCATCGATTTTTTTCCTTAAAAAGTTAATAACAATAAATTGAAATATCATACGTGTGAAATCAAAAGACGATTCTCTAGAAATAACAATATCGCTGTGAAATATAAAGGTTTTCAAATTATTTAAGCAGAAATCTAGAAAAATATCATTTCAAATTCAAATTTATATAAGTTACAAACTCATATATTAAATGGGAAGAAAGTGAAACGAAAATTAGCGCTTTTCTGTCAATTTGAAAAAGAGAATTAAAAGGAAATTTTATGTTAGGAAAACAACATTTTAAAGTGTCAGAAAAGAAATTATCTGAAGGAGAAGCGATTGTTACACGGTAACAAAAAGAGAAATGTTTTAGAGTGAAAATCTGTAAATAACGACTACTGTTTATTTTTTATTCTAGATAATATTCCTTTAATTTCGTCTTAATGATAGTTAAATTTAATGTTATTGACTTTTTAAGGAAAAAATAAACTTCATGTCATTGTTAAATTTTAAGTGTTATTTCCTTTAACATTTTGCAATGGGGTGTTATGAAATTAGAACAATACGCTCGTGACATTTAATTTTTTTTTAATTATTTAAGTAAAAAATTAAAAATATCATTCCAAATTAGAAAGTATGTAAACTAATGTAATATATGATGCTTGAGAAATTAAACTATCAAAAATTTTCATAGTCAAATCATTTGTATTCAAATAAACTGCTGAATTATCAAATTAAATTTTACACATAAAATACTTTGACAATGATTTAAACAAATAAAACTCTTAAAATTCAACAATGCCGTTGACTTTCTTTTCCCTGGAAAATCTAATAAGATTAAATTGATTTTCATATATGAAATTAAAATAAGATTGTTTAGAATTAAGCAATATCGAAAAGGAATTTAAACGCTTTCAAATGATTTAAGATGAAAACTAGAAAACTTTTTATTTCAAATTCAAAATTATATCAGTTACAAACTTATACATTAGATGGAAAGAAAGTAAAATGAAAATTCACGCTTTTTTGTCAACTTGAAAAAAATAATTAAAAAGAAAATGTATGCTAGGAAAACAACTTTTTAAAATGTCAGGAAAGATATTATCTGCAGGAGAGCGGTTGTTACAAAGTAGCAAAAAAGAGAAATATTTTAGGGTGAAAAGCGGTAAATTGCTATTGCTCTCTGCTTTCTATCCTACATAGTCTTCCTTTAAATTCGTCTTAATGATAGTTAAATGTAATGTTATTAACTTTTTACGGAAAATATAAATTCCTTGTCATTATTAAATTTTAAAGAGTTATTTCCTTTACGTTTCATAATGGGTTGTTATGAAATTCGAACAAGACTGTTTTTGATATTAAAACCATTTTTAAATGATTTAAGCAAAAAATAAAAAATATCATATTAAATTAGAAAGTATGTAAAATAATGAAATATACGATGCAGACAGAATTAAAATGTGAAAAAAGTTTTTCACATTCAAATCATTTGTACTTAAATAAATCTCTGAATTATCTTTAAATTAAATTTTCCACATAAAACGACTTTGAAAAGGATTTAAACAAATCAAGCTTTTAAAATTTAACAATGACATCGATTTTATTTCCTTAAAAAAATTAATATGAGTAAACTGAAATATCATAAAGACGAAATAAAAAGAAGATTATTTAGAATAGAACTATGTCAATGTGAAATTTAAAAGTTTTCAAATAATCTAAGCCGGAAACAAAAAAAACATAATTTGAAATTCAAAATCATATCAGTTACAAATTCATATACTAGATGGGAAGAAAAAAAAACGGAAATTCACACTTTTTTGTCGAATTGAAAGAGAGAATTAAAGAATTTTTTATGTTAAGAAAACAACATTTTTTAACCCTTAAATGCCTGATTTTTCAAAAATCATTGTAATAATGTTTTTCGGATTTCATTTTTTAAATAAATCATGGGAAAAATGCTTAAAAAATCATATTTTGTTTTAAGTATAGTTTACGCCTAAAAAACAGTTTGTTACTAATCGGCAATACTGGTCTTTAATCGAAAAAAAAATTCCTTGATAAAATTCTATAATATTAAACACACAAGAATTTTAGGAACTATAATAAGAAATAAATTTTACTTGCTCACTGCAGAACAAAATAGGATATTTCGCAAGCTTCCAAACAAAACAAAAAGAACAAGTAGCAACAATTGATAAAATAAATCTATCTTTATCCTTAAACAGCACAAGTGTTGCCATCTACATGGTGAAAATCGATTTAATAATATTTTCAGAATGTATTTTATTGGCAACATTCGGCATTATAGATCCAATATTATTCTAATAGTATTTTAGAGCCTAAATTGGGTATGTTGCCGAAAAGCAACACCAGGCATTTAAGGGTTAAAGTGTCAAGACAGAAATTATGTGCATGCAAACGGTTGTTACAAAGTAAAAAAAAAAAAAAAAGAAAAAAAAATCTTTTAGTGTGAAAAGTGGTAAATTGCGATTACTATCTGCTTTCTATTCTACATAATCTTCCTTTAATTCCGTCTTAATGATAGTTAAATACAATGTTATTAACTTTTTAAGTAAAATATAAATTCCATTCAATTGTTAAATTTTAAAGTGTTATTTCCTTTAACGCTTCACAATGGAGAGTTATGAAATTTTAACAATACCGTTGTGACATTTAAACATTTAAAAAATTATTTAAGTAAAAAATTAAAAATATCATTTCAAGTTAGAAAGTATGTAAACTAATGAAATATATGATGTTTGAGAAATTCAGATATCAAAAATTTTCATAGTCAAATCATTTGTAATCAAATAAATTGCTGAATTATCTTTAAATTAAATTTTCCACACAAAACCACTTTGAAAAGGATTTAAACAAATAAAAAATTTAAAATTTAACAATAACATCGATTTTGTTTCCTTAAAAAAATTAATAAGATTAATTTGAAATATAAAGACGACATAAAAGGAAGATTGTTTAGAATAGAACGATACCTCTGTGAAATTTAAAAGCTTTCAAATGATTTAAGCCTATAACTAGAAAATATAATTTCAAATATAAAATTGAATCTGTTGCAAACTCATATATTAAGTATGAAGAAAGTAAAAGGAAAATTAACTCTTTTTTGTTCACTTGAAAAGTAACATTAAAAAGAAAATTTCTGTTAGGAAAATATCATTTTAAAGTGTCAGGAAAGAAATTATCTGCATGTCAGCGGTTGTTACAAAGTAAAAAAAAAAAAAAAAAAAAAAAAAACCGAGAAATCTTTTAGACTGAAATGCGATAAATTGCGATCTTTCTTTAATTTCGTCTTAATGATAGTTACATTTAATGTTATTAACTGTTGAGGAAAAATAAGTTTCCTGTCATTTTTAAATTCTGAAGTGTTGCTTGTTTTAAAGTTTTACAATTGGTTATTATGAAATTCATACAATGCCGTTGTGATATTTAAACATATTTAAAATTATTTAAACAGAAAATTAAAAATTGAATTTCAAATTGGAAAATATGTAAACTAATGAAATATATGAATTAAGATAAATTAAAATATAAAATGTTTTCATATTCATATTATTTGCTATCAAATAAATTTCTGAATTATCTTTAAATTAAATTTTACACATAAAACCACTTCGAAAACGATTTAAACAAATAAAACAGTTAAAATTTAACAATAAAATCGCATTTTTTTTCTCCTTAAAAACCTAATAACATTAAACTGATAATTAAAGATGATATCAAAAGGAGATTGTTTAGAATAGAGCAATACTGCTTTGAAGTTTAAGCTTTTTCAAATGGCTTAAGCGGAAAACTAGAAAAATATCCTTTATTTCAAATTCAAAATATATCGGATAGGAAGAAAGTAAAACAATATTTAGCACTTTTTTGTTGACTTGAAAAGTGGAATTAAAAAGAAAATTCATAAATTCATGAAATTAGGAAAACAACATTTTAAACTGTCAGAAAAGAAATTATCTGCAAGAGAGTAGTTGTTACAAAGTAGCAAAAAAGAGAAATCTTTTAAAGTGCACTGACAAAAAGTGAAGTACACGAAAATGAGTAAATCGATGTACTCATATTGAATTGAGTAGTTTGAATCAGAAATGAACCTATGCTCTCTCAATTTTGAAACATCACATGTTATCAAATATCAAACCCAAACAAAACGATAATTTTGTGCCCTGTAATGGTTTATTTCATTAATGGGGGCATAAAAGATGTTTATTAATCTAAATATTAAATTATGAACAATATTTTTAAAAAATTTAAAAGTGCTTGCAAATAATGCTCTTGTTATTAAAATATTCAATTTGGGTATCTTTCTAATAATTTTGCTATTTTTCTTAATAAATAATCAATTAAACGTTTCTTGTTAATAATTT
Organism: Maratus speciosus; assembly: GCA_963932465.1. Taxonomy (NCBI): domain Eukaryota; kingdom Metazoa; phylum Arthropoda; class Arachnida; order Araneae; family Salticidae; genus Maratus; species Maratus speciosus. The sequence continues at coordinate 447,173,359 of OZ010786.1, forward strand.
TGAACGGGAAATAAATGTCAATACATTTTTTCTTTGATTTGTAGGTTCAGGGGGGCAGTACATAACAATTCATATTTGAACATAATCATGGACTCAAAAATGAGTACATGTGTTTCTCAATTTTGAGTACATTTGGATCGGAGTTATTTTGAGCATGTGATGTATTTAAAACTGAGTACTTTTTACTCAATTTTGAGTATCCATTTTTTTCAGTGTGGAAATCCGTAAATTGCGATTGTTGCCTCCTTTCTGTTCTATATAATCTCCATTTAATTTCGTCTTAATGACAGTTTAATTTAATGTTATGAACTCTATAAGGAAAACATAAATTTCATATCATTGCTAACTTTTAAAGCTTTATTTACTTTAACATTTCACAATGGAGTGTTATGTAGCGAAATTTCATTCAACAATAGAAGTGTCATAGCGGTCAATTTGATTGCTACCAAATATATATATTTCGATATGAACCAGAATTTTTTTAACTGAAATATATATATATATATAGATATATATATGTATGAGTATTATAATTTTGCTTCGTCCGGTCACAACGGGTAAAGAGCAGTGTAAAAATATTTTTTCCCTTAAACTCACTTTTAACTTACAATTTTTATACTTATCTTTCATTCTTATGATTATATTTAAATTAACGTATCTTACTCTCGGATTACCCTATCAAAAAATTCAGCCTTTTTCGTATTTTTATTTTTCTTCCTAATATCTTAGCACATATATGCTATGGGTAGCCTTTTTTTGATGGCTCCTCTTTTATGTAATAAACATTTACTCATATACAGGGAGTGAGTATCCCATCAACTTATCACCTGTTCACCTGTTTACCAGAGAACTAAGTTAAATAAATAAGTTAAAAAGCTTTAAAAAAAAATCTGGTGTAATTTTCTTTTATAAAACTTGAGGAAAATATTCCTGCACTTCTAGTGCTAAAGATAACATTTCAGTAATTTATTTGACAAATGATTTGAATACGAAAATATTTTCATATTTTAATTTCTGTGACTTCATCTTTTTAACTTTATCTTTTAATAAGCATATTAATCGGCAAAAGTAATAAATTATAACTAAAATGTTTCTGTTTTCAAAATTGTAAATGAACATTAGTTTAATTTCAGAATTTTGTCTCTTAATATTAGAAATGCGCAAAAAGAAATAAATTTTGTGAAATTTATATGATTGATATTTTTGAATTTAAACATATATATATATATATATGTGTGTGTGTGTGTGTGTGTGTGTATACCAAAAAATAAAAAAAATAATAAGAAATTTCCGTACCGTTGTACTTAAAAAAGCAAGGCATTTAAATATTAATAAATGTACAGAATTTGGCATTCTAAAATAAAGTAGTAACATGTTTTAAGGGGTCTCAGGGCTCTTAAAGCTTCAAAATTTCGAAATTTTAATTATTTTAGATGTTAAACTCCTATCTTTTATGAACATTTTGATATAATTGTTTCCTTGAAATTATCATTAGAACATAAGTTATGGTTTTTTGTTATTACACCCGCTATAAGTTATTACACCCGCTATAAGTTATTACACCCGCTTAATAGCTGAATCGGCGTTTCCGAAAATTTGAAGTCATTTTTCTCCAAATGACATTTTTGGGCATAACGTACAGGATATCTCAAAACCTTATGAATAATTTTCATGAAATTTTCAAAACATATGTTTCGTGTTAGTCTCTATAAACTGAACCTACAATTTCCTTTTTAATGTTCAAAAAAAAAAAAATATTTTTTAGGTCATTATACCAATGAAATTTTCTAAATTTTGTATTACCTAAATACAACTTTGTATTAAAAATATAAAAATGCTTTAAATACAAATTTATTTAGATTTATGGTAATTATTTTAATCTGAAGTATAAGTAGTTACCAAAATTTTCATTCTAGTTGGAATATTTATTTTGTAATCGTGCGCTTAAGCTATTATACCATTTTTCTGCTCGTCGAATGTCTGATAGTTTGGAGCTCCCTATAACTGCTAATTCTGCATCTTGCAATTTTTTAAATACATGAAATGAAAGAACATACTAATATATTTCATCCCAATTAAAATTGTGTTTTTAAATCATACACATTTTAAGATATTAAATGTTGAAAATGTTTTTTTTCCTTGTCCTGAGACCCCTTAAATAAACATGAAATTACATTGCGAATAATTCGTATGCAGAAAGTGTAAATGCAATACTTGCGCGAAATAATAGCAATTTACCAGTTTAAGAAATATATTACTAGCATAATCCATATAAATATTTTATTTAAGCGAAGAGCTTTAAAATAACACATTCAAACTCAAATTCACGGCAACTACGAAGTGCTGCAAACGTAAATATTAGACAAAGAATAAACAAAAGAAAAGTTAATGCTGTGTTTGTTGACATAAAAAGAAAAACTTTTATAAAGAAGATGAAAGTGCAAACATTTTACGGAGAAAGTAACTCCTGATATAGGTGTTTTTAAAGTAAAAATAGTAAAAAAAAAAGTTAGTGAAAACGTAAGCACGTAAGTTGTGTTTAAATTTTCTTCTTGTCTTCTTTCTTTCTGCCTTAGTATTATTTTCTGTTTCATTATTAATTTTTTTAATAAAAACAAAGCAATCCGTTATTTCTTAAGATTTGAAAACCTAATTATTTTAAAGCTGTTTAAAAGTTTTATGATAAATATAAATTTATGTTTTACAGTTAATCAAAATTTTAGAATAGAAGTACATTAGTATATCATAAAAAGGTTAAAATGTATATATTTCAAAATTTATAATTCGTAGTAAAAAATTATTATCTAAATACTACAAAATGATCTATCTTAATTACATAAATTTCAACTGCTTATTGGACTTGTTTTAAAAATGTCATAAAACCATGTTTATTACATATACTTTTCCATTGGTGTCAGTAAAAGATTAAAACGTTTCCCGTTTTATAAAGTATAATCTGTCACCATACACTTCTGAAACGTTTGCACACCCCCCGGTTATCAGTATGTCCCATCTTCTGAGGGATCTATAATAAATTTAGTTTAAAAGTAGTTCTAGTATGAACTACCTAGTAAAACTAGTAAAAATTCTAGGAGAAACTAACAATAACGAATTTTTTTTATAAAAATCGGTATGAATAGAATAAAAAAAATATAGTTGCCTGTGGCAATAAAACTAAAAAGCTACATCGAAAAAAAATGTTTTTCATATAAGAAGGAAAAATAAGTTCATTAAAAAGTCTTTTCAAAAATTAAATTATTTGTAATTAACGTTTCACCACGGTATAAAAGCAATGTTCCCTAAGAAAAAAGTAGAATTTACTGTAGAGTGTTTTGCGCAGTGGGCTAAATGCCACAAAATTTTATCAACAACTCCTCAATTTATCTAAATGTAATCAATGTTTGGACTATATTTTCCTTTTCATCATAGTTTAGAGTCAAAATCTTCCTAAACATAAAAGTAAACTATAACTAAATAGCTTTTTTAAAAAACTTGCTCCGTATGCTGTCAGATAACTTAAAAATAACAATTTGTGGACAATCTCTTATCATTCAGCGAATTTTAGCGAGAAACTAAAAAACAGTTCACTCTAACGTCGATATCTCTCTGAATTTTTACGATATTTGACAGATTTTTTTTTTTAATAAATTGCTTCATAGAGTTGACTGTTAAATTATGTAAAACGATCCTTGTTATCGTTCGCGCATGCGCAGAAAAAATTATTTCATACAACTGCCCATATTTCCTTAAATATTTAATATATTTATATTCCAATTACACTATAGTGTTTCTACTACATTTTGTCAATTTTTCTGAAACTTGTGTTATATTTGGTTAAAAACCCTGCATGTTATAAGCGAAAAACATGCAAAAATTTTTTAATTAAAAAAATCGCTATATCTCTATTAATATACATGCTATTCTTACACAAATGAATAAACATATTGTAAAATGTCTGCTTATGAATATTCCATAGCCATAGATCATTTCGTGCATTTTATTTTAAAGCGTTATCCCAAGTATTATTTTTTTCTTTAATTTTTTGTTAGCCCCCTAATTGTCCTCTTATCAAATCAACGTTGATAAATATGAAGTGCAACCTGTTCTTTTTAATCCTAAAATTTCAGAAGAATCTGACAACTATATTTTTAAATATTAGACAAAATGTCTAAAATTGAAAGTTGCCGGTCATTAATGGCCATATAGTGTATAGCTGCCAAATTTTACGTCTTTTTATCACCGCTGTTTCTTAAAGCAAAAATGTACCTTATTTAATCCTGTGTTTTTGATGATTATACAAGTAAAGTTTGTCTATTCAACAATAATTGTAGAGGAAAAGTGTAAATATTGTCAGCTATGCATACGTATAGTTCGTGGATGTAATCAACGGATTAAAGGTGAAATGAAATTAAACGTACAAGCAAAGGCTAGACTTACCAAAAATGTTTTTTTTTTTTTTTTTTTTTTTTTTTTTTTTTTTTTTTTTTTTTTTTTCAGTGGAAAATTGTTGGGCTAGAAAACTAGCGAAAAATAGTTTTTATACCTTTCTTGCAGTACGTTTTATTAAATCATTTCCAAATCTTTGAACTTATGCGAACTACGGACAATCTGTAATTGTTAACATTTTATCTATCTTTATTGATTTCTATTAGAAATGTTTCATTAATCACGCTAAACTACATAAAAATGCAACCCCCCCCTCCCCCAAATAATGTTTTTTGTAATTTTTCAAGCTGCTGTAATAAAATTTGATAATAACAATAATTTCCCTAATAAACATATTGCTTGATAAGTAAGATCATACATTTATTTTATTAATTGTAATATAGGGTGTAGTATTACAATATTTTTTTCTTTTGTTTTCTAAAAAATTTCGATAATAAGAATAATTTCGGTCATAAAGATTTTGCTTGATAATTAAGTTAATATATTTATTTTATTAATTGTAATAGAAAAAACGTTAGTACGGATACAGTTAATTTATTTTAAAAATATAGTAAAAGATTTTAAAATATTGAACAATAAAACGTAAAATAAAAATTGAGATGGAAAATGAATTGAATTCCTCTCTCCAGCTTAAAACGTTATATAAGTCCCGAGTTGAGCTTAATGAATTCCTAACTCACATTCCCTTTAATATATCATCTCACAAAACATTTATATTATATTTAATTGTAAGAGAAAGCCTGCGTTCTTTCTTTCATTCTATAATGATTAAATTTCATTTAATAGGTCACCTTTACACACAAAAGCGCTAAAAAGAAGTTCTCGTCGTATAATTTAATATCAAAATATTTTATACAAACTGAAAAGTAGGTCACAGAGTGCAATAAATGGGTAGAAACATCAACAACTATGAAATAGCAGTATTTCACAAAATAAAAGTTTGCGTGTGATTAGTGAATTTGCAGCCACTTACATTTACACAGCGAATATATATATATATATATATATATATATACTACACATGTATATATATTTTATAAAGATAGAAATTGCGATAATAATTTATAAAGAGTTAGACAGGAGTATTTTTAATGAACGTAATTGCTTAATAATAGAAAATGTTTTGGTATACTTTTCCAAGAAATGGAATAAATAAAAAGATGTGTGTGTAAAAAGTAAAGGGTTAATTCTTTTATTATAAATTTTTTGCTACATTATTTCAACATAAAAAACTAGATCGAATTATTAATTCCCTGACGCTGAATAGTTAATATATTTTCATTGTGAACTTTGGAACAGAAAGATTAAATATATTTTTACACTTAAAAAAATATTAATTAGAAAATATATGACTTCTTTTTTTATATTGTAGCATATTCATTGTATTCAACTTCTTTCCACGATAAATTCTTAATTAAACATAATTGAATTACATAAAAAGGCAAAATAAATGCTTATTTTGTAATTTTTAGATCTGTTTTCTAATAAAATTTTGATAATAAGAATAATTTCGCTCATAAAGATTTTGCTTGATAATTAAGTAAATATATTTCGTTTATTAATTGTAATAGAGAAAGCATTAGTACGGATACAATTCATTTATTATAAAACATATGATAAAATATTTTAAAATATTGAACAATAAAACGCAAAAAGAAGATGGAGATAGAAAATGAATTGAGTTCCATTCTTTAGTTTAAAACGTTATATAAGTCCCGAGTTGAGCTTAATGAATTTCTAACTCACATTTCCTTTAAAATATCATCTCACAAAACATTTATATTATATTTAACTGTAAGAGAAAGTCTGCGTTATTTCTTTCATTCTATGATGATTAAATTCCATTTAATAGGTCACCTTTACACACAAAAGCGCTAAAGAGAAGTTCCCGTCGTATAATTTAATATTAAAATATTTTATACAAACTGAAAAGTAGGTCACAGACTGCAAAATAAATGGGTAGAATTATCAACAACAATGAAAAAGTAGTATTTCATAAAATAAAAGTTTGCGTGTGATTAGTGAATTTGCAGTAACTTCTATTTCCACCGCCAAAAAAAAAGTATTTTATAAAGACAGAATCGGCGATAGTAATTTTTAAAGAGTTAGAAAGAAGTATTTTTAATGAACCTAATTGCTTAGTAATAGACATTTTTTGGCATACTTTTCTAAGAAATGGAATAAATGAAAATATGTGTGTGTAAAACGTAAAGAGTTATTTCTTCTATTATAAGTTTTTTTTTTAAATTATTTAAACATAAAAAACTAGGCCGAATGATTAAATTCCTTACCCTTAATAGTTAATATATTTTTTATTGTAAACGTTCAAACGGTAAGATTAAATATATTTTTATACTTATAAAAATATTAATTAGAAAATATATGATTTCATATTTTATATTTTAGCATATTCAATAAATTTTAGCTGGTGATTTAATTTATAGCGTGATTAAAAAATTTCTGTGAAGGAAACAAGTTCTTTCAGAATCCGTATTTTTATATGCTCTCATTTTATTTCCAATTGAAAATATATTTATAATATATTTCACGTATTGTAATTGAAAACAACTTTTACTAAAGGCGAAAAATAATTTTTTTAAGAAATATGTTTGTAATTTCATACCTTTTTTTAATTAATGAAAGTTATTTTCAGATTTTATTTTTTAATTTTTGTATTTTGTTTTAAATGTGAGAGTTCAGACACAGAGTTATGATGAGATGATGTAGAATGTAACAGCATATAGTTAAGTACATGCTGTTACGTTCTTCATCGTCAACAATATATTTTCAATACTTTCGAAATTAAATGTGAATTGTGGAAAATAATAGTATACCCCTGCTAACTCTACCGCATACCATCGTATAAAAATTTTAGTCAAACGAACCGATTAGAAATAACATCTATTAATTAATGCTATACTTAAATTTTGATTAACGTGTCAAATGTGTCATCTATATAAAGCAAGAATCTTAAAAAGTTAAAGTGTTAGAAATTGTAACCTTTTCAGAACTAAAATCTTTTTTAACAAGGAATAGAGTAACCCAGGAGTTACATGATCTTTTTTTGACATTTGGCTGTCACTATTGGTCTTTATGCGAACTATCATGTGTTACTTACGTGTGATAACATGCATTTAAGTTGATGAAGACTGTTTCCGTTTAGATTTGTTAACACGGTGAGGTTATCATTGAGGTTATCGTTGAGGTATTAACATTGTTTGTTGATACTGCTTGCATTGTGCTCAACTGGCGTTTTTTTCTGTATCTTTTTAAGGTAGTCACTATTGATTCCGCAAACTATGTAATGCATTATAAAAATTATTATATCGTTGAATAACAGCCATTGTGCAGTGTAAACACTTTAAATTAAGTATATAAATTAAAATTATCATTTTTTGAGCAGTTTTTGTTATGTATCTCAGGAGTGATATTATCATATTATGTCCGACAGAAACATAAATGAATAATTTCACCATTTTTCAAGTGGATAGTTAAAATATATGGGCTAAAGTATAATGTTTCCGAAAAAAAAAATTAAAATTAAAATTCATGCATAAAAGGGTTAAAATCATATTTGGATTCCTCTCTGAATCGTACATTTGAATAACAAACGGGAAATAGTAGGTCAAGTAGTTTAAGGGGTCTTGGGACACAAATTGGAAAAAAAGAAAAAAAAAAGAGAATATTTTCAACATTTAATATCTTAAACTGTATATGATTAAATTTTTTTATTATTAATATTAGTAAATTGACTTAATAAAATAGTCCAATCTTGAACGCCAGATTCACCTTTGTTTAATATATAAAAACATGGAAACATTTAAAATGCTTCATTTAAAACACATTACTACATAGGTGTGATAAAATATATATAAATGTTTTTAAAAATTAAAAACACTAGATGTTAAAATGATAAAAAGCTTCTCCGAGCGCTTTCGGCTAAATTTAAGCCTTTGTCAAGGAGAAGAGAATTGACTGATAAAAACACTCGACGCTCGATGTTCACTGCTACACATTGACCGGAAACTCACTTCAGGAAGCCCGCAGGTGGTCGTATCCATTAAACTGAAGGAGTGGGGAAGGTAGAGAAAGCTCCATCCTCCAAGAGACCGAACTCTCCAGTAACATTAACCGGTCGATTCTCCACCAACCTTTAACTCGCGGTTCAATTCTCAGTTGAGAAACCCTCGGTTGGCAAATCTAACCGCCGGTTAATATTTCGAATTCATCGATAACTTTGAAGCCGCGATTAGTCGACCTGAGATTAGTCAACCCTCGTTTGAAATCTGCGTAGTTCATTGGCCAAAGGAATCACATGACCTAGTAATCGTCTCTGCGAGTTCTGTCCTTCCTTGACACCATCTTTATCTGTTTCTTTTCAATAACGAAACTAAAGGCAGCATTGGAAATGCATACTTATCGTGTTTAATTTTTAAATAAAAAATTCTTATAAATAAATTTGGAATTACCATTTTGATTTCATGGTTTTGTTCGTTTATAGAACAAAATTCTCAATAAAATTCTTAACAATAAAATTCTTAAAAAACAGTTGATTAAAAAAAAAAAAAAACTTGATTAAAAAAAAGCACTTTCTTAAGTTTATATAAGTTTATATAAGTTATATATAGTTAGTTTATATAAGTTTAATAAACAATTATCTGATCAAACTAGTAGTATTAAGTAGAATAAAAGTAAATAATGCAATAGGTTTATTTATTTATTTTTTACAATGAATATTATAAATGAAGATATTTTCATATAATTATTTCTAATGCATATATTTTTTATTTAACAAATGTAATTAATTACAGGTTCAATTAAAAAATCCTGGATAAAATAGCATGCCGGTAGCCAAAAAAAAAAAAAAAAAAAAAAATCTTGCTTTGATTAATGCACATTTTTTTTAGAGATCATGTTTAATAACTTTAGAAGAAGGCCGAAAACATGTATTAATGTTATTAATGTATTGCGAAATTTAAAAAAAAAATCTTCTGAAAAAAAAAATGTCTGTTTAAAACAAAAATCATTATTTCAAACTTACTAAGTATGTAATAAAAAAATAAGTATTTATCTATTATGAACAACTGAACACATATACACAATTTGGTAGAAAATTCATGCTTTAAGCAACTACGGCGAGAGACTCAAATGGAAGAAAATTTGTTATCTATTTTTTCATTATTATTAAAAGAGAGAATGAAAGAAAAAGATTTGAATCATATATTTTTGGTATTGAAAGAACATATTTCTATTTGGATTTGTTAGATGGCGCTGCTAAAAAATACTTTGTAAATTAATAAAATTTGAAGTTTCGTTTTCGACACACAAATTAATATAATTTTGTGTTTATAGAGCAAAAATATCCAAAAAAAAGGGGGGAAATGTAAGGGACACATTCTTTTATAAGACCATCTTTAATAATTAATGCTTCGTTTAATTAATAAATCACAAAAAGCTTTGTTTTAAAAAGAGAAGCATCAACACACAATTTAAAACGACCGCCATCTTTCTTTCTACTAGGCATGCGCGGTTCACTAACCTACCTACCTGAGCTTGGTTGAGTTAGCCAACCCCAGGTTAGTATTCCCCTCGAATTTTGACAGGTTGGGTAAACGATGAATTGGATTTCGCATTCAACCGAGAGTTAAGCTCGAAACGCGAAGTTGAAGTTGACGGAGAATTACGGGGTAAGTAAATTAAACCAGATACGCGGAATTTGGTATGCTAATACGTCATTACAACAATTTTCTGCTTGCGTTAAAATTTCCAAAAACTCTAAAATAGCACAACTATTAAAATCGGAAGCCTGCATAGTGAATTTTGCTCTATTGAAAAGGATGTCAATATCTTTAGTTTGAAACAGCCTTGAGAGGGCGGTAGCCGCTCTATTTTTATTAATATCCTGCACATGCTCTTTAATTCTTGTTTGTAATTTTCTTGTGGTCATACCAATGTAATTGAATATTTTATTTGTTTCTTTACTTCTGTATGGGATGATATAAACTCCTGACTTATTTTCCATACTAATAGGATCAACTCTTTTTTGCACAATATTAATTAATTTGGTGTTATCTCTAGCTATTAACGTTATACTATATTTCCTTAGGATGTATTTTAATTTTTCATAAAAACGAGGAATGTAATCAACTGCCATAAATTTAACTTCTTTTTTACTAATACACTCTATTTTAGCTGGTTCTGCGTGCTTAAACTTATAAATCAATTTATCAATAAATTTAGTGGAAAAACCATTATTATTAGCAATTGACTTAATTTTATCCAGTTCTTCTTGCAGGTGAGTATCAGAGTAAACTTCAAATGCACGTCTAATATAAAACCGATAAGCTGAAGTTTTATAATGAAATGGAGAGCAGCTATTATAAGGAATTGTATTGTTTGAACGACAAGATTTTCTGTAAACTGTCCTATCAATGCAATGAGTTAGTTCATTCCTAGTGAGGGAAACATCCAAAAATGGTACCGTTCTGTTTATTTCTAATTCCAAAGTGAATTTTATCTTATTGTCACTATTGTTGGCATGTTCAAGAAAACTCATAAGCACTGGAAGGCCATGATCCCATATAATTAATATGTCGTCGACAAATCTGACCCATAAACTTGGTTTAAAAACGGAATTTGAAATAATCTAGATCTCCAAAGGTCTCCGAGTTAAAACTTAGACCTTTAGAGACCAAGATTATTTCAAATTTCGTTTTAAAACCAAGTTTATGGGTCAGATTTGTCGACGACATATTTATTATGTGGGATAATGGCCTTCCAGCGCTTACGAATTTTCTTGAACATGCCAACAATAGTGACAATAAGATAAATTTCACTTTGGAATTAGAAATAAATAGAACGTTACCGTTTTTGGATGTTTCCCTCACTAGGAATGAACTAACTCATTGCATTGATAGGACAGTTTACAGAAAATCTTGTCGTTCAAACAATACAATTCCTTATAATAGCTACTCTCCATTTCATTATAAAACTTCAGCTTATCGGTTTTATATTAGACGTGCATTTGAAGTTTGCTCTGATACTCACATGCCAGAAGAACTGGATAAAATTAAGTCAATTGCTAATAGGCTTTTCCACTAAATTTATTGATAAATTGATTTATAAGTTTAAGCACGCAGAACCAGCTAAAATAGAGTGTATTAGTAAAAAAGAAGTTAAATTTATATCAGTTGATTACATTCCTCGTTTATATGAAACATTAAAATACATCCTAAGGAAATATAGTATAACGTTAATAGCTGGAAATATAGTATAACGTTAATAGCTAGAGATAACACCAAATTAATTAATCTTGTGCAAAAAAGAGTTGATCCTATTAGTATGGAAAATAAGTCAGGAGTTTATATCATCCCATACAGAAGTAAAGAAACAAATAAAATATTCAATTACATTGGTATGACCACAAGAAAATTACAAACAAGAATTAAAGAGCATATGCAGGATATTAATAAAAATAGACCGGCTACCGCCCTCTCAAGGCTGTTTCAAACTAAAGATATAGACATCCTTTTCAATAGAGCAAAAGTCATTATGCAGGCTTCCGATTTTCATAGTTGTGCTATTTTAGAGTTTTTGGAAATTTTAACGCAAGCAGAAATTTGTTGTAATGACGTATTATCATACCAAATTCCGCGTATCTGGTTTAATTTACTTAATATTACTGGGGAGTTCGGTCTCTCGGAGGATTGAGCTTTCTCTACCTTTCGCCTCCTTCAGTTTACTGGATACGACCACCTGCGGGCTTCCTGAAGTGAGTTTCCGGTCAATGTGTAGCAGTAAACATCGAGCGTCGAGTGTTTTTATCAGTCAGTTCTCTTCTCCTTGACAAAGGCTTAAGGTTAGCCGAAAGCGCTCGGAGAAGCTTTTTATCATTTTAACATCTAGTGTTTATAATTTTTAAAAACATTTGTATATATTTTATCACACCTATGTAGTAATGTGTTTTAAATGAAGCATTTTAAATGTTTCCATGTTTTTATATATTAATATTAGGATGAAATATATAAGTATGTTCTTTTATTTCATGTATTTTAAAAAATGCAAGATGCATAATTTGCATTTACCAGGGGCTCCAAACTGTCAGACATTTGACGAGCAGAAAATTGGTATAACATTTTACGTGCAGGATTTCAAAATAAATTTTGCAACTAGAATAAAAATTTTGGTACTTACTTATACTTCAGGTTATAGTAATCACCCTGAACCTAAACAATTTTGTATTTAAAGCATATTTATATTTTTAATACAAAGTTGTATTTAGCTAAGGCAAAATTTTGAAAATTTCAACAGTATAATCACCGACTAAAATATTTTTTTGAAAAATAAAAAATTTTAGGTTCAGTTTATACAGATTAACATGAAAAATATATTTTGTAAATTTCATGAAAAAATATTCAGAAGTTTTTGAGATATCATGCGCGTTATGCCCTAAAAACGTCATTTGGAGAAAAATGACTTCAAAGTTTTCGAAACGCCGCTTCAGCTATTGAGTAGGTATAATTCTAAAAGCCATAATTTCTGTTCCAATGGGAATTTCAAGGAAATATTTATATCAAAATGTTCAAAAAAGTTAGTAGTTTAACATATAAAAAAATTAAAAATATGAAAATTTTGAAGTTTCAAGAGTCCTGAGACCACTTAAGATTTATGCAAGTGTAACAATTAGAACACCTAATATTAAATTGTATTTTAAGCTTTGTAAAACAGGTAATGGCGGTAGTGTTTTATATATAACCAAACAAATGCTTAGGATATCGATCTGTAATTTGTGATTCGCACATTTAAAGCTTCTAGAAATCAGTTTATGTTTAAAAAAAAAAAAAAAAAACAGAGGTTAAATTTCATATATTTTTCGAATATTAATTCAAGATAATATATATACTAAAATCGATATTCGAAAAAAGGATATATAAGGGTACTTATCCAGAAATCGATATCTAAAAGCTTCGAATCCAAAATACAACTCATTCTTCCAAATAGTTTTTGAGTTATTCTTAAATTTCTTATCCCCATTGATATATGTTTTGTCACAATTACAAATTAATTTAACATTAAAAGTTTCAAATTTTATACCTGTATAATTCAAAAACTACACAACCGACTTGCATCACGTTTGACAACGAATAGTAAAATTTACCTAAGAATCAAAATACTATGTAAACATTAGGCTTAAAATTGAAACCTTAAAAGTTTGCTGCAATTTCTATATGTAGAGCTCTCCTCCCCCATAAGCAAAATTTATGTATAGAGTTAATTAGTAGACGTTATAACTAATTAATTACTATAAGTTCCATTTTGATGCCATGATTTGCACCACACTTCGTAGGAGCTATGATTTATTTTGTGTGACTGTAAAAAATAGAAAACGTAAATATGACTACTATAGTGAATATTTTTTACAAATATTAATATAAAATGAAAGGTGCAACTTCCGAAGTTCTTTTTGGCAACACGGAAATGTTGTTATTGTGATTCAAAATGGCGGCATCAGTGAAAAGTTTATTGTTTGCTAGAATTCGCAAAAACATCATTGCTAATCATTGTTCACAGACATATCCTGACGAAATTATATGAAAGGTACAGTCGTGGAAAAAAAAATAAACACCCCCTACTAACTCCTCATCAAATTATCGTAGACGAAAGTTACTAACACCGAACGATTGGAAATAAAGTCTACTTTTAAATGATGTATATAAAATTAGCTTAGAGGGTCATCCACATATTAAAGCAAATCCAAACTTCATTTTTTTTCAATGTCAATACTCAATTTTAACGAGATATTTCAAATCTTCGGCTCAAACTGTGCCTAGATATCAAATTTGAAGTCATTTGAATGATAAGTTTTTGAATTATAAACATTCAAAATTTAGTGCTTCTAATGTTAAATTACATTTTCATATTTTTATTTATATCTCCTGAAATTATGCTCCTAATGTGCTAATTTTTTGTGTAGCAATAGCACTAATATACCCAAAAATAAATACGCTGAATTTGCAATTTCTAAAATTTTAAGATTTGAATTATGAATTATGAAATTAATATTCGAAAAAATTATGAATCGCAACCCATAATTTTTTTGATGGATTTAGATTTATTAAGTCCTGCTTTATGAAAATCCAAAATTTTACATTTTTCTTCCAAGTAGTTTTCAAATTATGCTTAAAAAGCGGCAAAATGATGGTTTAAAAGGGCCGTCTGTGATAAAAGAGAGTAGACATTTTGAAATTACTTCTGCTGTCCTGTAATCTAACAGGCTTCATTGACTGCTTCAGTGTCACTTAAGGTGCCTTGATCAAGAAGGTGCCTCTCTGGGTTTGCAATCGGGTACCGAACTTCAGTTTGGATACAGCCCTTAAAATACGCTCGTTTTAAAATAATTAATTTCTCGGAAACTTATGATACGAATTGCATAAAAATTTGTTTTTAGGCTAATTGAAGGGTGTAGAGTTCATTTATGTTGTCAGAATTGTGTACTGCTATTGAAAAAAACAAAGTTACGATTCGTTTTAATATGTAGATGGCTCCCTAGGGAAATTTTATATACATCATTTAAAAGTAGACTTTATTTCCAATCGTTCGGTACCAGTAACTTTCGTCTACGAGAATTTGTTGAGGAATTAGTAGGGGGTGTTTACTTTTTTTTCCACGACTGTACCTTATCACCCAAACGTCATATTGTGGATGAAACAGTTCTTAAAAAATCGGCAGCAAGACATTTTTGAAAGAAAAAAAGTAAAAGACCACTCAATTATTTTGAATTACCCTGTATTCAGGCTAGTTTACATGGTTATTCGAACCGTCGTCAAACTTGACAGATAGTAGAAGACATATTTCACAGAACAACGTGTCAAAAAAACAACCAGGAGCTTCACAAAAAAACGCAGGAGAATTGAATAAGGTTATTTGGGGCAACTGGGCCATGATTTTTCAATGTGACTCTGGAGCTTCTGACAATTCAGCTTCAAAAAGATAATGCTCATTTGAATTAAAGTCTGAACTTCTGTAAATGTGTTCAGTTAGGTTCTCTCTATCAGACAGAAATGCTCAAAATTACATTTTAATATTTTAAAATATAAAATATGCATATTTCACCTTTCTTTCCTCATGGGTCCAGTTGCCCCATAAAAATGTGGTAAGTGGACCAGCAGGATCTATGTTCCACAGGCGTTTATTTTTTTTCATATGAGATATCAGGTCCTGTTTGAAAAAGTGTAAACAACTTTAAAAAAGTTTAAAGGAGGCAGATCATGTAAATTATATGTGAATAAAGGGTGTTGTAAGAGAAACCTTCGCTGTCAGTGTGACTAAAAAAAAAGTACTAAAAGTGAAAATATTAGATTTATTTATACCAAAAACATAAAAATTAAGTAAGTACTTATGTACTTTAGTATAGGTAATAAGTATAAAAGTCACATGGGTATTTTAAGGAAAGCATATTAAGGTAAATCTATGAACAAACGGCAAAGTAAGTACTTAAGTACTTTATTTGTATCCAGCGCTCGCATTATATTGGGAAAATTTTATTGTTTCTACCAGAACCTTTAATGAGTTACCTTCATGATGATTTTATTTAACATATTGTAAAGAAAGGTGCGATGAAGATATTATTTTCAAAATAGTGGTAGGAACAGTAAAAGTTTCCCTGTAGAATACAACCCCTGTACACTGTAAAAAAAAATCTGTGAAGTTACTACAGTTTTTCTAGGAAACTTGGATTCCTAGAACTTTTCATGTAACGGCAACAACAAAATTTCATGTAACAGACACACTTTTTCGCCGAAAATCAAAAAATCTGTAAGGTTACTAAGAATTTTTTTGGAAACTGGGATTCCGAGAACTTTTCATGTAACTGCAGCCAGGGTTACAAATAAAAGTTTAGTAAGATTACTGAAATTTTAGCAGATTCATTTGTAAAGTTACAGATTTTTGTAGCTTTACAAAAACTAGTTTTGTAGATTTGCAGCTTTTTTCGTACAGTTACAGGTGAAAGTTTAGTAAGCATGTAACTTTAGATCTGTAGAACTACAGATTTTTTTTTTTTTTTTTTTACAGTGTATATCGTACAGTTTCAAGGTTTGCCTATCTCGCTTTCAGGGCAAGGTACTTTCATTCGTAAAATGTTAAAATAATTTATTGACACCATTATTTACAAGAGAATCTATTTGAAAAAAAGTAAAAGTATATTTTCTCGTGTTCTTAATAAAGGTGAAATTTTCATTATAAAATTCCGATGCCAATGTGGCAATTAGGAATTAAAATTATGTGATGTCACAACGGAATCACCGCCTCTCAAGCGGTTAAAGAAATTTGGTTTGATACCACCCAATATGCTTTTTAAATTTTTATTACGTAATTTTAATATGGTATTCTATAATTTTCTTTATTATGAGCAAAAAAACATTGGAGAAATTTACTTCCCATAGTAAGAGAAAAAAAAAATATATTTCTAACTATTGGGGTAACTGGATCCAGCATGGTCCAGTTACCCCGGATACATGTCCCAGTTACCCCATTCTTGAAAAATATATGGGGTAACTGGTACACCGGGCTTACATTTGAAACTTGAAGAAAATGTGTATAGATACCTAATAATATTAATGTAGTTATATGACTAATCTTTAAAAAAAAGAATGTTTAATAAAAGCACTTACCGCATTTTAATAAAAAGCATTGGATGTTCAACCAAATGAACGTTGTTTTTAAAAAAAGAAACCTAAATTTGTGACAACCTATCACAGCAAAGTGAGAGTTATGATTGAGTTGACATACGTTGTTTTAGGAAGTAGAGATTAAGGTGCATTGTTTACAAAAGCTAAAACTTAAAAAACATCAACAGTTTTTTATAAAACAGCCTATGGCCCAGTTACCTCGTGGGTCCAGTTACCCCAATTAATCTTAAATGTACTAACAGGATGATGTGTTGAGCATTTGTTCACTCGGTCATGGGGGGCTCTATTTTATCTAGTTATCTTTATTTTATTTATTTATTTTTTTTATTAATTAATTAATCTATTCATTGCCAAAATTGATACACAGTGTTACTCTGCTATTCTGTTGTGAAATTAATTTTTTTATTACTTTTGTAATATTATATTATAATAATTTTTGAAAATATTTAAATGTTTTCTTTACTTTTCGCTTACATTCAATACTATTAATTTCTGTTTGTATGAATGCATACATTCGATATTTATGGTTTAAATGTACTTTTATTAAATCATTGAAATGTTGGCCTGATTTTATATCATTATATTTTGTTGTTCTGGAATCGAAAAATCTTCATTTCACGCACTATGCTTTTGACATAGTATGATAAAATAATAAGCAATAGGCACATCTACAACCATTAATCAAAGTTTAATCATTTATTAAACATTATGCCACAAGTTAATAGAAGATTATACAAAAATATCTTCAATAATTAAGTCTTCAATGTCTGAACTTTTCCTGAAAATGAGGATTAAAAAAGCGACACGAAAACACCTAGTATGTATGTTGCGTTTGTGAAAGTTCATAAATAAGTTATTGTACGGTATTAAAATATAAAGATGTAGCTTAAATATTTGATGTTAATACACTACAAAGATGTAAAATTTTAATATCTCTAACATGAGTGATAAAGAGATGTTTCTTGGGTTATGTTGTCTATAAATAGTGAGTATTCATCCATTTTATTTCATGTGTTTGAATGAATAAAAAATGTAATATGCATTCAAGAATTTTTTTAAATTTTTGCATTTACTGAAAAAGTAATTCATGTTAATATTCTCATGCATTATTAATGAAAATGTTTTTAAAATTTTCATAAAAATATTTTCCATTGTTTTTAATAGTTTTGTTTTTAAAATCCTTACTTATTAACCTGTTAATGGGATTTTTCTCCACAATTGGATAACTTTGTCTATTTAAATTTTTGTCTTCTTATTTATATGAACAAGGAGATATGATTTTGTGTTCGTTAATTTCGACATGTTGTTTCCAATAGATGCAATACTGTGGCCGTATTCAAAAAGTCCATGAAAGTGTTTTCTTCTCACTTATCCTGCAGAAAATCACATTTCCATTCATTAATAGTTTTTACTTTGGAAGATGAATTTATTATTTATGATTATATAAGTAGATTATTAATGATTTAATATGTCACTGTTAATATTTCTCTTATTTCAGTTCATAAAAGTAGTATTTCAAAATTCTACATTTCATTAAAAAAAAAAAAAAAAAAAAAAAAAAAAAAAAAAAAGAAAAGAAAAGAAAAAGAAAAAGAAAAAAGAAAAAAGAAAAAAGAAAAATCACGCGTTAAGCATAGATTATGAAAAACTTTCGAACACTTCCTGAATGCTTTAACAAAACTTCGTTATTTAGGGAAATAAGGTATATAAGAGAACTAAGTAAACATTATAGAAAACACATAAAACATTTGAAAAACTGATTTCAGCATTTACCGTCCATAGAAAATATATATTCAAATTCTTTTGAACAGCCCTGTACTTGATCTGTTGAATGATATATATACTACATAATCGGGAAATTTAGTTTAGCAAGAAAATGCATAACAGGTTGAAAATTCTCTTTCAGCACTTTATACTCATATATAGAAACATACTTGTACACTTTTGTACAACCCTGTAGTTAACCTAGTACCCTTATTACACGACACTATTCAGATAAAGTTTAATTCAAAGTAAATCACTCTTAAAACTACTGAAATCACATTTCCAGAACTTATCATTTATAGACGGCCATGTATCCAATTCTTTGCATGACCCTGTATATCATTTTATCTATGTTCTACAAACATTTCTTACTAAACTAAATGCAGTTCAGCGTAAAAATGCATAACTCATTTTAAAACCACCTTTAAGCAGTTTGCAATCATACCCAGTAACCATTACGAATTTTTTTGTGTAGCCCTGTATATGAATTACAGCATTTATACACACCATATACTAAGCATAAATATAGTGAAACATAAAAGCACATAACATAATTAAAAATTGAAAAGTCTAACAATCATCGCTATTGTACAGTATCGGATACAATATAGTATCTAAAATCGTTTGTGTGTCCCTGTAAATGCTAAGCCCTTCGTATTATATATGAAATAAGTTATAGTAAACCTCAGCGACAAACATCAATTTCATTATACATGAAATAATTTAACATAATTAAAATACGCCGCAAACAATTCCCTCCACCCCTATATCATTATGTAACGGAATTATTTTGTGTGGACCTGTAAATGAATAATAACTATTCTTTGCACCGCATATTCTATACAATGCATATTTTAGTGCACATGATAAATGCATATCCATTTTATTATGTCTGAAAGCATGTAACATCATTAAAAATCATTTTAAACGATTTTTTCCCATAGGCTGTAATGTAACTGAAAAAAATTTGACTGTCCCTGTAAATGAACTAAATATGCTAGAAACTTCATTTGAAATAGGGAACGTGCTATAGTAAACATTAATAAAATCGAAAAATTTCAGGGCAATCCGAGTATGTTTGCGGGAGTTAGAGCGTGGACAGACGGACAGAGGCCAGACGCACAGACGGCCTGACAAACCAAAGTCATAAACACCTTTCAACTTTGTTGGAAAGTGTTAAAAAAAGGAAAAAAAAAACATGCATTATCCTTTTCACAATATCTTTTAATATAAGCACTAGATGCATCTGCACTATCATTTTTACGGTCATTAATCAAAGTTTTAACAATTATTAAACTTTTTGTCAAACGTTTATAGAAGATTATACCAGAATGTGAATCTGAACCTTTCCTGAAACTAAGGATTAAAAAGGAGTTCATGAAAATCCATAGAATGTATATTAAGTTTAGGTGTGTTCATGAATAAAATAAGTAACATTATGAAAATATAAAGATATAGCTTAAATATTTTATAGTAATTAACTACAAAGATTTACAATGTTTCATTTTTCTAACATGAGTTGTAAAGAGATGTTTCTTACGTAATGAGACACCAGATACTGCTTATTCATATTTTGATTTCATGCTTTATAATTAAAATGAAATAAATTTATAAAGCGCACATGAAAACAACTAGTATGTTATGTATATTAAGTTTATGTGCATTCATGAATAAATTATGTAAAGTTATGAAAGCATAAATATGTAGCTTAAATATTATGCATTAATTAATTATGAAGATGCAAAATTTTTCTTGTTTCTAACACACTGTATCAATAGAAGTTTGTTGTGTTATGTAACTCAGTTTTCTGGTTATTTTTCTTTCGGTTTCGCGTTATCGAATGATGAATGATAGCGAAATAAATTTAAGACGTTTTTACAAAATTTTGCATTTATTGAAAGAGTAAATCAAGTTAATGCACTGACGCGTTAATAATGAATTTATATCTGAAACTTACATAAAAAATGCATTTTTATATATTTCTAACGTGTTTATTTTTTAACCCTGACTGATTATAGTTTTGTTTTCATAATTGGATACTTTATATATTTAAATTTTTTACTACTTATTTATATGAAAAAAAAAAGATATGATTTAGTGTTTAAGTTCACGTGTCGTTATTTATCAAATGTCAGACTTACTGTGACCGTATTTTAAATAACCACAAAAGGGCTTTCTTCTCATTTACCCTATGAAATCTCATTTGGAAGCATTAATTCATTTTATGATAGATTAATTAATTTATTATTTAGGATATCAGTATATGATTATTCCTTTATTAAGTCATCGAATTGTTTGTCTGATTATACATTCTAAAAGTAGTATTTCAGTGTTATATAGATGATGTACAGAGGTGTAAAAATAATTAGAATAATTGTGAAATTTACAATAAAATCTTGTTATGTTAAAAAATAATACATTATTTAAAAAAATGTTGATACATTTAATATTTAGTGTGCATTCTCTTGTTTTTTATTAAAGATTCGATAAGTCTTGGCATCCCTTGCATGAGTTTTTGACAATTAATTTGTATTTCGTTGTCATGGGGTAAAATTTGAATGAGTCTTTCTATCAGATTATTCTTATTTGTGATGTTACATTTCTTTAATTTTTCTTTACATTAGCCCAAAGATTCTGTATGCGGTTCATATCTGGACTGTTTAATGGCCATGGGAGGGTTTTTTTATAATTAAAAATTATTCCTGTAACTGCATTTAAAAAGGACGATTAAATGCGAAAGTAAAATGGCGTCGTCTGCTGACTTATACTGATTCGTAATCAAAAACACAAATATGATTTAGTACACTGAATTTGGTGTCTGGGTTCCGTAATTGAGATTAAAGAATAAAATTACACTATTCGAGGTTCTTCTGATACTTTATTCGGAGCTACCTTTAAAAGGAGTGCAGATTTAAACTTAATTTGGCATTTTATAAACCCAATTTAATTGTAATTACACTCCCTTCTTTTTACATCGCACAATAATTTGGCCAGTACTGTATATTATGCATTATATTTTTCACGTTATCTTTTAATATCAGCGCTAGAAGCATCTGCAGTATTATTCTTACGGACATTAATCAAAGTTTTACCATTTATTAAACTTTATGTCAAATGTCAATAGAAGATTATATCAAAATATGTAATATAATTAAGTCACCAACGCATGAAACTTTCCTGAAAGTGGGGATTAAAAAAGCATGCATGAAAACTCATGAAAAGCTTATTAAGTTTATGCGAGCTCATAAATAAATTAGTTGGCATTATGAATGTATAAATATGTAGCTTACATATTTTATATTAATTTACTACAAAGATGCAATATGTTTATGTTTCTAACACGATTTATGAGGAGGAGTTTATTTTTTTTTCCCGATCTAAGATAGTGGTTATTCATCCTTCGATTTAACTTTTTTGAAGGTACGATAAAATAAAAGTTATTTAAATACTATTTGAAATGTCTTAAAATCTATATTGTCCTACAGATCTTGCGTCAGGATTTAACAGCCGAAGAAATTATTGTGTTTTATTCATATTTTATTGCTTTACTTATTTATTAATTTATAATTTCGTTATAGAATATAAGCTAGAGACAAATAATTAGCTACAGTGTGACTTCAAAAATCCGGCATTCAGAAATCCGACATTCAGAAATCCGGCATCAAAACCATCTTTTCCCTTCCTTTTCTTTTACACTTTCAAGTCATGGGAGTAGAAAAATAGGAATTCTGTATGAATTAAAAACTTCAAGATAGAAAGTAAAAATGAAAAAAAAAAAAAAAAAAAAATGAATATTTGACTTTTTTTTTTTTCGTTTGTCAGAGGCCATTATTTTCTGAACAAATTTTCTGGGAGCTACACTGTTGCCTAGCAACAGGAGCAGCTCTGGGGACAACTTTGGCGAATCCATGGTACAATGTATGGACGGAACATATTTTCGGCTGCGGCGACTGCAATGATGGAGAACATTTTTCAGGTTTTCACATTTCCCGTGAAAAGACCGCAATTTATGAGCTGATTGAACACGCAAAATCTGAAAATACATTAAGTGTAGAAAAAAGGGATATAGATGATTGGCTAAGCATTGACGAAAATACATCAACAACGAACAATTTAACGGCGAGATCGCTGACGCTGTGCTAAATAGAACTGCCTATAATGCTAGTAGCAGCTCAGAAGACGAGGATGAACAACCGGCAGAAGAAAAGGTGTCACTAGGAAAATGCTTAAATTTGACTGGAGAATATGTGCTTTAGAGAAACAATACTGTATTTCCGATATAGACATTCTTCCGTTATATAAAATACAAAAAAAATATTGTTAATGAACGGCCAAAGTTGACATCGATGTTTCCAAAATTACAAGAAAAGAAATAGTTTCATTCTTTATTAGGATTTTTTTTTTCTGTAACAGAAAATATAAATTAAAGTAAGTTTTTTTTTATATTTCATTTTCTCTTTTTCTTACATAATTATCTATATAATAAAAGCCTAAGTCATGTGACTGTCATCAATAGTTCCGGGTTGACCGCTTCACTTTTTATACGACAAACAGCCAATTTGGTAATTCAATGTTAGCCGGGCGCAGGTAATAAATCGCCAAATATTGTTCCATTGCCGTCATATCACCAGTATTATAAAAAGTCCATCGCATGCGACTGTCATAAACATTTTTTTGCGAGGTAAATTAAAATAAAGATGTAGAAATTAAATTCCATAGTTTATAGTATTATTTATTACTTTTTCTTTTCTTTTCATTAAGAAATATGAGAAAATTGAGTCATAAATTTTAATGATTTCAGTTTAAAATTAAAGTTAAGTATTTTAAATAAAATGAGTAAAAGTATTATATTTTTAATGAAATAAGAAAAAATTAGACGGGTACAATGTTTGGCGATTTATTACGTGCACTCGGCTAACATGAAAATACCGAGTTCATGAATTCTGTATCAGAATCTTCCGATTTGGCGAAGGATTGAGCAAGTAAATTAAATTATGAATAAAAGTAACATGATACAATGCTTAGCACAGATTTAAAGGAGACCAAACTGGTCGCCAAGAAGGGCGGCTAGTCACTTAATAATGGTTAAACTATGGCTAAAGGCACCATTAACAATACAGTACTACTTTTGATATTCCTTCAAAAATCCGGCATAGTCACAGTCCCGATGGTGCCGGATTTTTGAAGTTATACTGTATTTATATTAATTTAAGCACAAACAGATTTGTCTTTCGCAATCGTCTGCACTCGATAGAGATAGATTTTAAAATTTTTTGCTTGATTTTTTTTTAAACAATAAAAATTGTATTTGTTAAAAACACACAACCTTGCACTTTGGTACACAAAAAACAAGAATTTTAACATAAACTTGTACGATTGAAAATAAAATATAAAATCTACGTTTCAATCTGCTTCAGCAGTCGTCCTCAGGATACAATATGACAGTGAAATGACTAAAAGTACAGAGATGAATGCTTCCCGTGCGAGAGACAATTTGTCGAGCTTTGACCAATGATATAATAGCAAAAATGCAGTGGTGCCATCCAGTGAGTACCCCAGAATATTTTTAATGTTTTTTACTCACTGGATGACGCCACTGCATTTTTTGCAATCATATCATTGGTCAAAGCTCGACAATTTGTCCCTCACAAGGGAAGCCTTCATCTCTGAACTTTTAATCATTACACCATCATATTTTATCCTAAAAGCGACTGCAGAAGCAGATCGAAACGTAGATTTTATATTGTATTTTTAATTGTACAAGTTCATATAAAAGCTCTTGTTTTTTGTGTACCAATGAGCAAGGTTGTGTGTTTTTGACGAATAATTTTTTTGTATTATATTTTATGGTGCAGTTGTCCAGTATGTGTTAATACAGTTTTCAAACAAATTGCAATATAGTTTTCAAACAAATTGCATTCGAAAGTACATTTTTTGCCTATTCGGCGGGGTAAAAATTTAAAATGTGCGATGCTTAGAATTTAATTCTTTTTTTAAATGTAGTAAAAGCGAAATTTCATCGTCTGCTGTTTCTTTTTGTAAAATGACGTTAGCGTTTCGCGCAAAGACACGTTTGACCTTTATAATATAGAGATACGTCTGTCTGAATAATATAGATATACAAATATATTTTTGCGCTTTTTAGTTTCAAAATGTGGCTATTATTCGTGTAGTAGGTATATTATGTTCATTTTTTTAAATTATAATATTGTTTCCTCTTTATCTTACAGAAAGTATTATTCAGAAAATCTTAGTATTTGTTCATATGTATCCATTACATATGTATGCCACAATTATGAATTTAAATGTTTATTTAGTCACCGAAACGTTTGTTTGTCATTTTAGGATATTAAAATACTTTTTCAATGTTCAGGAGTCAAAACCCCGATGGTTTCATGCATAGTGTTTTTGACACTATGATAAAATGAATAGCATCTACTATAAGCATCTACACTCTTATACAGGTACTCATACATTACTATTACTTTTTCATTGTTCAGGAGTCGAAAACCCGATGGTTTCATGCATAGTGTTTTTGACACCAGTATGATCAAATTACTAGCACTATAAGCATGTACACTCTTACATGTCCTCATATTTTATTCTTACTTTTTCAATGTTCAGAGGTTCATAACTCGATAATTTCATGCGTAGTATTTTTTACACCAATATGATAAGATGACTAGCACTGTAAGCATCTACACTCTTACATGTACTCACACTTTACTCTTACTTTTTTTAATGTTCAGGAGGTGAAAAACTGATGGTTTCATGCATAGTGTTTTCGACACAAGTATGATAAAATGACTAGAACTGAAATGACTAGAACATTTACACTCTTACATGTACTCACACTTTACTCTTACTTTTTCAATGCTGAGGGGTTGAAAACCCGATGGTTTCATGCATGCTGTTTTCGACACCAATATGATAAGATGACTAGCACTGTAACCATCTACACTCTTACATGTAATCACACTTTACTCTTACTTTTTTTAATGTTCAGGAGGTGAAAAACTGATGGTTTCATGCATAGTGTTTTCGACACAAGTATGATAAAATGACTAGAACTGAAATGACTAGAACATTTACACTCTTACATGTACTCACACTTTACTCTTACTTTTTCAATGCTGAGGGGTTGAAAACCCGATGGTTTCATGCATGCTGTTTTCGACACCAGTAGGATAAAATGATTAGCACTGTAACCATCTACACTCTTACATGTACTCACACTTTACTCTTACTTTTTTTAATGTTCAGGAGTTGAAAAACTGATGGTTTCATGCATTGCGTTTTCTACACCAGTATGATAAAAGGACTAGAAATGTAAGCATCCACCTACACACTTACATGTACTCACACTTTACACTTACTTTTTCAATGATCAGGAACCGAAAACCCCATGGTTTCATGCATAGTGTTTTTGACACCAATATGATAAAATGACTAGCATTGTAAGCATCTTACACCTAAGTCCATTAATCAAAATTTAACCATTTATTAAATTCATGTTACAAGTTAATAGATTATCCCAAGTAATTAAGCCTTCAATGTCTGAAACTTTGTTGAAACTCGGGATTTAAAAAAAAAGCATACAAGAAAATAATTACTAAGTATATTAATCTTATACAAGTCCATGAATAGATTAAATAACATTTTGTAATTATAAAATGTAACTTACATAATTTATATTAATTAACTTCAAGATGTAAAATGTTTATGTTCCTAACACGATTTATCAAAGTAGTTTCTTCCATTATACTGTCTAAGATACTGATAATTCATCTTTTTATTTTACGTTTTTGAAAGGATAATGAAAATAATGTAATTTAAAATTCTATCAGTAAATTAAAGGAATTTTTTTCACACTTTTGAATTTAATGAATAATTAAATCAGGCTAATGCAATCATGTATTCAGTGATGGAGCAGTATAGCAGCAGAGAATCAATTGACACTGCAAAATTTTATTAGTATTTTTCATCTAACATTAGGCAGAATTTGTGAGATTTTTTGAAGGCGAAAAATTCTATAAAAATTTTGTGGTGACAATCGCTCAACTGTTGCGCCACTGTTCCATCACTGTGTATTTATATTGAATTAAAAAAAATCAGAAAAAAAATCTCTTTGCTTTGAATATATTTTATAATTTAAATCCACACCTATTTAAAAATTCATGTACGTTTTTTTTTTCAAACTTCACTTTTTCTTTTCATTTAATATTTTATAATATAAGCAAAACTCCATAATATACGCATATGTTAATTTATATCGTACACAATTATGTTTTTGTGTTCTTTGGCTTCATAATGGGGTTTTTCTTTTTGATAACAGACATATTGTGATCATTTCCATATCTATAAGGCATTTTATTCTTTTTTATTCTACATAAAATCCAGTGTTGGCCAGAATAAATGATTTTACTATCGAATGAATAATTCGAGCATACTCAAAAACATAATTTTCAACCTTTACATACTTTTTTAATGAAATATCACCAGAAATTTACTAAAAAAAAAGAAAAAAAAAGAAATAAAATCATCATTGCCGAAATTTGTAAGTTTTTAATCCATTATCTTCAGAAATTTTGAAGAGAAATGTAATTTTTATATTTTTATATGATACTTAAATTAACGCCAATTAAAATTTCAAACATATTTTTCGGTATAATGTTTCTGGTAGGACAAAAAAGAAGATTGGCAGCTATGCTTTTGTAAATGTTCGAATGGTTAATTCGAATAGTAAAATAATTTATTCTACCCATCAGTAATGAAATCACATTTAAATGAATTTTGTTGTGTTTCAACGTATGCGTATAATATATGCAACGTATGCGTATAATATATGCATACAAATATATAATTAATTTTTTGTTAAGTCATCGAAATGTTTGCCTGATTTAGCAAATTAAGATATTTTTAAAAGTTCTAGAAATGAAAACTCTTTCGTTTCATTTATAATGTTTTTAACATCGATTTGATTAAATTATATGTACCCATTATTATCAGCATTAATTAAAGTTTAATTAAATATTAAACTTATTGGTAAAAAGTTAATAAAATATTACCCCAAAACACCTTAAATAATTAAGTCCCCAATGTCTGAACTCTTCCTGAAACTAGGGATTAAGATGCGTATATGAAAATTCCAAGTAAGTACATTCAGCTTATGCGAATTTATAAATAAATCAAGCAACATTATAAAAGTATAAAATTGAAACTTGAATACTTTATTTTAATTAAGAACAAATTTGAAATCATTTTCTGGTTTCTAAAACGATATATAAAGAGAGGTTCCTTACGTCATGTTATCTAAATTACAGGGTGTTCTAAAAGTCTTTTCATTCCTGATTACAAAATTTATCCATACGTGCTATATATAAGATAGACATGTGAAAATGCTGCCTAAATGTTGAAAAACTACACAAGTTTTTTTTTTCTTTTTTCTTTTTTTTTTTTTTTTTGCAAATTTCCGTGACGTGGCTGAAGTGTAGCAGTGTCAGTGTTAGGGAATAGCAGATGGTCACAAATCAAGAAAAAAAAATAAAGTTCAGTGTCTCCTCTTGTATCACGAGAACTTCTCACTAAAAACAGTGCAAATATAGGGAAAGTTGCCGCCGATGTGTAAAAAATTCAAGAGCATTCAGGGTGTCGTGACACCAGAGGATACACTGAACCTTTTCCTGATTCGTGAACATTTAATGTTTTCTGAAGACTGACATTGCTATACTGTAGCCACGTTACGGAAACCTGAAACAAAAAATCTTGGTTAGTTTTCCAACATTTTGGCAGCAGTTTCACATATCTGTCTCATACAGGGTGTCCAATGGCTAATTCCCAAACTGTTAGTCATATTCATAAAGTTCCAATTACAAAAACGTTTTAAGTTAGATAAACGGGCATTTTAAAAGTGATTTGTGTCAATAAAAACATTTCTTTAAAAATTACTAATTTTAAATTTTAGACGGTTCCTTGATCCTGTAAGTTATATTTAGTAAAAAGATTCTATTGCACTATGAAGTAAGACAAAAAAGCCCGATATTTCTACGAATTAAACTGATCGAGTAACAGCTGTTGAAAGTTGAAGCATCTTTTTCGCTGCAAAATAGGGGCCATTCACAAATTTACTACAAATGTAAATAATCGTCAGATATAAAAAAATATAATAGTTGAGAGTAAAATTAACATTACAATATAAAATCTTAATCTATTTTCATACAGACATATCAAAGAAAAATAATTACTTGTATTAAAACAAAAAGTTAGAAAATAAAGCAATTTTTGTTAAGAGTGATCATGAAAAGAAACAGCCTGATTTCCTTAGTAAATAAAACATACAATACCTTAAAATACAATTATTTTAACTAATTTGAAACTTTAATAATAAAATAACGCTATCGTAATTCTTGTACGATGTAATTACTTTCAGTTAATGTGCAGATGCACACTAAATAAATTCTCCTAATACCTTAAACACTTCGAGTATGATACCTCGAACTCATGTGTCCTCAGATACAGAAAATTGGTAAAAGTCATACAATTCAAAGTTTTGTAACTCGGTGAATTTTGGTGTTACATGAAAGAGGCGAATTTTGTCTTACTTGTTAGTGTGGTAGATTTTTTTTCCTTCTAAATATCACTTATAGGACCAGCGGGCAGTATAAAAATTTAAATTTCGTAATTCTTTTAGAAAGCTTTTTATTGACCGAAATATGTTTTAAAATACAGTAAAACCTCCCTAAATCGATCACATTCCGTTCCAATAAAAATTGGTCACTACGAGAGGTGGTCTCTTAATGGGGGTCATGTTTAAATTTAGAATTTAATTGTTGAAAAAGGTAACAATTAATGTTATTAAAATTTATTTTATCACATTAGGAAAAGAATATGAAAATTTAATTACTGCAGAGTTTAAAATGTGAATACATTGGCGTTTGCTTTGATTTCATGGTGTTACCGTCTATAAATTTTATTTCCAAGCCCTTTCGAAGTTCAATAAATAAATGCAATTTTTTTTAGGCGGGAATAATTTTTTTAATGGCGATTTCATTAATTTATCTATTTCTTTGAGAGTTTCCGGACAGAATAGGGCAGGGAAATTTATTGACCGTCATCCTTAATTTGTCATCAGAGTTAAATTCATTGCCTAAAAAAGCACAAAGGGGTTTAAACGCTTAAGAGTTAGCGGAATAAATAAAAATTCTAAATTTAGTTTAGAAGTTTGATGAATAATGTGCTCTCTGGAATTATTATTCTAATTAAACCTTCTTCAAGCGACAAGGAAAAAACGGAATTTGTTTCATTTTCTTCAAAGAAATGGGTCGCTCATGGCGGGAGTTCAAATGGGGTGGTCTCTGAATAGAGGTAAAATTAGTATTGAGCCTATGGGAATAAATTTCGTTCCATGAAAATATGGTCGTTCAGGGAGGTGGTCGCTTAATGGAGGTAGTCGCACAAAGAGGTTTCACTGTACGTATTTATCTTATTCGAAACATTTTTGTAATTTGATTTATATGTCTATGACTAACGGTTTAGGAGTTAGCCATTAGACACCGTTGAGAGTTGACACCTTGTATAAGGCGGATATGAGTCTATTTTGTAATCAGGAACTGGCTTTTTCGGATGTACCTATTATTCGTCTTTTCAGTTCATATTTTTGAATAAATAATAGAAGCAGAAGAATTTAAAATTCTGTCAATCAAATAAAGAGGTTTTACAAGGTTTTCAATCAATGAATAATCAATAAATAAAGCTATCGCATTTCGATGTTAACTCGCAAATTCCATACTATTAGGTTGAGCAAAAAGTTCTGGGAAATTTTTAATCTGATAGTTACCAGTATTTGTATCGTATATTGGAGTACATAGTTACCAATCTCCCGATATTTTTCATACCAATATTTCTATGCAAAAATACTTGCTTTATGCAATCGCACAGTATACACAATTAACTAAAGCGAACCTTTTTGTAAGATTTTAGTGGTATCCAAAAATCGGGAGGTTGGCATCTATGCGAGTACTAGTGGTATATCTATAGGAGTTCAGGAATTTCGGCTCCAAAATGCCTATTGAACAGTATGAATTGCGTGTGTTGATCTGGCATTATTGGAGGAAAGGTTTAACGATTCTGAAAGCCGTCGATGAGATTAATGAGGATAAAGGTTCTGGAATTTTTCGATTCCAAGCAGCCGCCATGATACTTCCAGCAAATCCAGAATCTGGCAGAAAGTCGTGGACTATGATGGTCTCTACTTTGAAGAACAGTCTTTGTTGCCTTTGTTGTTCATTTGTTCATAACAACGCAACTTTCACAAATTTCCCAGAACTTTTTGCTCAGCCTAGTAGAACAGATTCACCGGCAATAATTTCAAATGTCGTAGTTTTTTGAAAACGTGCTTTCTTTAATTTGAATTTTTCATTAACAAAATTAAACGACTGATAAAAATAAATATTACTGTTTGATTCCGCCTTAAATTTTATAAAAAAAATCATGTATTATATTTAATTATCACTACATTCTCACGAAAGTTACAGGCAGTTGAAGTTACGGACCCCCAAATCTCACTAGTGTGAAATGCGCGTGTTCTGAACGGAAATATATGGATTATACCCGTTAATAATAAGTTTGTATCTAAAATTTTAATAAAAATTGTTGTATATTGCCGGTATGAAATTTTAAACTATTGCAATGTTCCAGTAAGTTTTTTAGAAGATTATACATGAGTATTTTAATGGGAATAGCTTTTAGTATTAGAATAACTTTTGAAACTTACAAGGGGGCCACCAAGCATGATGCGCACAGATTTTGATAAGTTTAAAGCATGTTGCAAGAGTTTCCCTCCCAATTATTCTGCTGAAAGCTTTTCCTCAAATGAACCTTAGTTTTTGAGAATTTGGTGTTCAAAGTTTAGCATACATTTCAAATACCATTAGTTTGAATACTGTACGTGGACTTCGTAGCTTGGCGGTAGCATGCAGGATTACTGTGCTGGGGATCGTGGGTTTAATCCCGCCTAGAAGATTTTTTACAAAATTTATTTTATATTTTTTTCACTTGAGTTTTTTTTATATTTTCTTAATAGATTACATTTATTCTTTTGTGAAAAAAATTTCTGCAATTTTTAAACTAATATTTATATTGACAAAACTGTAAACAAATTTCTGTCTAGCACTTTTTTTTATTTATTATTATTTACTTTTGATATTTTAAGCTCAAATCTGAAATAATGCTTTATTTTCCATTCTTTTTTATTTTATGGAATTATAAATGAAAATTTATCAATTTTTGTATAGCGTATACAAAACATTTTTTTCTCGCACAATCTCTTAAACTTATTTATAATTAGATAATTTCAATCGCATATCTTCAAAATAGTAATAAAATACTAAAGCAGTAATGCTTATATGTAAGTTTTTAGAAGTAAAAAAAAATGTTTATGTCCTCTAAATACATTTATATATCAAGTTCAAAGTCAACATCATTTTTCGATTGCACGGATAAAAAATTACAAATTATATTTAAAAATATTTTTTTTCATTCTAACAATAAAAAGCAGTGCCTACGTGATATGTAAAAATTCCTTTGAAAATTCAAAATCGTCTCTAAATGAAATTTTTGATACATATAAAAAATATACTTAAAAAAATCGCCTGCTATAATCACAGTAATATCAGAATAAATAAATTTTTTTTTTTCAATTGATCTCCTTTAGATTCTTTTACAGACAAATAGAAGAATTGAAGTAATGCTACAGATGCTATATGAACTTTTAATATATATTTATTACATATCAAGTAATTAAAGAGTACAATTTGCGTTACTTCTTACAAGCTTTAACAAATATAACTGTATGATGAAGGTTTAGTAATTCCCGTCAGTTTTGTTTAGTATTATTTCAACAGCAAAATGTCTCAATAGTTTTTGTCAAGATAGAAAATATATGCCTTTGACGTGAAAAATAAATTTATAGAAGAGTAAAACTGTTGAACAGTATTTAACTTAACATTGTTATTTGAAGCTAAAAAACATTTAAAAAGTCTTTAGGCATCAGCTGCGAAACACTTCAGTTAGAACAATAGTAACATTGTTTACATTGACAAAAAAATCTTTTAAAAATAACAATTTGTCTTTACACTTGAACACGCAAAAACAATCTCTCTCTACGTTCTGAAAAAAAATCACGCCAAGGAGATAAAACGTTTTACATATGTATGGAAAAATAATTTCGTCATTTAAAATATAATTGCAGTTTGCTTCTACTACCAGTAAATCTGGTACTAGTTGATTATCCCGTCCACCAATTTCGCCAAATTATACAAATTGGCATAATTTTTATTTTAAATAACAAAAGAACAAATAAATTAGTAAAGTATTAATAAAAGCACAAATAAAAAGTCAAATAAAAAGTCAAATAAAAATCCCTTGATGACGTAACAAAAACGTGTAGTGTATCGTGTTTAATATCAAGTGTACGATAATCCATTATTGAAATTTAATCTTATAATTTGGCTATAGATTTTTGGTCGACGGGATAATCAAGTAGTACCGTAAATTGGTTTTAATTTGACTAAACACAAAATGTGCATAATCTTGATATATAGTATATATATATATATGTGTGTGTGTGTGTGTGTGTGTGTGTGTTTATTGTCAACGTCCCTTTTTCTCAACTATTATGTAGGGCATAACGGTGAATGAGGTATCATTAGATAGGAAGTTTTTCCCATGTCGGACATAGCAAAATCAATTTAACTTTTATTACCCTCCGACTGTCTTGGAAAAGGGCAAAATTGTAATGTTGTTTTCTCTGCAGTTTGTTTTAAATGCTAAAAAAAATTGATTCTTTGAACATTTTATAAAAAAATTTAATAACGAGTATGAATGCAATACTTGGAAGTATTAATCATTGTTCAATGTATTAAAAATACATTAAATCAATAGAATTATATTACTTTAAATATTGCTTGTATTGCAGTGAAACCTGGAGCTTAGTGAACGTATTAACACGGGCTTGTCAGTGAGGCGGTTAAGAGTACAACGATGAATGAAGTATCACTGGATAGGATGTATTGCCCATATCTGACATTGCGTACTAAATTTGAGTTATACTTTCCGATTAAGTGTCATCATACATGTTAATTCTGATGTCAACATCTCTTTTCCTATGCACATATAAAACGCACAATGATAAATTAAGTATTAATACACAAGTTCTTTTACCAGACTTTTGATATTGTACACTCATATTTCCGTTAAAACAAGTTTTTAGATTGACATAATTGCACTTAATTATAAATTCATGAAAAATGCATAAGAAATTAAGCTCAAAGATTGCAGTGTAAAAGCGCCGCACGAGTCTAAGGGTTTTTATTTTTGTACGAGTTGTAATTTTTGGTACTACTTGACTATTCCGTCAACCCCAAAACTACTGCCAAACTATAAGATTAAATGCCAAAAATGTATAATCGAAACGTCTCATTCACTTGACGTTAAACACTTTACACATGTTTGTTACGTCATCAAGGGATTTTTAATTTGATGTTTTACTTATATTGTGTTAATGTTTTACTAATTTCTTCTTTCGTTATTTAAAATAAAAATTACGTCAATTTGTATAATTTGGCAAATAGATTGGCGATTTGTATAAGTTGTCGAAATTGGTCGACAGGATAATCAAGTAGTACCTAATTTTCAAACTGTGTGAAATGGTGTGCAGTCCAGGATTAGGACCAAGTACCTTTGTCTTAAACTCCAAAGTTCTGCCAACTCAGCAATCTTGGAAAATCCGTCGGGCCCAATTCACTCAAATAAGCTTTTGTAAAAGTCTTAAAAAAAAATATTTCAAATTCTCGTTTCTAATATGATGTCTTAGTCACATGCGTTTGTGTGTAGATCTTTAATTCTTATGAACTTCTATTTTATTTTCATTATTTACATGTAAATGTTTCAACTGAAAATTAAATGTTGTGAATACATTATTATTCCGGTTTTTAAAACTATACCAACTGTAAAGAAAATACAGATGGTCAATTCCCCAATAATTGGATAATTTGTGTCTCTTGGGGTTTCATGCTACATTTTATCCCTACTGTCCCCTAGTAAAAAACTGATCATGTGACCATCAAGAAGTCATATGAAATTTATAGAATATTTACATTTTGTAGATCAGATAATTGTCACTTCAGTCCCCTTTTAATGAAATTGTATCAGATTACTACCTCGTTGAAATTTTATTCAACCATTATTAAAAATATATAGAACAGAATTTTTGTTTAAACTATTCAACATATTTATCGAACTTAGTTCTTTGTGGCTTTTATTTAAATAGCTTTATATAAATATCTAATCGAATGCAATATATTATACAATCGGATCGATTAAAAGTAGGTAGGTTAAAGAAAAATAGGGGTACATGGGGGTACATGTGAACAGTTCGCATAAATATAGCTTTTTCTCATAACTGGATTAATTTCTATAAACAAAAATAACTCACTATAGTAAACAGAACATTTATTTACACATGGTAATTTTTTAAAATGATCTGTATAGTTCTTCTTACGTTTTTTAATAGTTTTATAAATTCAAAAATTTGTTCACATGTGCCCCATCAGCGGGGTAGTTATGAACACACGTGGGGCACATGTGAACACATGAGAAAATATCCTTTGGCATGCTTTTTATTCTGTTATTCATTTGGCATCGTAATCATTATTTATATTACCTGTTAAATTAACCATAAGGAAATATATATATATATATATATATTTCTCTAGTTTCTGGGTAATATGTTTAAGCAAAAGATTATAAAATGAAAATAAGTAGATTTGAGAGCGGGAGGCTTAGATGATTCATTCAGCAATAACATAAATGTTGCAATAACATTTTAAGCATTAACAGCAAAAGCAATTTAAGAAAAAAGTAATTAAATCCTTTACATTTTACTTGGGGGATTTTGTTCGGGGGAAATATTACGGAGGGGGCATTTACTTACTACTTATCGGAAATCTGTAGAAATACGAAAGATTCTCACTCCTGTATTTGCTTTATTTACTGCTGAATTATAGCTAAAGATGGGTGTTTTAATGAATAAAAAAAAACTCGACTATATCCCCCCCCCAAACTTCTTTACTTTTAAAATAGGGGGGGGGGGTTATAATCGGGATTTTACGGTAGTTATCAGTTTAAAAAAATTTATTTCTTAACCCCCTCACTGAAGAGCCCGTGTTAATACGTTCACTAAGCTCCAGGTTTCACTGCAATACAAGCAATATTTAAAGTAATAGAATTCTATTTATTTAATGTATTTTTAATACATTGAATAATGATTAATACTTCCAATGATTGCATTCATATTCGTTATTAAGCTTTTTTTATAAAATGTTCAAAGAATCATTTTTTTTTTTTTTTTTTTTTTTTTTGGCATTTAAAAAAAATGCAGAGAAAACAACATTACAATTTTGCCCTTTTCCAAGACAGTCGGAGGGTTAAAATATTACTAATATCTATGTCCATTCAAAGAATCATATACATAACTGTTTTAGAGATGGAAGTAAGCCATCATTGCAAGTTTAGAACAAATGTAATAGAAAAATTTGAAAAGTTGTTCACGGTAGTACTTTTGTATTAGCAATGCATACAAAATACTGTTGTAAACCGTTTTGTAAAATAATATACATAACACTTATTGCATTTTAGAAAACATTAAATGCATTTAAAGTACAATTAAACGTAAACGAACTTGTTGTCTCTATGTATTTGCGTGTTTGTGGAAGTTTCAATACGAAATCAACTTCGTGTGAGTAAAATATCTTCTATTTCAGGAAGATTATAGATAATGGAACTGACATTACTTCTCCTTAAGTTAACTGAAAGAAACAGAACCGCATAATGATTACTGAGGCACTTATGAACTGTTCATATCTGCCCCAACTAGTCTGTTCACAAGTGCCTCACATTGCTGCTTCTGTTAAATTGATAAATCATTAACATTTCTCAATTTTAGAAAAAAAGAACTGCATCAAAAATATTTATTAGTATTCAGAGTATATGTTAAAACACTCAAATTCAAATAAATGAATAAATAAATAAAGTTATTCGCTTATAAACTTGGAA
This sequence comes from Maratus speciosus, assembly GCA_963932465.1. Classification (NCBI taxonomy): domain Eukaryota; kingdom Metazoa; phylum Arthropoda; class Arachnida; order Araneae; family Salticidae; genus Maratus; species Maratus speciosus. The sequence continues at coordinate 447,210,369 of OZ010786.1, forward strand.
CAAAAATTTTACTTTGGAGATCTATAAACAGTGTTTTGGCTGTAGAGGAGAAACGAAATGTCAGAGAGCTTCAAAAATTTTTTACCATATGTCTACAGGTGCTATCATCTTTAGTAATTTTTTTCAAATAAAAAAACCTATAATAACTATTGAAAAAATGCGATGTTCACATCTGCCCCATATTGAAATGTGCCCCCGTTTCCCCTACTGTTTGAATTTTATGCCAGAAGATTATACATTATTCACTACCTTATGCCATGTATTTCGAAAATAAAATGTTCAAAATTGAACTTAATTTTTCACTAAATCACAGAGTGAAATTACCTACTTGTTGGAGAATCGCCCAGCTTTTTTTTGTATAAAAAAGAAGATCTATTAATTATGCATCTAAATAATGAAAACTGGAACTTAATTTTTCGAAAGAACTACTCTTTAAATTGTTCGATGTAGTAAGATTTAGTAATAAACGATAGGATATAATGCATTGTACTAAAACAATTCCTGAAAAATTAACTAACAAGTAATGCAAGTCTCATCAAAAACCGTTCAGTAGAGCATTTAAAAAAAGCTACTCTTTCGTATTTCGGTTCACCTCATTATAAAACTTTTCCCATTAACTCTGTAACAAAGCAACATGTAGCGATATGCAATATACTAAAATTTTCCCTGAAAAACTATCTAACAGTGAAATTTTCATTAAAATGTATTCAGCAGAATGCAAGTTATAAGAAGCCGGAACGAAATTAACATTTGCTTTTCATGTAAAATAGATGTATGCTTAACTCCCCGACTGCAGGTCGGGACATAAAAGTCCCAGTGTACTATTTTTTATTCAACACTGAAAAAAATGGGTACTCAAAATTGAGTAAAAAGTACTCAATTTTAAATACATCACATACTCAAAATAGCTCCGATCCAAACGTTCTCAAAATTGAGAAACGCATGTACACATTTTTGATTCCGTGGATGTTTTCAAGTATGAATCGTTATGTACAGCCACCGTGAACCTAAAAATCAAAGTAAAAGTATACTGAAGTTTATTTTCCGTTCAAAATTATTAACAAGAAACATTTAATTGATTATTTATTAAGAAAAATAGCAAAATTATTAGCAAGATACACAAATCGAATATTTTTAAGAAAAGAGCATTGTTTGCAAGCACTTTTAAATTATTTTAAAATACTGTGCATGATTTAATATTTACATTAATAAACATCTTTTATGTCGCCATAAATTAAGTAAACCATTACAGGGTACAAAATTATGGTTTTGTTACATTTGAATATTTCATTACCAAAGTGATATGTTTAAAATCCACAGCATAGTATTAATCATTGTCATCATCATAAAAAAGCAACAAAAACCCTTTTAATCCACTGATGGATGTATCATACTATATATGTATCATTTTACTGTACTTACAAAACTACATTAATGCACATAAGTTATGAACATAATACAGATATATTTTATGATCAAGCCGTATTTGTGATAAAATCATTCTGTCAGAAAATGTAGAGGATAATATTAAAGTTCATTCATTGATATATTTCGAAGAATTTCTGAAAGCAAATATTTTATTTAGAATCTGGAAAGGATTGGTGACTTTATATTTCTATTTATTTACGTGAGAGTTCAAAGTTGATAAATTCTAAAGGCCAATTAAATTTCCTGCAGTTTGGATTTTTGTAATTTTTCGCTCAAAAGATTTCCAAAATGTCATTGCACTCTTAAACTGTCAATGAACTATTTAACTGATGTTTTTTAGCGTGATGCTGTTTTTTATTTACATCAGTATGATATTAATGTAAAAACGTTTTTTTTTTAATTATTATTATTATCGCCTGTTTAACATTTAGGAGTTAGAAATTTATAGCTTTCGAAACAGTTAAAAATTTTAAATGGTAGAAATGAGAATATATTATGCTAAGTTTTAAAATGTACCTAAGTTTAAAATTAAATAAAAACTGGAATTTTAAATTACTAGTTTAAAAAAAAAAGTTTAAAATTCAAATTGCAAATATGGGAATATTTTCCGCTGCGCTTAATAAAAATACCTTTAATTTGCAATTAAAAAATCATTTATTGATTTATTTAAATTATTTTGACATGGTTCTATGTATTAACCAGACGTATATTTCACGATGTAGTTTCATAATTATGAGTATTTCTACAGTATGTAAAGTCGTGAAAAAAGGTAAACACACCTACTAACTCTGCAGCAAATTATAATAGAAGAAAGTTGCTGGTACCGAACAATTGGGAATAAAGTCTACTTTAAAATGATCTACATAAAATTTGCATAGGAGGCCATCTACAAATGAAAACCACACCAAACTTTGTTTTTTTTCTAATGTCGACATCTAATTTTGACAATTTATTTTAAACCTTCGGTTCAAACTATTTCGAAAACCGAAATTTCAAGTCATTTGGATGAAGGGTCATTGGGAAGTTTTTGAAATATAAACATTCAAAATTTAGAGCTTCTAATGTTAAATTACATTTTCAAATTTTTATTAATATCACCTTAAATATGTATAATCCTAATGTAATAACTTTTTACGGGGTTATAATACTAAAAATCCCAAACATAAATACATATAATTTGTAATAAAAAAATTATAATATGAATAATGAATTATGAAAATAATATTCGAAAAAAATATGAATCGCAACCTATAATTTTTTTGATATATTTATATTTATTATGTTCGGCTTTATACAAATTCTCAATTTCAATTTTTTATTTCAAGTAGTTTTTGAATTATGATTAAAAATGTCAAAATGATGATTTAACGGGCCATATATGATGTGCACACAAAATATATATAATATTAAAAATAATATTGAAAAAAATATTCATGCTTACATTTATCCTTTAGTTTATAAACTACAAAATTTAATTTCAAAAATCTATTGCTAATTTAAATAAACAAAAACAAAAAGAAATGTTATTAACATGTAAAATTTTGATTCTAGATAATATTTTTAAAAGTTTTATTTAAATAAAAGTTTAAAAAAACATTTTATTAGAAATCAGAGGAAGGTACAAATATTTCATTTTCTGAAATTCCTCATTGTTTAATACATTTTCAATAGATTTAATAGCTACTGTAGTATTTGTATTATTTTACGTAAGAAAATACTTTTTCTTTCAGTGAATTTTGTCTTTAAAAACGGCATTAACACTTGCATATTTATCAATAACAATTGTAACATTAAAACAAAGACAAAATATTTAAGAATTTTTACAAAAACATTCATGTCTGCAGTTGATTAAATAACAGGATGCTAATTTTAAAATAAAAACCGCGCGTTTCTATAACATCTTCATTTGCTTTATAATCTAAAGAAAATTTATTTTTTTAAACTATCACGGCTGGTTTTTTTTTTCTTCTAGTGCCGTCATTAAAATTTCGCATAGTTTTAGCGCAATATTTTCCTTTAAAAACTACTTACAATTTTTACTGTTGGATGTCTTTGTATAAATAAAAATCAATTGAAGAGCGTTTTTCAATTATTTAAAAGATGTATTATCATAAGATGGAAAAGGAATAGCTTTAAGAATTCCAATGTGTACTTAACTACTTAGTTTTTTTCAGTTTTTCAATCTTTTATGTTTATTACGCATTTTTTAAAGAAGAAACTGACATCAGAGACGGAAAAGAATTTTAATTATTCAGAAAAGACTTACAGTAGATAATATCTTAGACATTTGTCTAGCATTAAATATGTCTCATGTTACATATTTGTTTTTTAGAGTGCGTCATTTTTATTTAATAAGGATATTTTTAAATCCTCAATACTGTTATTTATAGAAAGGAATAAAATTATTTAATTGTTTTCAAAGCATCCGTGTATTATGAATGTATGATAGAATTGAAATTTCTAAATGTGTTTCTGTGTGTATGTACATATGTATGCATATACCGGGTGTCCCAAAAAGGACTGACTGATTTTAAAATTCAATAACTTGCAAACGGTGACAGATATTAAAAAAATTCTTGCAGGAGGGTTATGCATATGGTCAAAAGTTTTATTACGGTGATTTTCAATTTTAATTCGATTTACAAACAATAGACGGCGCTGTAAGCAATAGTCGCTAAATACAGACTCGATTTTTTGGTCCTTTATCTTGTTCCATGCAGAAAAAGGAGATGGAAATGTATTATCCGGGCCACGAAGTACCAAAAATCGAGCCTGTATTTAGCGACTATTGCTTACAGCGCCATCTATTGTTTGTAATTCGAACTAAAATTGAAAATCACTGTAAAAAAACTTTTGACCTTATGCATAACCCTCCTACAAGAATTTTTTAAATATCTGTCACCGTTTACAAGTTACTGAATTTTAAAATCAGTCAGTCCTTTTTAGGACACCCGGTATTTGACGGTGTAAACTTGTGTATCTATATTAAGTGTAAATGTTTAAATTTGTAAATGTTCGTTTATATGTAAATACATATATTTGATAGCCTCAGAGTGACTAATCAGACCAGGACCTAGTCTGTAGAGCATTGTGTCCCCCCCCCCCCGATCTGCTTTATTAAAGTTTTAAAAAAGATTACAATGAAAAAAATTACAATGTTCTGCCGGAGCTGTACCCACCGCTAAACGTTACAAGAGGCAAGTTTGGCTTAAGAAACAAAATAAATTCAAACTATGGTCAAAGACCAGATTGCCTATGGGACGGCTCACCCAAGGAAAAAATCTCAAACGTGACAGGCGGCCGAGACTGAGAAAAAAATCTGCATTGGGAATTGCATCTAACCGCTTCTTGGTAAGGTTTGCCAGATCTCTCAGAGAAAGATATATATTAAGTAACTTTCTGTAAGTAACTTTGTAACTTTCTGTGCTAATCCTATGGGGAGTGATTTATCTAATATCTCGTTTGCATTTCGACAATTTTAAATAATTTATTTTGCATTGGATAGCCGAGACCTGTCGCTACATCGAACCTTTTTTTACTTTTTCGATTTTGGTCGCAGATATTTTTCAGAATGACACTGTCATTTTCAGAACCGGTTTTGAAAGTGAAAGTAACTTTATAAAAAATATCTACGAGCAAAATCGAAGAAGTAAAAAAGGTGCGATGTAGGGAAAGGCATCGACTATCCAATGCAATATATATATATATATATATATATATATATATATATATATATATATATATATATATTTAAAAAGATAAAAATGCAAACGACATATTAGATAAATCACTCCCCATAGGATTAGCATTAGCTCGTGAGTGTCTTCTCCGGCAGGGATAGAAGCCTTAATATGCCGCTGCGCTGTTAGCGGGCAGGTGAAGTAATAATGGGAAGGCGACGACATGCAAATATATTTGTAAATTTTTCAATTTGTATAATTTATAATCCTTTTCTTCATGAGGTGCAATGTCTCATGTGATTTGAAAGGTAAGCGTACAAGAGGTCTTTAGAACCACGAGTGAATTTATATCTGATAAAGAATCAGCTTTATTCGACAAGAAACGATCTGTTGTGTCTTCTGTATCATTTTTGTTTTGCCCTTAAACCTTAATTACCGGACGACAGATGACGACTCTCTATATATTTTTTTATTACATGATTCCATAAATCTGTATTTATTTTTAAGATATTACAATGAAATATTCGATGTATAGGTAGCTTGTGCGTTTAATTTCGTATTTAAAATAATAATAATAAGGTCACTTCATTCAGAAATACAGGAATTTGCAAATTGTGAATATCATTTATTTCCTTTCTTATTGTTTATTTATTTTCAAAATAGGAAGTAAATTGTATTCACCTCATTAAATCTCACCTTACTGAATTTCACAGTAACAAACCGTTTAAACATAACAGTTTTATAGGGGAGTACAAAATTCCGACATTTAGTCCGATAACCAAATAAAATTTTTTTCATCCCACTTTTAAATACGAAAAAAAAAATTGGAAATAAATGGAAGAAGAGTTGCCCATTATTTATAAGGAACGCTTTTTGTAAATAAATGAAAGTTTCCTGAAATGTTTCACTGAAATATGAGTAAACTTTTAAGAAACACTTGGAATGTTTCTGTTCATTTTACAAGAAACTTGCTGACATTTCAATGCAACGTTTTGGCTGTGGACAGAAACATTCCTTATATTTTATATAAAAAGTATAGATGTTTCAGCGGAATATTATATAACTTTTCAATTATTCTTATTAATCGTTACCAGATTTTTGTAAACATTGCCGAGCAAACGCATTCCTACCAACTGCTATTTTCGGATTTAAATGGTGTACAGTGATAGACTACTTATCAGGTCTATATTACTTCTTCATCAACTTATGCTCCATGGCCAAGTAAATAAGTAAGAAATGTATGGGTACTGTAAATTTCAGCAATGATTTTAGAGTAAACTGATAGGACATATTAATAAGGAAAAGCAAAGCAAAATAATCACATCGGAAATGCACAGGAAAGCTGTTAAAGATTTTAACATTTAGACTGCAAAATAAGTTGTAACGTTTCGCCCATATTCCAGAAACGTTTCATATTTTCAAGCTGTTTTATAATACTAAAAACAACTCTTTGAAAATTCTGGTTTTATGTTTTGAAACAATAATCTCAGAACTCATGTCAAAAAATACTATCCAAGAATAATATTGATACTTGATTAATTTTAAAACAATTATTCTAATTGGTGAAAAATCAGATACTTTTCGGTTAGCCGGGTGCCAGTCTTATATACACATATATATGTATATATACATTTATGTATATATGTAGGATTTAATATATTACATATCTAAATATTCAATTAGCTTATAGCTACAAGTAAAATCATCAATTAGGGGTTCAGGTATTTACTTAATTTATTAAATAGACGAAAAAATATAGGTTATGGAAATGCAGTTAACATTAATGATATAGTATACAATTTCCACATTGACAAATATAAATATAGGAAATCATCTAGATTCCTCTTTCAAGATTTTTATTCGGCTATAGACAGCTCTTTAAAACATTCAGTTAATATTCAAAATATGGTACTCCTAAACAAAAACACATCTTGATATTATTTCCTACCTCTATATAGCCGTTGGCCCACCTCTTGCGCTTTTTTCACACTCTTCGTGTTATGTTCTTTATTTTCCATAATAGCGCGTATTCATCAAATAAGCCTTGAGTCTGTCAAGTTACATTGTTGAGGGTATTTATAATCCCACAAATATACACATACATACATACATACATAAATATATATATATGTGTGTGTGTGTGTATGCAATATAGGTATGTATATATCTGGCTAACCAAAAAGTACCAAAAATCATATAATTTCTAATTGTCTAACTGAATGAAAATGTGTTCAGATCAGGATTTGAACCAAGGAATATTGGCTTAATCTGCCAATGCTCTACAAACTAAGCTTTCCTGAAGAAATCTGGCTATTGTGCTGAAATTAATCAAGTGTAATTATGTATCCAGCGTTTATTGGAATTCTATTAAGTGCGATTTATTGTGTTAAGCTGTTTATGATAACAGACTAGATGCATTTGTTAAAAGACTTATCTCAATGAATAGTGCCCGACAGATTTGAACAGGATAGCTCAGTTGGCAGAGCACTGGAAGCTTAAGCCAAAGGTGTCTGGTTCAAATCCCGACGTGGACGCCATTTCACTCATTCAGAAAATTACATCTCTTAGCAGCCATAGTTTGTACTCCTGCGTGCATGCATGTACACCTGATATACACAATAAGCCTTCCGTGTTATTAAAGTCCAACAATTTACTCTTAAAGACTATTCCAATGTGCATTTATTCTGCGTTTTTGAACCCATGCTTGCCTGTAATTGCAATATACCTTGATCAAAAGTTAAATCTTCCTAGATCAGCGATCTTTCATTTCGGATCAAACGTTTAAAATTTGCAAATTACGTCTGCTAGTGGTGCATTTGTGCTGCACGTAAAAAAGAAAAAAAACCTGAGAAACGTCTATTAATTGTAACAGAAAACTTACTGACAAATTTCGGCACGTCCCTCTAAAACATTTCTATTCTTCGTGTGAAATGAACAGGGGCATTCCTGTTATTTCACATGAAGCTGATAGTTCTGTGGATCTTTCCAGAATTATTCCATAAAATTCCTGTTATTTCCTAGAACTATTATTTAGAAAAAACAGTCAACATAGAAGTATATTATTTTCAAGGAACTTTCATAGACGTTTTAAAGATGCAATATTAAGGATGACGATTTGTTTACGTAGTGATGGAAACCCGCATGCTAGCGGGTCAGTTTAATCATTGCTTTCAAATGGTAATATTCGGCTTATTTATTGACAGAAGGTTGATTCAGAAAATAAAACTGTTTTTTTTTTAAATTTAAAAACGCATATAAAGGGAGAATACGTGTTACCATACGTGATACCATTTATTTTACATCATTCTTTTAAACAATTTACCTCTCAAGCATCCCTTTTTGGAAGATATTTCGATCTATCCTGGCTTTAACATCGATAATAGTACTTTTTAATTTGGTGGCATATGAAGTGAGTAGAATTTAGATATAATTTACTTTGTAGGAATATGGTAACAGATGAGCTTTAATGAACAAAATCATCCAAAACATTCCTATAATTTATTACTCTCTTTCAATGAACATATCCGGCAAAATCCCTTAAATCATTAATTCATTTCATTAATTAACACAGTAAAACCAGTTAAGAAGGAAAATAATGAAAATTTCCATTTTCGAGATTTTTTATATTTCCAGGTAAACTATTAATTATAAATGTATCATATTCTTTTCTTTTCTTTTATATATTTTTATTTAAGAAAGGATTCCGTTAAAGATTGTCCCCATTTAAAAGTTTTTCCTACATAATTAAAAACAAACATTTCCTACTTACACGCGGACATTTACAATGTGAAAATACTGTTTGTTACGCTTTCTCTGATTAATTTGGAAACACGATTTTCAAATTATACATAAACGTATATAAAATTTAAAAAAATTACGTAGGATAGCATGAGTTTAAGAACAAAAGCCAAAGAACTTTAAAATATTCAGTCCGAAAAGCAAATAACTATTTGGCCTTCTTTATTGATAGATTTACCACTTGAATATCCGGTTCTCGAAGTTATTTTGATCTATTTCTGCTTCGGCGCCCGTGCAGTGTACCTTTACAATGTAACGGTTATTTTGCGAAAATACAGAAAAAAAAACAAAGCTTTTCTGTTTTGCACTCAGGTTGTAAGCTTCCTAACTTGATTTATTATGTTAGCATATTCTAGAAGGAAGTTCGCAGTTTCTATTCAGAATATTTATATGTAATTGGACTAGAATTTTCCTATAAATATGTGTAATGTATTTTCATTTATCTATTATATATATATGGAAAGGATTTTTATAAATAATACATCCGTTATTATAATAGCCATATACTCTATTACAAAAATATTTATTAAGAGGTATTGAGGGTTAAGTTATGTTATTATATGAACACAAATGGGCTTTTGTGGACCAATGTGTAACAACTCTACTATTAGACATCTAACTCTACAATTAGATTACCTCAAATTGAAAACCTTTCCTGGGTATATTCGAATTCTGTTTACCCGACTGCCAAGAAGGGTTATGTGTTTCAGGCATATCTGGGTATGTAGATTTCTTTATACACTCGAGACATCCCAACAGCTGGATGAATTTTAATGAATGAGGTCTCTATATATTCGTCTTAACCGTCTGATGGTTATAGGCTAGGTGTTGTTTCTATAAATTCAAAATGACGGCTGTAAAATACAAAATGGCAATAGAGGCGAAGAAAAATTAAGCACCATATTGAGTGGCATATCATTGGATAGGTCTTTCAAAATGAAGACTGTTTCATTGTCTATTTTACAGTCAGAAAGTTCGTTTAAATATTACACAACCTGGAAGTTGTGTAGGTAGGATCTTTAGCTTTACTGCAAATCTAACCTTCATAGACATCTATAGGCCTCATCAAAACAGCGTTTATAGATAGGAACTAACAATTAAACACAACTTAAAAGTCACCAATACAAGTAAATAAAAAAAAATAGGCAAGTAATATAAAAAACAGTTTCACATTGATGATAAATAATTAATTAGCTTTTTATGTAGTCGGGTTTTTTGATTTTTTAAATTTACTTTTTACTTTTTTTCTACTAATAGTCCGGGTTCTGGTGACATCAAAAACACCGCGATCGCGGAATTGAATTTTTTTTTTTTAATGAATAGTCATAGAGACAAAATGAGCTAGGTATGACTATATTTGGCAAGTCGAAAATATGTTTAAGGGGGCTGGTCACTCAGTTTCCGATTCCCCCTCACTAATGTAAAGCGTATGAGCATTTGATGCATTCGTATATTTAAAATATCTCCTCGGGAGATTAATATTTTTAAGTTCTATTTTTTGTGTACACTTCGTAGAAAATGTGTTTTTTTTTTCTTAGTTCTCAAAATATATCTAAAGTATAGACTTACATTTATATGAAGTATTAAAATCTTACTCACACTTCGCCCGCTTTTAACACATAAAATATTAAAATTAGCATAGATTTTAGAAATATTTTGAAAACTAAGAAAAAAAGAGACATACTTTAAAGAGTGCACAGAAAAAAGGTGTTAAAAATATGAATTTCTCGAGAAGATATTTTAAATATACGAATGCATCAAAAGTCCATAGATTTAACATTACGGAGGAGAATTCCGAAGCTGAGTGACCGGCCCCCTTAATTACATCAATTATTATTAAAAAGCTATGATGTTTTACCGTTATCGCGGATATTGTTCGCTCTTAGACCATTTTATAGAAAATTTTGTGCTTTTTCAGGAAAACTTGGCATGACAAACTTTATTCTGCCGGAAAAGTCTGTCATACTTATTTCAGAGAGGCGGCCGATGATAAAATTTCACGCATATTTTTCTTTGAATTTTTACCGATGCCGCCTTTAGTTCGTGTCTGGACGCTTGTCAAGTGTCGGCTTTCCGAGATAACGCTAAATCATTATAGGTTTTTACAGGGCTTAATTTCTACCAAAAAAAGTACCGGAGCCCTAAAATTCTGCACTACTAAAACCGTTGCGTGACCCCCCCCCCCACGCCTTCACTGATATATATATATATAACCCGCATATATATATATATCATATATTACTTGCAAAATTTAAAGCATCTTTTTTTCTTGACTAAAATACAAATTTTAAATATATGTACTTGCATATACTTAACTGTCCACTTTGTAGTTTATCACCCCTTCCGAATAGAAATCGTTGCCTAATTTAATGTTAATTAATCGCAGAATTCTGCAATTAAATAATGTAAGAATTATGATTGGGAAATAGTGTTAACACAAAAAAGAAAGGTTAGGTGCTTTTATAGAAAAAGGCGAAACACTGCTCAATTGCTTTCAATCAGAATAACAAACAATACATAGCAATTATATCTACTTACAAATGAAAGTGACTTCGTAAATGTACGGAGCAGAGCCTTGACATGGACAGCGATCATGATGAAAAATAAATAGAAAAATCACTAACTTTTTTCCATATTCGTACACAATAGAAGGCTAAAAATCTCAAACAAACAAAACATCAAACCGATGCTCGTTGAATAAAAACAAAATAAAATATTCTTTTCAGGTTAGATATCTAAATAAATAAATAAAAAAAACCTGATCCAATTAAAAAATATCCTGCTGTCACAAAATAAAATTGAACTGAAGGGTAGTTTAAAAATAGATTTTTCGGAAGCGTTATTGCACTGGGCTCCGGAGCCCTGTATTTATGAGCTCCGGTGAATTCCGACCAATATTTAAATATTTGCTGAAAACAGAGAAGTACCAGAGCTGAGCTCCGGTGGGGTCCGGCGCAAATTAAGCCGTGGGTTTTTAATAATAATTAATTTAATTAAACATATTTTCGGCTTGTCAAACTTAGTCATATCTATCTAATTTTGTTCGTAGGACTTTTTACAATGATTTTCATCAATTATTTTCAATTTCGAGATCGCTGTTCTTTCAATGTCACCGGCTCCCGGATTATAAATATGGGCAATTCCATCGTAACTAACGTAACATTTTATCATCGAATTTTGTTTTCAAAACTATGTAGAAAATTTACTAATAAAGCTAGAACAAATTTTTACGATTTAAAATATTTCTTACTATGGACTTAATACCCAAATACCTGCAGATTATTTCAATCTCTGTTTTAGTCCTGAAAATTGCAATTCAAAATTCTGTAACTGACGTAACACAAAATATACAAACATTTTTTTCTGCCTTCATTGAAGTGTAAAAATTAACAAAACCATTCCGTTAAAAAAAAAAAAGTAATTTAATGCTCTCAACAACACTGCCAAATTATAACATTAACTTGTTTAATTAATTTCTGAAGAATAAAAAAGAAAAAAATTGCATTTACACGTGTAACTGACGTAACTTTTATTGTGTAATTGACGTGACATTACAAAGACAATAATGGTACTTAACTCAGTTTGTAAACAGTAATTTACAATGCCATTTTATTAGGATTTTATTATAGAACATAAAAATATGAAGTTTTCTAATCTTACCCTTAAATTAAACATATTATAAATTTTATCCCCCCCCCAAAAAAAAAGATAATTTTCTGTGGAATTGCCCATATCTATTTTGTGCTGTCTGCCCGTTATTGAGCGGCGACCTATAAACGAATCCTCGAGATTAAGTGCACAAATCAAAAGGTATGTGTATGACCAAGAACTAAGACACTGTACTATAGGATTTATTTCATGACATTCATTGTCTGAAGTCAAAATCTGATCGCTACCCATATTTTTGAGCAATATCATTGAGAAATAACAAGATAATCAGTGTAAATATATTTTGCTCGTACTATGTACATACTGTTATAAAATAGACTTGCGGTATTTAATGTGGTGCAAAAATGTTGGCGGCTATTAAAGTTACACTTAAAAGAGATTAAGTAAAAAATGCTGACTACTGATGACGTAGCATTGAGCGAAACAGTGAGAATGTTCAAAATAATCTTACACTTTCAATGCACAAACAACAGTTTTCATAATTAAAGGCGTAAACAGAATGAGAAGTAAATATGAGTGAACCATTGTTATACCTTAGTATGAGCCATTATAGTTTAAGACAGTTGAGAGCATCTGGCGCTAAGATTTGAAACTAAAATGAAAAATCATATTTAATACACTCCCAATTTCATATAAGGTACTTTTGCTAGAATAAATTGTACACATGCTATCAATTGCAAATAATTCCGTTTGAAAAATCATCTTTTTCTGCCGTCCTATAGGTGGTTAAGTTTGACAAATGGTTTAGTTTGAAGGAAAAAAATCTGAGCTATTTTTTTTCTCGTTGAGAATCAGGCTCATAACTTTGTTTATTATGTTATAATATTGCAGAAGAAATTACGCATTTTTTGCATAATTCTTTTGAAATGAAACAACTTGAAATTTCAGTAAATGATAATTTTTCTCTATGAATATTACAAAGATTACCGTTTTCCGGACATGCATTTCTTCTTGAACCCATTGCTTAAATTGCGCCGGAGCCCACCGGAGCTCGGCTCCGGCACTTCTCTGTTTTTTGTAAATATTTAAATATTAGTCGGAATTCACCGGAGCTCATAAATACAGGGCTCCGGAGCCTAGTGCAATAACGCTTCTGAATAAACGAAGCGCTCGAACTCAATCTGTCTGTAAATTGAAAATTTTAATTACTCTGGTATAGAAAAAATAAAATAACTCTTCCCACTTTCTAAGGCTGTTTTGATCAGAATAGGAGAAACAGAAATCGTGTTTTGTTTATCCTACTGATATTTGCATATTTCTCAAGCTTGCATAACAGTCATTGTACACGAGTATGAAAATAACGTTAGTGATTTTTCTATTTATTTGTCATCATGAATGCTGCTCTGCTTTGAAGATTTACAAAGTTGTAAATAGTAGTCACTTGTAAGTAGGTATAATTGTCATGTATTGTTATTTTTATAATAAGCAATATAGCAGCGTTTCCCCTTTTTCTATAAAAGCATCGAATCTTTCCGTTCACGCTGTCAAATGTTTTTTTTAAATCTTTTTTCAGGGACTAACCACAAAAGATTGTTCTACGGAAGGAATCGATTATAGTTTAATGCAGCTTTTACAGGAAACTGAAAAAAGTTGTTTAATTCTTTAGCCTATCGTATTAATTTCTGTAAATTTCATTCATTTTTTTTTCATAAAAATGTATAGCTGTGTACTATACTTTTTTTTTGTTTTAACACTATTTTCGAATCATAATCCTTATTTTATTTACTCGCAGAATCCTGCGATTAATTAACATGAAAATTAGGCAAAGATATCTATTCGGAAGGAGTGATAACTAAAAAGTGGGATAGACAGCTAAGTATATGCAGAAATATTTAATTTTTTTTATTTTGCTAAAGAAAAAAAATGCTTTCCATTTTGTAAATAATGTATGAAATATAAATTATGCAGATTAGAGTGACAGTTGAGAGGGAGGGGGGGGGGGGGGGAGAGACGCTACGGTAATTAGTATTAGGGCAAAATATTAGGGCTCCGGTACTTTTTTTGTTAGAAATTAAGCCCTGCTTGAACCATTGAGAAACGTAGTGAGTAATTGTATTTAATTGTTACTATTTATTAATTAAAATTCATTCTTCATATTCATCAATTTTAAAATGCGCAATATTGACTTTAAAATGCGCAATATTGACTTTAAAATAGGTAAATTAACTTTCAGTTCCTATTTGAATGATATCCGTAACATTCCGTATGGTAGGCAAACAACTATTTGTTTTATACGTTGAACGATTTAACCCAAGAATGTATGGTTTTCGAATATATTTTGTCTATCACCGTCACAGTCACCGCGCTATCTACTTTTACAATGAAACGGTTTTGTAAGCGGTATAATTCACTTATCAAATGAGTTCTGAAAAAGCGATGCATCATGAATATGTGTATGATTTTTTACCCTCTTTGAGATAAATATATCGAAAATTGAAAAAAAATCCCAGATATGAATAGATTCGTAATCAACTCACTATATATATATCTATTTAGAGGAAAATTCAATAAAACACCCATAATTTATATTTACTAAAAGAAAAGTTTCAGAGGATGACTACAGGTTTTGTTAATATTATTTAAAACCTAAAGCTAAGTCATCATCAAGTTGTTTATTTCTCACAATTAAGCTTTTACAGTTCCGAAACGTTTGAATATATAATTAAAAAAATATGTGAAATTATAATTGTTTTATCTACAATGCGAGAGAAACAGAAAACTTCTGTCCGAGAAGCAAACATTAATTTGGTTTTCTATATTTGAAATATTTGCAGAGGAAATATTCGAATTTCGGAGATAGTTCGACCTATTTCTATTTCAGATAAAGGCTATGCACTTTCACAAAATATTGGTTTGGTTTCTGAGATTAGAGATAGAAAAATAATCTTTTCCTTTTGTCTGGATGTGAACTTCTCAACTATGTTTGTTATGTTAGCATAGTCTGGAAGAAATTACGCTGTTTCTTCATATGAAATAGCTATGTGTAAAAGAACGTGAAATTGCAGCAAATGTAGACCTAATTGGACTAGTATTCTGCTAATAATCTGACAAATATAGTTTCTCTAATCTAATTTATTGCTTTGTTTTATTTCGAAATTCATCTGTTAATACGATAAATCGAACTATACTACACAATAGTGACTTTTACTAATATAATGATAAAGAGTCTAAAGTAATGGAATTAGCTTTTGGTATTCCATACAAAACATCAAAGTCCTTTGTTACTGTTGTTTTTAGAAAATATTTTAGTATAGGTTTTAATAGGCTGATGTAGTAAGCTAATCATTATACTTTGTATTTACATAAATAGCATATGGCAATCTATGAATAATGTTCGTGTCGGTTTTGTTAATTTACTTCGAAATACGAACCTAAATTATACTAAGTTATAAACTCTGAAACTTAAAATTTCACGATTTCAAAACTTTTAACCTTAATATGAAATAAAAATTTACTTAATATAGAACGAATTATATCTGAAATATTCAGTCTAAAATGCAAATGTAATGGTTTAGTTTACGAGAATATAGAAAAAAACAATGCTTTTCTGATTTTTTCGCTTTGTAACATAATTAATTGTGTTTGCACATTCTGGACGAAATAATTTTTTTTTCATCTTTTCTTCAGAAGAAATACCTCTTGTAAAACAATGAGAAATTTAAGCAGATTTACATATAATCCGTCAAGAACTCTGCTACCCATTTTTACATTGTACTTTCACTTCTATTTTTTATTATATTGCTTTAAGTGCGACATTCTACTGATAATTTACGACAATATGTAGTGAAATACGTAATACGTACTTTTGATAATATAATGATAGTGATACTAAAACGATACAATTATTAGATGAAATTCAATATTAGACGTTCAAATATGGTCTGTATTGATATTTTCGAAAAATTTATGGACACATGTATAAATGACAAAAGAATTAACCACTTAAATGTTTGCCTGAAATAAGTCGGGGGTAAGAGCAATCTTTCCCTATACCCGTCGCCGGTGTAGCATTGCATTCTATATTTACGCAAATAGTATTCCACGACATTTTATTTTTATTCGCATATCCAGGATTTCAAAACATGTGAATCTTCTGGTCAGTTTGGTCACTTTATTTTATTTCGAAACATGAACTCATATTAGATGTAAATTTCCAACTGGGCGAAAAATGTCCGGACCAGGATTCGAACCCGGGACCTCCTGGCTGAAACCACCAGTGCTCGGCCATCTGAGCTATCCCGGACGATTCTGGTCGAACTCTTTCACCCAGCTAACCTTGATGATTTCAGCATCTGGTCTGAAACCTGGTTCAGCTCAACAGAATAAATCTCAGGTAATGGAACTCAGAGAAATCGATGGATACGAAATTACACTAGATTAATTTTAACACAATTATTCTAATTGGTAAACAAATCATATTAGATGTAAATTTCCAACTGGGCGAAAAATGTCCGGACCAGGATTCGAACCCGGGACCTCCTGGCTGAAGCCGCCAGTGGTCTGCCATCTGAGCTATCCCGGACGATTCTGGTCGAACTCTTTCACCCAGCTAACCTTGATGATTTCAGCATCTGGTCTGAAACCTGGTTCAGCTCAACAGAATAAATCTCAGGTAATGGAACTCCAGAAATCGATGGATACGAAATTACACTAGATTAATTTTAACACAATTATTCTAATTGGTAAACAAATCATATTAGATGTAAATCCTGGTCCGGACATTTTTTGCCCAGTTGGAAATTTACATCTAATATGATTTGTTTACAAATTAGAATAATTGTGTTAAAATTAATCTAATGAACACATATTACAGTACCTTTTAATATATCAGAATTATTTTTTTTTTACTTAGAAGTTTTGAATGTAAAATTTAAGATAAATGAAAATAGACATACCATTATAATGAAATCTTAACCATCCAGTGTAAAATACAAACTTGACCCTTTCTAGGGCGGTGGTTCATTTTTGGACCACCCAATTTTAACTCCTAAATGCCACATTAGCATCAGAATATTGGAATGAACATTTTCCTTTTATTAAGAACGTGAACAAATGCTTTCGCTGTTTTTGAAATAAGTTTGTTTGTAAATTCTGATGTCGTCACTAATTTCAGCATTTCACGGCTAGAAGTACAGTCGTGGAAAAAAAAAATTAAACACCCTCTACTAACTCCTCAACAAATTATCGTAGAAGAAAGTTACTGGTACCGAACGATTGGAAATAAAGTCTACTTTTAAATGATGTATATAAAATTTGCTTAGAGGGCCATCTACATATTAAAACGAACCAGAACTTTGTTTTTTTCAATAGCATTACCCAATTCTGACAGCATAAATGAACTCTACACCATTCAATTAGCCTAAAAACGAATTTTTATGCAATTCGTACCATAAGTTTCTGAGAAATTAATTATTTTAAAATGAGCGTATTTTAAGGGCTGTATCCAAATTGAAGTTCCGTACTGGATTGTTAACCGATAGAGCCGCTTCCTTGATCAAGGCACCTTAAGCGCCACTCAAAGAGTCAAGGAAGCGTGTTAGATTACAGTACAGGAGAATAAATTTCAAAATGTCTACTCACTTCCATCATAGACGGTCCCTTAAACCATCATTTTGCCGTTTTTTAAGCATAATTTGAAAACTACTTGAAAGAAAAATCTGAAATTTTTGAATTTCCATAAAACAGGACTTAATAAATCTAAATCCATCAAAAAAATTATAGGTTGCAATTCATATTTTTTTCGAATATTAATTTCATAATTCATAATTCATATCATAAAATTATAAAAAAAAATGCAAATTTAGCTTATTTATGTTTGGGTATATTAGTATTATTACTACAAAAAAAATTAGCACATTAGGAGCATAATTTCGGGAGATATAAATACAAATATGAAAATGTAATTTAACATTAGAAGCACTAAATTTTGAATGTTTATAATTCAAAAACTTATCATTCAAATGACTTGAAATTTGGTGTCTAGGCATAGTTTGAACCGAAGATTTGAAATATCTCGTTAAAATTGGGTATTGCTATTGAAAAAAATGAAGTTTGGATTCGTTTTAATATGTAGATGACCCCCTAAGAAAATTTTATATATATCATTTAAAAGTAGACTTTATTTCCAATCGTTCGGTACCAGTAACTTTCTTCTACGATGATTTGTTGAGGAAGGGGTGTTTACTTTTTTTCCACGACTGTACCTTGCTCTGAAAGAGTTAATTGTTCAGCATTTGAGAATAGAGATAGAAAGAGAGCTTTGCTATCAGCTTCGTAACTTGATTTAGTATGTTAGCACATTTTAGATGGAATCACGTAGTTACTTTAGACGAAATAGGTATAAAATAATGTGAAATTGCAGGACATTTTTTGCATATAAATATATGCAATTGACCTAGATTTCTGCTATAATTGTGACTAACGTACTTTCATTCATCGATTATATTGTTTTGTTCCATGTGATAAATATGTTTGCTGTTCGATATTACGTAACGGATGAGATAAATGGAACTGTATAATTAGTATGTTGAAAATACCAAAATAATCTTTTGATATTCGATTTCAGACTATAAAAGCCAGTGGTTATCGATTTTTTAAAAGAACGCATTACAAAAGAATTAAGTGAATTAAGTTTCTGGTTGTAATTTTTATTTGCGTGAATTAAATAAATGGTTAAAATTTTACGGATAAAATTCCCATATTAATAAATTTATTCACCGTAATAAGGAATTTGCAGTTACAAAGTTGTTTTAAGAAACTAAAGAAATGTTTGGGATAACATTACAAAATTTAGTCTGAAACATTAAATCTGAAAAAAGAAACGTCTAAGTAAATGTTTAGTTTGTGAAAGTAAGACAGAAATATATCTTTTTATTTTTTTCGAGGGCTATCAGCTTAATATTTTCATTTATTTTGTTAGCATAATTTGGAAGAAATTACGTATAGTTTCCTTAAAATATGGGTGCACAAACTTTTTAAGAGAAGGGCCACTTATAAAAATTTCTGGGTTGTGGAGGGTCACGTCAGTAACACGGGGAGAATTCTATTTCTGGGAGGTGATCTGTGGCCTATAATCAGATAAAAAATATGGTTTCAGAGGAGAGGGGGGTAGTTTTACCCCTCTAGTTTCCCCTACCCGGTCAACATATCCAGTTCAGTTGGCAAGGATATATCAACAGTTTACGTTTGTATATATAGCAAGAGATATAACAAGTATTATTTAGAAGGACTGATAATATTCCTTGACTTTATTCGGGGAAGTAATTTTTGTTTATTTAAAAGTGCTAAAAAACAAACATAAGCATGAAAGTGGCTAGCGCTGAAAAAAATGTGACCTTTATGAACGAAGGGAGGATAAGGAGCCGATCAACGAAATTTGCGATTTTACCGTGCCCGATCAACGAAATTTGCGATTTTTTTGTACCTGATTG
Source organism: Maratus speciosus (assembly GCA_963932465.1). NCBI lineage: Eukaryota > Metazoa > Arthropoda > Arachnida > Araneae > Salticidae > Maratus > Maratus speciosus. The sequence goes on from OZ010786.1 coordinate 447,230,374, forward strand.
ACAAAATTCGCAATTTTCCCGGAGCCGGTCAAAAAAATTCACGTTTTACCGCGCCTGATCGACATAATTGGCGATTTTTTCGTTCCCGAGCAACGAAACTTGCGTTTTTTGCACGCCTGATCGATGAAATTTGCGATTTTTCCGCGCCCGATCAACGAAATTGGCGATTCTAAAGTGACTGAAAAATTTTGCCTTTTTTCCCACGGCAAATTCACAAAATTCGGGATAAACAGATGAAACACGCTATTTTTCCGCAGCCCATCAAAAAAATTTGAGATTTTCCTGCTGCCCATCAACGAAATTTGAGATTTTCCCGCTCCTAATAAAAAAGATTTGCAATTTGTCCGCCCCCTATCAACAAAATTCGTGATTCTTAACTGACTGACGAAATTCGTGATTCTTAACTGACTGACGAAATTCGTGATTTTTTCTCGCAACTGACGAAACTCACGATTTTTACGCAGCCAATCAACAAGATTTACAATTTTTCCGCGCATCATCAACAAAATTGACGATTTTTTCGTACCCGATCAATGAAATTTGCGTTTTCCGTGCCAAAATTCGGGATTTTTCAGTGCTGGACCAACAAAATTCTGGATTTTTCCGATCTCGATCAACAAAACTTGCGATTTTTCCTTGCCCGAAAGGTCAAATTTGCAATTTTTTCCGAACCTCATCGACAAAATTCGCGATTTTTCCGTGCTTGATCAACGAAATTTGCGATTTTTCCGCGCCTGATCGACAAAATTCACGATTTTTCCACACCCGTTCAACGGAATTCGCGATTCTTAACTGACTGATGAATTTTTCAATTTTTCCCGTGCAAATCGATGAAATTCACGATTTTTTTTCTTGCGACCTATGGACAAAATTTTTTTTTGTCCATAATGACAATTGAAAATTTTTTGCAGTTATAAATTGACGAAGTTCGCGGGCCACACGTAAGACCATCGCGGGCAACTTTTGGCCCGCGGGCCACAGGTTGTGCATCCCTACCTTAAAAGAAATATTTGAATCTAAAATAAAATACGAAATTGCAAGAGATTCATACGTAATTGGACGAGATTTCTTCTGTAAATGTAAATAATGTACCTTCAAATGTCACTTATATTACATTCTTTCTCGTAAAAAATGCATCTGTTAATACGTTAAGTTGTACTGTATTACATAATATGGAATTTCTTAATATTATGATAAAGACACTAAAGCGATGGATTTAGTAGATATCTTTTCGTATCAGACGTCACAAGCTAATCGTTAGTGGTATGCTTAGAGAATATACAGATACTTATATAATATGAAAACCTATAAGGATAGTAACTGATGTAAATAGTACCTCTTAGCTATATAATATTTTAACTTTATTTCTCGCAAATATCAGTTATTCAATATGACTGATGTTATCAGATTAGATATAAGATTACCATAAATATTTTGTAATCAAAACGTATTATTTCGTTCTATTTAAAATAAATGTTTTTTATATATAATTTTTGTAGATGAAAACTTTTCGTATTAATTTATTAAATAAGCAATAGGTTAAATTAAAAGAATCTGAGCTTATATTTAGATGTATAATATTTTGAATACAAATAAAAATGGAGAGTCTCAAAATTTTGTGTTTGATATAAATTTTCGCTTAGTGAATTGTTTGTATCACATTGAAGTTCGGTTAAAATGAAATCGGTCTTTTCAGTGGTTTGTTATTTATAATGCCATTTGTATATTTTCAATCACGTTACAGTTTCCAGTGAATTAAGATATTGAATATAGGAACAGACTTCGGAAAGTGTGTTAAATAACTTTTATTTTTAAACCTTTTCAAGGACAAGTAATATGGAATCCACAACAGAATTTTTCAAAAATATCATTTGAAAAAAAAAGTATTTTTTATCCAGTTTTCAGCAAATTTTTAACGGTACACTTTCATCTAAAGGTCATGATACAATTTTCAGTTAAATTTAAGTGGCATAAAATGTATCCCACATCCATTCAAAGGATTGAAACTGAAACTATTTATAATAATCAAAGCATATGTAAGCAAACACATATAAAACGAAAAAAATAGACACACATTTTTTTATTATTATTATTTTTTTAAGTTGGCAGAACATCTAGTTTCTTAAAAACATTAAGTCTGAAGTTAAGTCAGAATACGTGCCAACAATGATATTTCAAGAAATTTTTCAGAAAATATTGTCTTTGGCTGTGTGCACTGCTGATTAATAACTTTAGTTTATTATGATGTAAGTCTCATAACTACCTTTCCCCAAAGATTCGCTACGGTTTTCGAAACATTTATATTATTTCATTCGTAAATTTGTGAAGCGTTCTGATAGTTATGTCTTTCTTGAAACAAATGGTAAATTACAATTATCTAAATTTTCATACATAAGGTTAAATTTGGAAAGCATTACTTTTGCTTTAGAAACTATAAGGGTTATTTCACCTATGTTGTGAATGTGTAGGACCACTATTTGAATTGGTGGATCTTTTTTGTTAATTGTATTTATAAGAAAATTTACTTTTGGTTCTCTTCGCTGTTTATTGGTAACTTTACATTATAATCTGAAAGATTTTTTATTAGTTTCGAAAAATTTATGTTATTGCATTCGCAAATTTGCGAAGCACTAAATTAGTTATATATATGTATATATATACCGGGTGTCCCAAAAAGGATTGATGGATTTTAAAATTCGATAATTTACAAACGGTGACTGATATTTAAAAAATTCTTGCAGGAGGGTTGTGTGTGATGTCAGGAGTATTTTTACTGTGATTCTTGATTTTAGTTCGAATTTCAGGCAATAGATGGCGCTGAGAGCAATAGGCGCTCAGTCCAGACCCTATTTTTGGTACTTCGGAATCCATTCAATACAATTTAATCTCCTTTTTCCCCATGGAAGAAGAGAGAGGCCGCAAACTCAAGCCTGGATTTAGCGGTTATTGCTTGCAACGCCGCCTATCGATGCTATTTGTAACTAAAACTGAGAATCGCAGTATAAAAACTCCTGACATCTCACATAACACTCCTGCAAGAATTTTTTTAATATCTGTCACCGTCTTCAAGTTATTGAATTTTAAAATCCATCAGTAATTTTTGAGACACCCGGTATATGTATATGAATTATAAAGGCTATTTCACATGTTGAGAATCTGTAGAGATATACAATAGATTATTTTAAGTTACATTTTAATTATTTTATAATGCTAATTAATGTTCTTTTCACCTTCTCTCTATTGTTGATAAACCTAGTTTATAATGTGAAGTCTCATAAATATGGTTAGCTATATGCATTCCTTATCGATTTCAAATGTTTTATCTTATTGTATTTCTAAAATGTGAAACATTAGGAAAGTTATATATCCCTGGTAAATTACAATAACTTTATTGATTCAAAATAAAATTTAATTTAGGAAATTTTTTATATTATTTATAAAAATTAAGAATTATACCAAATGTTGCAAATGTGCAAGATATATTTTAAGATATTTTATTTTTAAATTACATTTAAATTATATTTATTAGCTATAAAATATTACTCTTGGTTGTTTTTTGTGTTGATTAATAGATTTATTATGAAAAATAATCTCACATCTACATATTTGTTATTGTCAAGATTCATTGCTAATTTTCAAAAAGTCTTACATTACTATATTTATAAATGTGAAAAGTTTTAACTCATTTATATCTTCATAACATTATACATGTTTAATTGTATTTCTTCCTTGCCTCGAAATCAGCTTTGGTTTCCTTTTTGTGAAGTTGGTAGAGAATTACTCCGCATATTTCAGATGTGTAGAGTTAGTTGCAAGTAAATTTTGACAAAACTGTATTTTCTTTACAAACCTTTACGAACTTCGTATATTTATGGAACATTTATAACTTGTCAATATAAGGCAAACGCATTAGTAGTGGGCCGGACATTTACCTAATTATTATAAAAGTGTTAGTGCAGGGATGTAGTGGAGGGTATACGGGAGTATACGCCGTATACCTTCTGGATTTTTTAAGGAACACCGTATACCTTCTGTTTCTCAAGAAAGCTATACTACATACACCCTAGGGTATACGCTCTGCTTAGAGCGTAAAGACTCTGTTTTTTTTTTACGACTACACGACTGTGTTAGTGAATATCAAACGATCTATATACATATACATATACATCAGTGGCGTGGCGTCCGGTCATCGCTGGATGTGGCGATGACCAAGCAATATTTTAAAACTCTTAATAAGCTTTTAAAACTCTACGATCCAGTTTTACCAGAACATTTGGAGTTCATGTATAAGTGAAGGTAAGATTTAAAGTTTCTTTTTTGAACATTCAACCATTGAATTTTAGAGTTAATGATTTTTCACCACAAACTTAAATAATTGCGATGACCACCGAAAATTTTCACGCCACGCCACTGACATACATATACATATACATATAGTAAAACGCGGATATAACGCTTTTCCGTGAGACCGGGCTAGAATAGCGTTAAAAGCGGGAAAGCATTAAATACGGGAGAAGGTTATTGGCATTTTAAAATTGAGAATATTAGATTATCTGCTTTAAATACTGCGGGGAATCATTTTTGTGTATTATTTAAAATAGAAACTCCACAGCATAGGTACTAAAACGTTTCCTTCATTTGAAATGTCACAAATTTACATAGTGCATACAAAGTCTATTATTATTTCAAATCAGAATGAGTAAAAAAAAATGTTAGCATTAAAACAAAAGCTACAAAATATAATAATTAAAAACTCTTATGATACTCATCAGCGTACATATAAATAAAAACTACATTAAAAACACATTACAAATTAATCCCAACGTTTCATGCTCATTCTAATGAGCCATCATCAGGGGAGAGAGTTCTTGACTTCCACGAAGCAAAGTTCCAAACGGCACAGTCACTTTCACAACATCAAAACTGAAAACATTTCGGTAACTGATCATTAAACATCCAAATTCCATACTGCATCGGATATGGCGTCAATTGTTGGTAGGCTAAAGCACTATTATCAGAAACTAGGAAAATCCGAAATAAACATTACGAATGTACTTCTTTTAAAATATTCAACCAAACATTAGAAATCTGAAATGAAATATTGTCATTGCATACTCCATTTTTTCTCAGACTAATTTCTATGGATTCACGTATAAGGGCTTTAAGTGGGTTGGAATATTTAGAGATAATTTTTACATTGTCAAAATGAACTGCCTTGACACTGCCTTTAAATGCTAATCTAGATAAAGCTGTAGATTGTCTATTGAATTTTAAATCTCTTTTATGTTCTTTAATTCATTCAAACAGGCATCGTTTTGTCATTCCAATATATGAAGTTAATAGACCAGTATTGAGTTGAATAGGGATTTCGTAAACACCAGGATGGAATAAAATTGGTAGAGGATCTTGCTTTCTGGTAATAGCTTCAAACAGATTTTTTTGAGGGGGAGGCAACAAGAAGAATTCTGAATCTATTAAAAATTCTCCTGAATCTTTCAAACATTGCTGGAATATAAGAAATTTTTCTATAAATGGGACGAGTTAACTGAGCGCTTTGGGGATAACTATTGAACTTCTCGATTAATTTATGGATAACCTGTGGGTTATATCCATGATCCATTCCAATCTTGACAATATGGTTTAGTTCATCTTCCAAAAATTCATGGGAACAAACAATATGTGCCCTCTTAATAAAATAATTAAACGCAGACATTTTATAACCCTGTGGGGTTGAAGCAGTAACAGGAATAATGCTATCTATTTTCATTAATTTTCTGAAAACTTTTCTTTTAAGCGTAGTACCAGATTTTATAACTAAGACATCTAAATATGGGAGGGTGTTATTGAATTCATTTTCTATGGTGAATTTAATATTGTCGTCGAGTTGATTCAATTCCTCAAAAAATTCCACTAAAGCTGGCCTTTCCTTCTTCCCAAACTACAAAAAACATCGTCCACGTACCTTAACCATAATTTGGGTTTATGTTTGAAAGTGTTGAAAATAAAATCTTCCAAGGATCTAAGCTTAAATTCAGCAAAAATACTTGAAACAGGTGACCCCCATCGGTGCACCCTTATCTTGCTTATAATAATTACCGTTAAAATAGAGTACATTACTCTGGTTAATTAAATTTAAACCTGCTTCTAATGAGGTTTTAATTTCTTGACTCAGATTATTTAATTTATCTACAGACTGGTTAATGGTATTCATAACTTCGGAAATATTTATGGAGGGGAAAAGCAAACCAATATCAAAACTAGCTAAAATAGTATTATCGTTAATCTCTACATCTGCAATCCTGTTTATAAATTCTTCAGTAGAAGAAATAGAATATTTTGAAGACGGGATAATCGTTTTTAGGAAACTAGCATAAGCTTTTTCAACATAATAAAGTGGACCTTAGCATCTCGTGACAATTGGTCTAAATGGAAAGTCTTGTTTATGATCTATTATTCTAGCTGTAATCCTAGGCGTAACACCTTTATGGTTAAGTTTAATTTTATTCTTCATTTCATCGGGCCAATTACTATTCCTAAGAAGCTCTTGTGTTTTTCTATAGATCCCAGTGTTGAGGTCTTTACTGAAGACATGACAGGACAACTGTTCTATACATTTTTCCATTTTACTTATATAGGTATCTTGATTCATTACTGCCAGTTTTCCAGATTTATCAGTTTTCATAAAACATAAATTCTTATCCCTTCTTAATCTAGAGACTATGTCAAGCTGTTTTTTTATTCGCGTTACTTTGTTTCTTAAAATAATTTTTGCATGAAACGTTGGGATTAATTTGTAATGTGTTTTTAATATAGTTTTTATTTATATGTACACTGATGAGTATCATAAGAGTTTTTAATTATTAAATTTTGACAGCGTAAGTCCAAGCTTTTCTTATTGCTACGAAATATATTTAACATTTCTAATAGGAACCATTATCCTTATATTAAACATAAAATAAAATTATGAAAGGAACTAATAATAATATTTTGTTTAAAAAATGTGACAATTGTATTCTTGAGCATTATTATGAGGACTATAAACTTTCACTTACTGTTTATTTTGTTTTAGAGAAAAACTCTTCGAGTTTCGTCTGACGGGTGAACGAACGACCACATAAAAGAGCGTTTTCTGCTTTATGTGCCTTAATATATCTTCATGTGAAGCGGCGGTATCTACTGAATCAATGTATAGGCGGATAGTGCTAAAAGCTTCCATTACTTCAGCTATCGTTGGGATGCGCTCTTAAACATCGCCATCAGCAACTTCCTCAGGGTCCTCTTCTTCTGCGGCTTCCTGTACAGTGTCCCCTATAATGCCGTCAATGCTCCTAACGTTACTTGTGATACGTCTTTATCAATGTTAAGATAGTTCTGAAGGCTGTGTGCGTTTTCTGCAAGATGCTCGCAAACAGCTTACCAGTCCTCGTCGACTATAGGATCCGACCCCTCTTCAGCCGCATCCATATCATCGTCGTCACCCATTATAAATCCTGCCTTTTTAAAGCAATTTTGAATTATTTTAGGTTCGATTGCATCCCAAGCAGCGCTAAGGTAGTTCATGCCGTCGAGGAGAGTTACAGAAGATCGACTACTTTTAACTTCCATTTCATGTAGAAATCGTTTCACTATACGTTTGCGATAATATTGTTTTAAAACCTTCATGATCCCTTGATCCATCGGTTGAAGTACGCTTGTGGTGTTCGCAGGTAAAAATTCCAGAGAGACGTTTGAAATATCTGGTATTTCTTGGGGATGCGCTGCGCAATTGCCTACGAATAGTATCACATGCCTATTTTGCTTCCGCATCTCCACATCAAAATAAGAGACATATTTAATGAACTGGGGACCCGTAAACCAAGTCTTACGTTGATGTACATAGTCAAATGGCAGTCGTTTGATGTTCTTGAAACAGAGAGGTTTGGCCGATTTTCCAATCACCAGTTGCTTGCGTTTGTCTTTCCCATCGGTGTTGGAACAAACAAGCACAGTCACACGTTCTTTACTGAGCTTCCCTCCATGGCACTGCTCATATTTTAATGTTAAGCATTTATCAGGCATCGCTTTAAAACATTAACCAAATTTATCGGCGTTATAAATATCACAACTGGCATAGTTTTTGATAAGCCTTGGAAGACTGCAGTTTTTCCAAAATTCTGAATTTTCTATGTTCACGGCAGCGGATTCTCCGCAAATCTTCTTGTACACAACGCCTCGGCGGGTTCGATATCGGTCTAACCACCCATTAGCTGGAGTAAAATCTTCAATTCTTAGCTTTTGGGCTACTTCTGCAGATTTTTCTTTAACTATGGATCCGCTGATAGGTATGTTACAGTGTCGTGACTCAAGAAACCACTCGTACATAACTTTTTCTAATTATTCATATTTTTCCTTTTTGTTTTGAATTTTTTTGTCGCAGTACACGCGTTGTATATTTAACATTAAATAGCGCAGCATGATTTTTTTTTTTATTTTAAGTCCACAATGAGACATTATACACAAATTCAAAAACATGTGCGTCATAAATCCCGGAATTACCCTACATTTAAATGTTCTTTCGGCCAGTGCCGGGAGGAAGAGCTAGCTTTCTTATTTCTTGGTTTTAAAATTTTGCAAGTTTTACTCAAATTTTAAGAAGCTAAAATGCGACGAGCACGATAAGAGAATATTCGTCAATACTGAATTTAAATGAGAATTGTGCCAAATTAGTAAGCTATAGCCGAGTTGGCATCATTTATGGATACTTATTTTTACACGCCAAATTTGGCGATATTTTGCCAAGTGTGGCCAGCATTGGCGAGAATTTAAAGCTAACGGATATTAATAATATTTAAGCATTGCGCGGCAGTGCATGGTTCAGATGGCCGCCATTTTGAAATAAGAGGGCGGATGCAGCTGGCCAACGAACTAGGTCGAGACATTCGTATGTACTATGCATACAACCAATCTGATCGAAGTCAGTTTATAAATACAAGAGTTACAGAATGACAAAAATCAGATTGTTTGAAAATGTCAGCCACCCTAGAAATTCAAACTGCTATATCTGAGCCATTTTTTAAGATAAGGACAAAACAAAATATGCTCCGGAATCCTTGTATTAAGGACAAACTCTTAAGGAAAAAACATTTTTCAGTTTTAAATTTATTCGCACCGCTTTTTAAATAAAAAAAAATTAAATTTTTTAGATGGCCGCCATTTTGAAACAAGATAACGGATGAAGCTCGCCAACGAATTCGGTCGAGACATTGGTATGTACTATGCATACAATTAATTTCATCCAAATCGGCTAATAAATACTGGAGTTATCACATGACAAAAATCAGGTATATATATACATACAGACACATATATATATATGTCACATTTTAACGGAGGGTGGTTTTGGGTTCTGGGGGTCATGATCGGTGAAAATATACCAAAATTTTCCGGAAGTGCTTTCCTCCGGATGGCTGCAATAGGTAGTTTTTTACTTTTTGTAATGAAAGCTGCATAAAGTACTATTGAATTTCAAATATCCCGGTGGATTAAACATGGTCTTTTCCTCTACATGAACTTTGAGGTAGATGATTTTAATTTTTTAACTCTGTATTGAATATGTTTGCCTATAGTAGCCAAAACGTAGAGTTTCAAAAAGATCATTCAAGGCTTATTACAAATAAAATGGTTTATTTCCAAAATTTAGATTTATTCTAATAACATGCAGTTTATTCCCAAGTTTCAATATCTGTTTTACCAGTCTTAGCAACTAGGTAGCGACTGGATTACTTGCCTAACTTACATGGTCCTTCTGTCAAAATTAGTTCACTTAAAAAACAGAAACAGGTGAAATTTATTTCTTTTGAGTTACTAGATTTTTTTATTTGGAAAAATGAAAATACAAACAAATAAATGCTATATTTGAAACAAAAGTACACATTAAAACGTCAAAATCCGAACGATATTTAGATATTATTCAAAATCATCATGTTTAAGTTAAATCTCAAGTTTTAATTTTTAGCTTCAGACATAAATTAATGTTTCGAATTGGAGTAATGCATACGTTAAAAAATAAAACTGGCAGTTGGAGCTGTTATCTTTGTCATTTGTTTTATTTCATTTCCTTCCCAGTAGAAAAAAAATATGCACATCAACAAACAAAAAAGATGCTTTAGTATAAAACAAAGTACATACTTAAAAGTTTAAACGTTAGTAATATTTTATATCAGTGAAGATCATCATTACTGGAGTTAAAACTGGAAATATGCCAACAATAAAATGTCGAAGATACTAGAAATAATTTTTGGTGTTCTTCATTAGTGATTAATAACTTCAGTTTATTAAGTTAAAGACTTTCATAACTAAACTTTCTGCAAAGGTTCATTAGTTGTATTTCGTAGATATTAAATTTTTACATTTGTCAATTTGTTCGAACTTGGATCAGTAGCAAATGTTAAATGAAGCTTTTAAACCTGTATTCATATATGAAACTGATTTATTTTCAACAGAATCGATCTTTCATTTTCAATTTTGGGCCATGCAGAACATACTTATTTACGTTGGAGCCATTAAAAATATATATATAACTCTGGATACTCGTCAATAATCAAACTTCCTAGAAAGATTTTTTCCTTTACATTTTAATTTCTTCGTTACTGATTGAAATCTTAAATTTATGGAACTAAGGAATTTTATCATTAAACTTTTCTTAAAGATCTATTTTTGAGTTTTAAAGCGATTGCATTATTAAATTCGTGATTGCTTAAGTATTTGAATAACTAAAATTTTGAGAAACAACTGGTAATGATAAATGATTTGTATTCTAGTAAGTGCAATTAAAAAACAACTTGTTGATAAATTTATATTATATTAATGCAAAATTAATTCATTTTGTATATTTTTCCAAATTATTGAAACTTAGTTCAGTCATCACAGTGTGCAATTAATGTTAAATTAAACTTATGAAAATGGATGTTTTTCAAAAACGGATTTTATTCCAGTTTAATCTATCTCTTATTTTTCACTTTATTTGAAGCAGAATATATATATTTATATTAAAATCATTTCTAACAGTTAAAAATCTTATAATTCTCTACGACAGATATCTTTGAATTCATTACTGCTGATTAATAACTTTAACCCGTCAAGTCTTTATTTTTTATTCTGTTTCCAAAAAATTATATATGATTCTAGGAAAGGTTTATTACACAGAAAAAATAATGAAAAAAAATCAGAGATATATTTTTCATATAATACGTCGATCTTTCCCTTTGTTGCACTTCTGCAATATAAGTAAAAACTTACTGTCGTGTGGCTGTTTTACGCTAAAATATTGCAAATTAGTAAATATTTTAATAAGTATGTCTCCAAATACCTTGTTTTATATAATTATTTACCTTTTTTTTATAATTATTTATTTTATAACACTTAACCTTTAAGTCTTTTATTCCCATGACAGAAGACGTTCTAGAAATTACATACTTTAGTAGATAATCTGACTTTACCCCAGAAAGTTTCAATGGTTAATTTCGGTTTATTTAAATCCTGGAACAATGGAACAATGCGATCAGCTGTACGGACTACCTAGTTGCGTAATGCCTGTTATTAATTAAAGTAAATAATTTCCATTTTAATTTTCTGGTGTGAATTAGGTATACGAATAAAAAAAATCTATTACATTCGAAACACTGTTGTTTGCATATATGCAAAACTGCGCACTAAAGGGTTCATTTTTTGAGATTGAAAATTTTATTAGTAAGAATTTGTGTAATTGAGTTTTTAAGAGATAAACTGGTTATAATTATGATTTAATATAAATTAAGAATATTTTCGCTTTGACAAAAACTGGCAAAACAAAATAATTTGTATTTCAATGTTTACAACGATAAAAAAAAATACTATATTGATAAATTTATCATATTCATTTTTCATTTAATAAATGCTTTCGCCAATTTATTTAAATTTAATTCAGCCTCCCTATTGTGTAAAAAAACATTAAATAGAGTTTTTATTCTTAGATTAATCCGCGAAACATTTATTTTCAGCTAGATTAATCTCTCATTATCTTAGGCAGTATATATATTATTTACATTAAATTCATTAAAACAAAAGCTAAAACTGGACACTCGCCAACAATCAAAGTTCCTAGAATTTTCTGGAAGAGATTACTTTTGGTTCTTTCGCCACTGATTAATAACTTTAATTTATTGAACTGAGAAAATTTATAACACTACGCTTTTCTTAAAGATATATTAATTTATTTTGGGAACGATCAAATAATTAAATACGCCATTTAATACAATTTCTGAATATACTAGCTTCTACTAATAACAAAATGTAATTATCTAGTTTATTCATTTTCGAAGACATTAAATGAATAAATTCGTGATTAATTAGACTTTTTGAGTATTATCTATTCAACCAAAAATGGTAAATTAAAATCATTTTTCTGTATTTTTTTTTTTTCATTTACAATAACAACAACAAAAAGATATGATATTTATAAATTTATCTTAACTATATTATATTGATAAATTTATCCTATTCCTGTTATATTGATAAATTTATCTTATCCATATTATATTGATAAATTTATCTTATTCAATATTAAATAAATGTGTACAATCGATGCCAAAAAAAGTGAACATAGATATTAATCATCAAATTGTCGCTGAAAAAAAAAAAAAAAAAAAAACGAAAATATCATTTAATTCATTTCATCTTCTTTCACTATATTAAAAAATGCTTTTGGGCCGTTTTCAGAAAGAAATTGTACCAAACTCTAAATCTTTCGAGTGAATACCCAATTTTCAGAACATTTCCAGATGAAAAGTCATCCTGACTATTTTAGAAAATAAGCAGGTTTAAATCTTTCAACTCTTGATTTTAAATTCATTTTAATACTTGTAAAACAAAGTGGGATGGTAATAGCTATTTAAGCATAACTTAAAAGCTACATGGTAAAATGGTGTGTAATTTTGAATATAGATATTTGAAGATTCTTGAAATAGATTTCTGATAAACATATGTAAGTTATACTATATATTTTTTCCTAATATTAATTAAAAATTTATAAAATCGCTAATAAATAATAAAAAAAACTCATGCATTGTAACCTATAAAATATTTTAACATAAATCAATTGCTAAAAGCTTGAAATATGTTAATCTAAAATTATAACTCATTCTACCAAGAAATTGTTTAGTTATGCTTAAGACACTACACACATTTCAGTGTTACAACTACGTATTAAAAATGAATTTAATGTTAGGAGTTCAAAATTTTGAATCACCATAATCTTAATATACTTAACCGAATTAATTCCTGTTCGGTATTCCAGGGTAATATTTTCAGAAAAATCAAACACGATATCAAATTTGATTGTTCTTTGTGAAAATTTCAGTTTGATAAAATTTCTAAATAAAGAACGTCCCACTATACATTTTTATTTTTTTGTAAATAAGTTCAATATAAAGCATAATTTACATTCGAATGTACATTATTTCTTTTTTTTTTCCTGTGATAATTTAGTGATTCAAACATATGTTTTGGCCGACTATATATTAATTCATTGGTAGCCAACTGTAGCACGCTCGATACCACTAAAATTGTATAGTAATCATTAGCTTATCTAATCATCAAAACTCTGCGATTCAAGATGTCGACTTTTTCTGTAAAATTTTTGTGATATTTGGCGTGCAACAGTTGGCCATCCCTGTACTAATCAATTTGTTCAAATTTAGTTTAGCTTTTTCTACTTTGTAATAAATGTTCAATGAATTTTTTTATACCTGAATTAATCTGTGAAACTGATTTATTGTCAATATAAACGACTCTCATTTTCAAATATATCTAAGGTTGAATATATGTTATTTACTTAAAAATTATTTAGACAAAATCTTAAATTCGACATTCGCCAACAATCAAACAGAAAATATTACTAAGAAGAAATTATCTTAGGTTTCTTCGCTACTGGTTAATAGCTTTAACCCTTTATATACTGAATTATGAATTCATGAGAATTTTATCTTCTAAAGTATTTTTTGTGAATTTTTGAAACTACATTGCAAGATATGAATAATCATTTAATAAATTTTAGATGCATTTTAGACGGATTGAACGATTTAGAAGGATTCATTAAATTTGAATTTATAGGGATTTTGCGCAAAATTTATAACCCCACTGAAATCTTTTATTTTAAATCTTTTTCTTTGTATTTTCTAGAATTAGGAGATGTACAAATATAATGTTCTTACAACAGAAATATAGAAATATTTCCGAATTGAACACCCCCCCCCCTAACGCCAAGAAAGCTGAAAAAAAATCATCCTTTTAAAAATATTTTTGTTTTCTGTAACTAATAATGCTTTTGGAAAAGGATAAAGTAATGCATCTATATTTCATTCTAAACTGTATTGCTACTATGATCGATGTATTAAATAAATTTTATAACAAGCTATTTTAATAATATAAGTGGTGTCAGTAGATAAAGGGTTAATGTGTTGATTTGAGATATTATAACTAGGCTTTCCTCAAAGAACTAATTAACGGCGATTAAATGATTCCATTTGAAATTCAATACAATTTTTTTATATTATCGCTTCAATTTTTATGTATAGTATTGTAATTTGTACTTTTACACGCTTGAATTTAACTTCGTTTTTTGTATAGATCAAATACAGTAAACTCTGTGTAAGGCGAACTCTCTGTAAGACGGAAATCTGTCTAACTCGGAAAAATTTTCAAGTCCCTGCGAATCCACTGACATAGCGTAACATTTGTCTAAGGCGGAATATTGTCTACTACGGAAAAATTTCTCGTTCTTGATCGATTCCGCCTTAGACAGAGTTTACTGTATCACAGTCATCTTTTGACTCTCTCCCGTAAAGTCACTTTTAATCAAATGTAGCACACAAGTTTGTTATCGATGACAGCGCAATGTTTAATTATGCACAAGACCTTACACTCGCAGGAGAAGGTTTCACGATCAAAAATTGCACTTTTCGCACTGGCGGAAAATATTAAAGAAAAAAGTCACGCGTGCTGCTGGCAACAAAACAGTTACAACAATATAGTGACAATAATATAATCATAATAATGAAATTAATTTTGCTCTAAAAATATATTTGGCCGTATCGAAAGTATTTAAAAATATAGATTAAAAGTGTGTCATTAAAATAAAATTAAGTTAAATATCTAGTTAATATTCACAATAATTAAAATAATATTATATTGATAAACATTGGTAAGATTATCTTATATTCGTTCGAAATTACTGATTTTTTTTTTTTTTTTTTTTTTTTTTACATTTGTCAATTTGTTCAAACTTACATCTGTTACTAGTTCGTACAACAAAATTAAATAAAGCTTTATATCTGGATTAATTCGGGAAGTTGATTTATTAACAATCTATGTCTGTATAATCTGAAGCAGAATCGTATATTTATATTAAAATCATTAAGACCAAATTTGTACACTTGCCAACAATCAAAGCTCCCGAAATTGTCTAAAAGAGATTGTCTTTCGTTTCTTCATCTCAGATTAATAACATAAATTTATTGACCTTAGAAACTGTATTACTAAGCATTTCTTAAAGATCTATTAAGTGAGTTTCAAAGCCTTTTAAGTGAGTGCATAATTATTAGTCCGCGAGCCAGCAACAGATTTTGATGACCAATTTTCTCTCGGCCGATAATTTGTAAAATGCTTCAGAGAGTTGTATCATGAAGCTCCGTGAAAATCAGCTGCGATTCAGTGGGTGGGTTGAGCAGCGGTAGCCTCCCAAACACGTAAAAAAACAAAACAAAATTAGTCATTTCCTCCCGGTTGAAAATTTGAAAAATTATAGCTAACCCAATATCTTGAAGAAAAAAAAAAGTCAGCTGATTATAAAGTGGTGGCTAATACGTCAGCTGGTCACACGAACAAAAAAAAATATATACAGGGTGCAAAGGAAAGTCCCTTTAACCTGAAAATACGTGCGAACGGAGAGAGCTGCAGCTATGGAAGTGAGGTAACGGTATAGTAAAGTCACTACACCCGATTTAATGCAAGCGACGGCAGCGCCCCTAGTGGTGAAATTTGGAAGATAGCCAATGCAGATCGAAAACGACAAGAGATAGAGCAAAATTTCCAGTTAGAAAGTTTTAGATCACCAATTAATTAGTACGAAACGACATTTGGTTTACATTGATAAGATAAATCTTCGCCCGTACACCCAAAAATGTCCGAAATCGACGCACTCTATTTTGTGTAAACGTTTGAATGGAATAGCCAGAAGTATGAAGAAATACGCACAATTTATGGTAGAAATATGTGCTTATCTCACTACAATTTGATAATATCACACGCACAAAAAAAAGACAAACTGTCTCACCGTGATAAAAAGTTAATATTCAGTATGTTCGAAAAGTTTGCCATTGCTCACGATACACGTTTGTATTCGTGAGAGTAATTCTATATGCCACATTTCTCAGCATGTAACGTCTATTGCTAGCTTCTTCAACACGACGACATAGATTTAACACTTTCAAGGGCGGTGGCTAGACGGTCTAGCCACCTAATTTTAATTCCAAAACTGACAAATGGCAGCAAGAATATTTTAATAAAATTTTGCTTTTGTAATGAAAGTGAAAATTAGCTGTTTTTTTTTTTTTTTTTCTAAGAAATTCGTTTGAATATTCTGGTGTCAGTAAATTACGTAATCAGTTTACGAACAGAATTCTTCTTCCCTTGAAAGGGTTAATATAAAACTTTAAAGGCATTGGAAATTAAATTTTTGCAGACATTACAGCAGAGTATAACGTCACAATCTGAAATTGTGCAGTGCTACATTTAATTAATGTGAATATGCAAAGTAGAATCATCGTTCATCGATTTCGGACATTTTTGGGTATACAGGCGACGATTTATCTTATCCGTGTGAACCAAATGTCGTTTCGTACTAATTAATTGATGCTCTAAAACTTTCTAATTGGAAATTTTGCTCTATTTCTTTTCGTTTATGATTTTCAATAGCAATCTTTCAAATTTCGCCACTAGGGGGCGCTACCGTCGTTTGCATTAAATAGGGCGTAGTCACTTTGCTATACCGTTACCTCACTTCCATAGCTGTAGCTCTTTCCGTTCACCAGTATTTTCAGGTTAAAGAGACTTTCCTTTACACCCTGTATATTTTTTTTCATGTTCGTGTGACCAGCTGACATATTAACCACCATTTTATAATCAGTTGACTTTTTTTTTCTTCAAGATATTGGGTTAGCTATAATTTGACAAATTTTCAACGGGGAGGAAATGACTGTTTTTTTTTTTTTTTTTTTTTTTTTTTTTTTTTTTTTTATGTGTTTGAGAGGCTACTGCTGCTACACCCACCCACGGAACCGCAGCTGACGTTCACGGAGCTTCATGATACAACTCTCTGAAGCATTTTACAAATTATCAGCCGAGAGGAAATAACTGACGAAATTTGTACCTGTCTCGGGGACTATATATTCGTTATTTGATACAGCACTTGGACATTATCGCTTTTATAATAACTCGTAGATTAAAATGTTTGTAAATATATTTTAATACAATAATTAAAAATAATATATTTATAAATGTATCTTGTAGTCATACAAAATTTATTAAAAATTGCCATTCACCTATTTGCTGAAATTTAGTTCAAACACCTAATGTTATAATAAACGATATATGAAGCTTATAAGCTGGATTAATCTTTAATTGCTTTACTGATATTTCCCTGTTATTTCACGTATAGTGTACATATTTATATAAAAACATTTCGCTCTGAAAAAAAAGTAGTTTTTAAGTTAGTATGTCTAAAATACTCCCCTTCTTTCGCAACGGTTACAATTGAGTTTAACATTAGGAATTTCTATATTTAAAATTTTATAATTCATTAACTATGTATTTGATCGAATGACTCCTCGTATGTAACCTAAGGTAAAATTTGGTGAAAAAGCCAAATATGATCTCAAACATATGTGGTAGTATGGAAAATTTAATATTTTAGTTCTATTTCAAAATGAAAACGAGCAACTAATCTTATTTTTCGACAGTAATTGAAAAAAAAAGGCTTAATTTTCAGTCGATTGCCTAGTTCCGTATTCTTTTTATGACAATTTCGATACTGTAATGATTATGGCGTATCCCCTATTTCCTTGGCCGACTATACTCAACTAAACTCTAAACTCCGTGGCTATACGATCCATAAAGTGTCAGGGGCAACATTGTTCATCCCTGTTTTCATGATCTTGAGACTCTTGGTGTTTAGTTCCCTAGGAAGCTTAGTACTCATTTTATCGACATCGAAGGGATGAAAGGCTAAGTTAACCTACCCCATCCGATAGTCGAACACTCGATGGATAGCAGCGCGGCAGCCAGATGCTCTGACCACTACGCCACTGTACTTCTGGCAGACTATACATCTCTCACTATTTGTACGCTTTATAGTTGTTCAAGTTACTGATTTAAAAAAAAACATCAATATTTCAAAATCGAACTTTCATAGCATAAAAAAGCATATTCCGAATGTCTATTGAATTTTTATAGCATAAAACTGTGCAATAAACTATTTAAATATAATACCCAGTAATTTGAAATAAATGTAAAGTAATGAGTATAAAATATTTATTATAATAAAACCATATAAATTTCCAAATCACGATGATATTAATTAAATATTCTCAAAAGAAGTACAGATCAGAATTGTACTGATTTGCTTAGCGATGCACAGATATCAAATGAAAGATGTTAAAAATCCATTAAAAGCTGTCCAGATCTTAAAAGATTTAAAACCAAAAACCCCGAACGTTTTCAGCGGGACACACTCGGCCAGCCTCTGGGAAAAACCAGAGGATGGCTGAGTGTGCCTTTTGTACTTCCATTCGGGATTTTTAATTATATCATTCAATGTCGATTTCGCAATAAATTTAACTTTTCTTTACGATGATATGGCTTAGGATTGGAAAATATGGACGATCTTTCCGGAACGGCGAAAAGAACCAAGTGTATCAAGAAAGGATCCACATAAAACCAATTTTATATACGTATATGGAATAGTTATTTAAGATAAGGCTGATTTTTAAAATCTTTTACTTATTAAGATAAATTCATGTCACAATTTACCTCAGAAATATGTGTAATGCAAAATTATAACTCTAATGCTCCCATTGTTGCAAGCTACACGTACAATGTCGCTTGTCTATTTAATCACATATTGATTTTTCTCCAAATGCATGAACTGGTAGGAAGTTAACCTCCTAAAACATAACCATTATATTTCAATAACATTATTCTCAAACATATCCCCCTTTCTTAAATGAAACGAACAAGAGGTTGTTTACATGCAAGCAGTGTACGTGTGTCTTCTTCTAATATTACATTATATCCACGCACCTATTGTACAAAGTATTGATTTATCACAAATCAGCTAAATTAATTCCAATATCATGAACGCATGATTTAAATACATGCAATGAACTCGTATAATATCACATTATATGCACGCTTTACTATTGTACAAAATACTGATTTTTCAAAAATTATCTGAATTAATTCGAAATTGAACACTCTCAAAGCATAAATACATATATTTCGAATTATGATATAGTACGTCTAAAATTTTACAATAATGTATTAATTAAAACATACCTTATAGTAAAATTTGGATTTAGTATAGCAGTAATAAGTTTGAAATATTTTGTGTAGAAAATACATGAATTTATTATTCCCAATGGTACTTTTCGCGGTATGAAAACATGTTTCGCATCGAAATACATAAGACGATCCTTCATCAGGTTCGAAAAGAGCCAAATATATAGTATAATAAGAACAGAAGTAGAGTTTAGTAAGAAAGTAATCACGTGATATTATTTTTTTCCATTCATAAGCAATAGTTATTAAACTTATTAAGTACTTTTAATGTACAAAATTTGTTATTACTCTTTATTTACTATAAATATTTTTTCCTACATATTAAAAGTAGTCTTTGGGGGCCAACGTAATACTTACCCATCATGAATATGTGTAATACAAAATATGAAAATAAAACACCGTAAACTATTTATAAAATGCATATCCAGGGATAACTAACGTTACTGAATTTAATAGGCTTTATCGCACTATTACATTCGAAGTACAAACCAAATTTCAACACTCTATCTCAATCTGTTAAGTAGAGAGAGTGTTTAAAATCGTGGCTTGATGACGTCATAAACTTTAAATGCTCTATTACTAAATTGCGTAAAAGAAACATCCCTATAACTCCTAAAATTATAATCATATTAACTAACAGTTTATTGCGTCAAATTAAGCGTCTCATTTACAATTAAAATATATCTTTGAATTGAAATTTGAGGGAAATACAGGGTCATGAAAAGTTGAAGGGTGTGGAAAATAGTATTACAAATATCTCGGCAACTAACAACCTGATCGACTTCATTGTTTATGCAAAATTTATGTTATTTTATTGTTTTTTATATTCGCTCCTTAAAATAAACAATTTCGAAATTTTTACATACCTTTTATCAGAACAAAGATTTCGAGAGTCCGAAAAAATTAGTTCCGGATAAACGAGGTTAATGAAATTAAACATACTTCTTCTCATTCTTATATACCAAGAACATAACAAATTTCAAGTCTCTATCTCATTTTGTTCTGGAGGTAGACCGTTTACAGTCACACACGCAGACAGACAGACAGACACAGACATATAGACAGACAGGCGGACGGCAATTTTTTTTTTTTTTCTAAAAATATGTTTTTCGGAATCTCCAGTGTATGAAACGTGCAAATCCGTCAAATTTTTTTCAGATTTTTAAAACGATTATATTTTTACTTACCCTATATTACGTATGATGGGTAAGTAAAAATGTTTCTGAAGTAACGTGGAATCACGTGTAACATACTTGCAATGTACTTGTATAATATCAATCTTTCTGCATGCTTTCCTACCGCAGAAATTCCTGGTTTTTCACAAATTGTATACGTTAATTCGAAAGCTTAAAAAAACATATTTAGCTAGTAATATTTCCAACATATCACGAATGTTCATCTAAAATTAGATAGTGAACGCATTATTTACATACATGCAATGTACGTGTATCACATATGCACGTTTACTATTCTGCAAAATTCTGATTTTTCACAAAGTATCTGAATTAATTCGATGTTGAATTCTCATTTCAGAAAAAAAGGAATATTTCGACTATTGATTAAGTATGTCTGACATTTTCATCACGCAAAGGTTAGTTTAAACTTTTGCATGACAGAAATACTCAAAAGCTAATTTTGAATAGGAAAGTATGTTTGGATTGTACTTAAATTAAGAGCACTTTTTTTCCCGGTCTAATTTTCCTCAAGTATGGAACATTCCCGTCTTAACGTAACAAAATTATCCTGTAAAAAAGATTCATTCATTGTATTTAGGATTTCAAATTAAGGCTTTTGTAATTCATGTATATGTCACGGTAATTCATAAATAGTTCGGGTGTGAATATTCGATGTATATACAGTATAACCTCGAAAATACGGCATCATTGGGACCGACACTAAGCCGAATTTTTGAAAATTCTGGATTTCTGAAAGATTATCAAAAGAATTTCCTATAGTGCAATTAGTCATAATTTAATTCGTAACCAAGTGAAAATTATGTGATAAAATTAAATATTTAAAAAAAAAATTACTTTAACTGATATTTTCTGTGTTGCAAAAAAAAAAAAAAAAAATAAATAAATAAAATAAATAAATAAATAAATAAAAAATAATAATAATAATAAACAGTAAAGTCATTTCTCCCCATGTAATTTCCGAAACATCAATACAATTGTATTTACTTTTTTTTTCTTTTTTTGGCCGTATTTTACCAAGTTTTTCTTGTATTTTACGCTAGTGAAGAATATCTATTTCGGAACGACAGTCTTGTTTCTGTAACGCAAATATTAATTCCCTATTTAAATTCATGCACTTTTCCAGTAACACTTTTTCTTCTGCCACTTCCTGGTCCTCTGAGATGCGAATAGAGTTATCTGTGGTTTCATTTAGCACGGTATCAGCGATTTCGCTGTCCGCTAAATGTTCATTGTTTTTAATACGGAAACAGTTGTTAGTTTCTTTCTGTCTTAAGTTGGAAGTGTAAAAAAATAAGGAGGCCGAGATGACTTTGATGCCGGATTTCTGAATTCCGGATTTTTGAGATCACACTGTACGTGGTTTTTTTTCCACCATTCTAAGGCTATATTTGCTGAAGAATAGTAAAATAGTATGTCGAAAGTGACGATTTACTATATTTAGAGTTATGTTTTATTATAAATTTTAAGGACTATTTCCTTATATATTTAGCTGAAACAATAAGAACGGTTACATTTTAAACGACGGGCAGTTTAACAATTTGCTGCAGTACTTTATTGGACTATTTCCGAAGAATGCAAGATTGATGCATTACTGGATTCCCATTATAACCGTATAACCAATACTTGTTTGCTACAGGACAAGCAAATAATGCTTGAAACCACCCCACTATCGGCTGTTTATAATCAAAATTTTAATGTAGATAACATATAGTAGATATAGAGGTCTTCCTAAGTAGTCCATATTTAAGCTTTCAGAATGGCCTAGTATTAATTATCTCTTTTCTTAAACTCAGAATTTTTCGATTGAAAAAGGCAACAGATGGCAGAAAAAATCATAATATATTGGTTGCTAAGAGACAAAGGATTGATTCTACAGCCTTTTTTAGACAATTTTTAGTACAAGTTTTACAATTCAGTACAATTTTTAGAACGAATAAATAAAAATTTCCATTATTTGCTATTGAAAAGCAAAAAAAAAAAAAAAAAAAGTTAAAAAGTGCAAGCATAAATTTTGAAAAATATATATGCTAATTACAATATGCATGTTACTGTTAATAAACAAAAGTGCCAAACATAAATAATGTATTTTATAATTGAATTTTAAATATGGTTTTGTTACATAAGTGCAGAAAAGGTCTAACGGAAATGATTCTTCAGTATAAATAACTACTGAAAACAGTCCTATTTCTGGCTTATCCATGGTGTATACCAAAACGGATAAGATATATCATGCTAGCAAACGGTTGTGATATGCTATTGTAAAGGCTGAAAGGTATCGAATTGTATTTTAATCATTTTCTCTCTCGCATACACGTACAGTCTTAAAAAAAAAGAAAAAAAGGAAACCCCAGCCTTCCAAGTCTGAAACAAATTATCGTAGAAGAAACTTACATGTACCAAACGTTTAGAAATAAAGTCTACTTTTAAAGAATGTATATAAAATTTGCTTAGGGGTTATATACATATCAAAACGAACCCAAACGTTGTTTTCTTTTCAACAGCAACTTCCAAGTTTGGCACAATAAATGCATTCTACACCCTTCAATTAACCTAAATCCAAATTTTCATGACATTCGTATGATTAGTTCTCTCTTAATTTAAAATGAGCATATTTTAGGGGCTGTATCCAAATTGAAGTTTGGTACTCGATTCTTGAAATGCTACATAGTGACTGTTTCACATCTTTTAATGTATTATGTCTTACCAATATGACCATTTCACCCCATATATACAGCGCCAGAGTAACTCGTCAATACACACTAAATTATTCCTCATTTTTTAACAAATAATTTTCGTACTCCTTAAAAACATGTTTTATCCTCGAATTCTTCCCGAAACCTGAAAATGCCGAAATCCCAAAGTCTGAAACAGAGGGAGAAATTCCGTTCATTCCTAGCACGCATGCGTATTGATTATATTTATACCAAAATGCGAATTCGTTTTAAAAACGAAAAACCTAAAATTCTATAAATTAAAATTTCTTATTTAATTAAAAATAATTAATAAACAAACTAAACAAATAACAACAACAAAAAAAAAAAGAAACACTTTCGTATTTAAAAATAAATAACAATTAATTTTCACGTCATTTAAAAGTATTCACAATTTATATTTTAAAGTTATAAAAAATGTTCGCATTTAAAATATAGGAGAGGGTAGTACACAGTGAGACGAAAATTGTCATTATTTAACAAATGGCGACGATTTTTATTCTTTTGAAAAAATTTTTGCTACATCTTTAAGCTACTCAAATGCGCTACACATTAATGTATAAATAGTTTTTAAAAAGTTATTTATAAAAGCACAGAAGCAGCATAACGAAGTGTCGAGAATTGTCTTACTGTGTACCACAAGTAGTACACAGTGAGACAATGTATATATTTTCATAACTCATACATTTTTACATTCTATCAATAATTTTCTGCAGTTTATGATTTCTAATTAACATTTCTAAATTTTCAAAATATTAAAAATATGAGCCTCGTGTGGACAATGGCAGACCTTGGGCTACCTTCATGCAAATTTTCAGCCGCTTACTTTTAGTAAATTTCCCTAGCCATCACACGTCCATACACACAGAGAGAAAGAGAGAAAGAGAATAACTTTTTTAACATCAGAACCACATAATAGGTACACAATAAGACACGTCTCACTGTGTACGACAACTTTGTGTCTCACTGTGTACCACAACTTTGTGTCTCACTGTGTACTTTCGTTACGTTGTAACAAAATGGATGCCACATCTGTTACATCAATTTTATCGCTTTAAAAAGTTTATTTAGTTTTGTCGAAATAGTCTATTATTAGATATAGCTAGATTTGGTTGAGTAAATATATTCATATATTGAAGTAAATAAACACTAAAATAGACTTTTATGTAACTTTAACTACTATAAAATAAGGAACTATTTACTATTTTGTCGGACGAGTAACTGAAATGCCGAAACTAGATCCACGTGTTGCATAAGATGAGGTCGTTATGTGTGCGTGCCAGCTTGAAGAAAAAGTTACAAATATATATCAAAGTGGCTGCTGTCTCAATGTGTACCGTGTCTCACTGTGTACTCCACTACACTATATTAAATAAACACATTTAAAATAGATATTTTAATAAAAATATTAAAAGAAAAAAATCTATTTTACTCAAAAGAAAAAAAAAAGAAATTTCGCATAAAGATATACTATTCATAGTTCACATTTAGCAAGCTACATAAAAGTACTTATAATTCATATTATTATCCTATTGTTTTTTTACTAAAGTATTAAAACCCCAGCCACATTCTCATTAAAGATGAAATCTTCCCGAAATTAACTTGAAAATTCCAAGCTTTTTAAAGAAATTTATCAAGCCATGCCAAACATATTTATTTCAGATTGTTTCACTACCGTACGACTGTAGCCGACAGGTTAGAGTACTGGTCTCGCGATACTACGGTAGCTGGTTCGACTCCAAGATACTTTCATTTTATCCCCATTTTCTTCAATTGATCTATATTTTAACTCCTGTAACTGAGAAAAAAGAAACGGATATTCGTCTAATGACGTGAAAATACTGATATCACTGCTGTATGGAAAATTACCATGAATTGAAAAAAAAAATTTCTGAGAGTATAACCTGGTAGCGTATGTTCTTTAATTTAATATTTGAAAAGGGAGGGAGAGGGCACTTTCCACCAAGTAACCATATCGGTCCAACACCGTGCAAATATTACTATTCGCAAATACTGGTTCGTAATATATAGGTAATTTGACATATAAGACATTGTTCTCTATTGTTAAATCTACGAAATAAATCCGTTTTTTTACTGCACAAACTCATGAAAATAAAATAATAGAATATGTAATTTCGCGAGAGACTTTTATTACAATCTGTTGCTATGCAATTAACATTTACTAAAATTTACACAATTTTCAAGGCAGAAACATCAAACGAAATCTGATAAGGCGTTATGTTTATAAACAACGGCATTCATAAAATTCTCACAGAAAATAAAAAGTCAATAAATGGCATCGCTGTAAATATTTTTAAAGCATTCTATCTGTGTTTTACGACCTAGAATAATATTTATATATTCACTGGCTTGTAGATTTCAAATATAAATAATGTTTTATTGCTATGGGAACTACAAATGTATTTGATGAAATAGTGATTTCGAGCTAAACATAAACAATACTTTCGAATAAATGTAAGCTGCCGCGCGGATAAAAAGCTTGATTTAAATGACTCATATTCTAAAATTTTTATGACCTTATATCCATTATGCATCGATTTTAAAAGCAGACTTTGAATAATATTTAAGGAATGACACAAAGCTCAGGTTTGTCGAAGAATGCATATCTCTTTTCTGGGCGCGACATCACAGCTATCACACACGCTATTTCGAAGTTGCTGTAGGCAGCACGCTTATAGAGAAGTTTACATTATCGTGCAACATAAAATGGGTCTTTGCCATTTAAGAGTTTTTTATTTAAGATCAATAAACGGATATAAATATTAACGAAAGCAACTACGGATTCTAAGAAGTAACACGAAATAATGTCAGGGAAAGAGGTGAAATGTTTATGCTTTATATGCTTTATTACACATGTTTATGCGCCTATAATATGTATTTTATAAAGTTTAAAAGAATTCTGATATATATTCAAATATATGATCATAAGAAAGAAGAAATTGGCGCTTGTTAATTATTATAATGAACGTATGTTAAAGCTTTTAATAATTACGTCGCTCTGTTGTAAAAATTGTAAAATCAAAAAGAAATCGAATGTCAATTTTCGAATGTCAATCGAATGACAATAAGGAAAAGGAAGATTCATGCAATAAAAAATAAATTTACATATAAAAATTTGCCTATTAAAACAAATCGCAAATTTTCGGAATCAAACGCGTAAAGTCCATCGAAAAAATGTACACGACTTATAACACGCAATTGTCATTCATCAGTTTCCTATTTTGAGTCGATAAAAACTCCTCTTTGAAGACTATGAATCAAGCAAAATGAAGTTTTCTTTTTATTTTCTTATGCTATTGTTCACATTTATCACAGCTTAGGAAATCTCGAACGAACGCTCAAATGAAATTCATAATAAACCTGATTGGACATGATCAAGGCAAAGCCCTCTGAAGACTATGAATCAAGCAAAATTAAGTTTTCTATTTATTATCTTATGCTATTATTCACATTTACCCCACCTTAGGAAATCTCGGTTGAACGCTCAAATGAAATGAATGATAAACCTGATTGGATATGATCAAGGCAAAGTCCAATCAGATTAATTATAAATACCATTTGGGCGTTCGATCGAGGTTTACTAGGTTGAGAAATACGGCTAATACGAGTATAAGACGCTATAATTTTACATCATTATCTGAAATTCTCATGTACGTGTTATTTCACGTTTGTTTCTGGTATTGGAAATATTCGGCACCGACTTTAGTGATAAATTGTCGAACTGCAATAAAGTCGCCTTGTCAACATGTACTCCGACAAATACATTACACTCATCAGCAGTAAATAGGTGATAAATTGCAGAACTGCAACAAATTCGCCTTGTCAACATGCTCTCTGACAAATACATTACACTCATCAGCAGTAAATGAGTGATAAATCGCCGAACTCCAATAAAGTCGCATTGTCAACATGCACTCCGACAAATACATTACACTTATCAGCAGTAAATAGGTGATAACTTGCAGAACTGCAACAAATTCACCTTGTCAACATGCTCTCCGACAAATACATTACACTCATCAGCAGTAAACGAGTGATAAATTGCCGAACTCCAATAAAGTCGCCTTGTCAACATGTACTCCGACAAATACATTACACTCATCAGCAGTAAATAGGTGATAAATTGCAGAACTGCAACAAATTCGCCTTGTCAACATGCTCTCCAACAAATACATTACACTCATTAGCAGTAAATGAGTGATGAATTGCCGAACTCCAATAAAGTCGCCTTGTCAACATGCAATCCGACAAATACATTACACTCATCAGCAGTAAATGAATGATGAATGAATATCCTAAACAGGGTACTTCTTTGAATAATAATTGTAGTACTAAGAAGTAATTTATAACATTTTGTTACAATACAAATATATCGATGAAATCTTTACTAAAAAAATGGAAATATGTAGAAGTTTTAATTTACAAGGCGCTCACTATTTCTAATTTTGTATAACACTATTTCCGAATAATAATATTCGCCTTAATTTATCGTACAAATTCTGCCAGCAGATAATGATAAGATTACTATTTGTAAATAGTGTTACATAAAGCAGGAACCCTGCGAGTCTTGCATTTTGATTGATCCCAAAACAGCCTTCCTCCCAAACTAAAGATCAAATTTCAATGTCTATAAAGAAGATAATTTTATAGAAGTTATTTAAGAATTTTGCATACATCATTACTGTAAACATCTAGAGGGCAACCTATCGCAAGTTTTATGACAAATGCGATTTTTTGCGCAACTTTGTTTCGGTTAGGTAGTTTTTGCGCATTTATATGCGGACAGTCGGACAGACGGATGGACCAGACGAAGTGTAGCTATCTAGAAAGTCAATAGATTTTTCTTTTTAAATTATTTTAAATCCACAATAAATGAGTAAATTGCAACATATTTTTCAAACAAATTGAGCTTTAAAATACACTTTTTCCCTATACGAAGGAGTAAAAAGTGAAAATATGTGATGTTCAAAAGTTTACAAAATAGCAGTAGCAAAAACTGCAAAACAGAAATTTAATCGTCAGGTGTTACCAACTTCGAAGTGAGGTCAACGTTCGCTTGGAAACGTTTGCTCTTTATGACATAGATAAGCGATATATTAAAGAAAGCATTGATACATACCAATAGTGAAAATTAAGTTTGAAATTTAATATAGATAATCGTTACAGAATTTAGTACAGTCAATTAAAATTTTATGGAAATCGAATTAAAAGTTAAAAAGATATTAGTAAAACTTTTCTTCATTCTATTAAATCCTATTATGTGTAATTCAATGATATTCCATGCTAGGTGATGATTCTAGGTTGCCATGGTGATTACGTCCTATTTAAGATGTAGTCATGTTATTTCCGTATTACGGAATTTAAGATATATAATCATAATAAATTTTTTATTCTTGCATTTTTCATAAGAGTGCAACAGCTATTGCTCCAAGATCTAAATATTCAAAAAATCTTGTTATAGTACGAACGCATAACGTTTGACGTACGATTTTCAACTTGTTTAGATTTGCGCCACTCTTCTTGTTGTACAGCGATACGATATTCTATGAGAAGTATAATTTCGAGTTTTTATATTACGCAAGAAAACATAATAATGGGACAAATACTGTAGAGAAAAAAAAATATCGCAAAAACATTTTCTCTTATTATCTGGTCTTAAGTAAAGGTTAAGTATTTTTCCTGTTGCATACAAATATAGAGACATTCGTGGCGTGATAAAGCCGAAGAAAGATTTCGAGAGTTGAAATCGATCATACAAATAAATATGATTTTAGCTTTAAGGATGGGGTATTTGCTTTCTGAATAGATTTTTTTCCCTCTTTCGAGACTTTTATTGTTTTTTCCCTTTTTTTTTTTTTTTTTTTTTTTTTGCTTTTTTGGTACGTGGTTTGATCTAGTATGTTGTTTTTACGTAAATTAAATATATTTTTATACAAACCAAATTGCGTGTTCAAAAGATATCTCGCAGAATCATTTAATTTATATAAACTAATTATTTTGGCACTTGATTTTTTAAATTTTTTTTTATGTTTTTTTTAAATTATTTCTTTGAAGCTTGGTAGGGATGAATTAATACTTTTTAAAGAAAGTTAATATATTGTCTAATAAGAAACCTTCTGTACTCAAATATTTGTTTTCTAGTCAATTTCTACGAATTAATTCTTTGATGTTTAACATTTAAACATAAAAGCAATTAAGGAAGCAGTTTGTGTAGTTAACTTAAACACATTACAAAAATAAAAAGAAATTTTTATAATATTATTAAGCGACAGACCTGCTTATTTCTTTCTATATTCGGGAGAACGTCGTGTGATTTTTGATAAAACCACTCCATGTTTGGAAAATAACAATTATTGTTGCCAATATTGTGCTGAAGATGAGTACTGTTAAAAATTCATAGGACAAAATTGCGGATGTTTTAAAGTTACTTTCGTAATATTAATATCTTTGGAAACCTTCCCACTATAACTTTAAATTTATATAAATAATTGTATATGATTGAAAATACTTTTTATAAGTATTAAACTAATCATGTTGCTAATACGATCCATGAAAGATCAGGATTTTCATGGCCAATTCTGTTTACTTGACCCGGGGTCCCGAGGTACTGTACAGCATATGTCCTGGTCAAATGGTTAGCCTAACGCGAGACCCTCGATGTTTAGTTACCAATCAAGCATACATTTTATGTACTCCAAAGAGATGAAAGGTGAGTGAACATTTCCCAGCCGGAAGACGAACTCGCGACCTGTATCATGGCAGACAGGTGTTCTGATCACTACGTTACTGGGCTTCATATTTTGTATTAAGAGAACATTTTTTAAGACTCGAAAAAAATAATGTATTGGGTGAACCAAAAGTCTTGCCCTGATTATGTATATTTATTGTTCTCAAACTATTATAATTAGACATATGTTTGTTTGAATACATTGTAAGAACTGTTATATTTTTTTTATAAGATCACGTACCTCAGTAAATTTCAACGTGTGCCCCTTGGTAGCTTGGAGAATGTCTAAGAGGTGTTCTAGTTCCCTCCTAGTGTTCTTTATCATGTCTTCGGTTACAGTACACACAGCGGTTTGTATCCTAATCTCCATTTCTTTGATGTCAGCAATTGAAGTGGCAAAGACTATGTCCTTGATATAGCCCCCAAAGAAAAAATCCAGAGAATAAATATCTCGAGAGTGCGGAGGAAGCTGTGTTATTCCATCACATTCGAAAATGTTTCGTTCTATTGCGCAAAAAAACTACTAAAACTGACCTATCCAATGATACAGCAAGTTACATTATTATACAAACGGATAAATGAATTATTATAATCAGGACAAGACTTTTGGATCCCCCTGTATATTAAACACTGATAAGAATATTAGTTAGAAATATCTAAATACATTTTTATTATTTAAGCAGTATGCAGTATTTATACAAAATATTTAGCCAACAATTAGGTATTTAAAAGAAATATTTTTACTTATATGATAAAGCTATAATCTCAAGCAGCACATTTTAAAATGCATGTATTGTACAAATAAAGAGAATATTTTATTTAAACTAACTTCAAACCATGATATTTACCCACGTTTCTAATCTTTCCTCTTTGTATTATTTCAAACTATAATTCAGTTTATATCTCTGACACAAGTTTACACATATTTATGCAGAGCAACATTTAATTATGCTTATTTCATGAAAGTCTTCATGAACGTCTTCAAAAGCCGAATTTATTTTCATAACCGACTGCTTGAGGCAATAACTTCGAAATGATTGAATTAAATTTTTCTGATGCTGTGTGAAGTTTTGTATTGAAAATATGCTAATTTTTGGTAACAATGCTTCAGGTTAATTAATATTAAAATCTAAAGGTTTCGTTTTCTAAAAATCTTCGTCTTTGTTTTGGTTAGAGATAATAATGGAAAAAAAAATATATGCATAAAATAAACGTTCCATAAGTGATTTATATTTGCGTTGCAACTTGAGAGCGGATATAGGTTTACTGCACATTGTTAATTAAATATTTCAGTTTTTTATAATCACAGAAAAATATTAGAGAGACTGAAAAAAAGAAGAAGAAGAAGAAGAAGTTGAATAGAAAGGCTTAATGTAGATGTTTCATTGAGAACTTGTGACTGAAATTAACAAAATTCTACAAAATACGGAAATACTACTGTCGTCACAATTTTATTTAGTACAAAATTTTATTTTTCAGTGTTATTATTGAAATTATATTGGTTCTGTTCATAAATTGTTAGTATACTATTTTAGGGCTCCAAAACAACTTTAACAGAGAGATGGAATGCAGTAAACCTAATTACAAACGATTCTGTTTCTTGTAAATTATTGTACATGAAACAGT
This sequence comes from Maratus speciosus, assembly GCA_963932465.1. Taxonomy (NCBI): domain Eukaryota; kingdom Metazoa; phylum Arthropoda; class Arachnida; order Araneae; family Salticidae; genus Maratus; species Maratus speciosus. Next base: position 447,262,284 of record OZ010786.1, read on the forward strand.
TAAGAGTATGCGAGAAAATACAGGTTATCCACTACAAGTGCAGATTTACGGTCACCTGTCGCCACATGGCGACTATTTTTTGCTGTGGCGACTAACTTTCAGTGCCTTAGTCGCCAGAGATTAATTTCCGGTGTTCCCAATCCCCGTCGTGGAATTTTGATATTTTTTTTACAAATATAAAAGTACCTGTTCTTTTCACTGATCGAGATCAAATATGACCTTGATAAAAAGTCAGGGAATTTTTGCGATCTCAGTTACCGTCGTGAACGCTGTCCCTGTGATGTACTGCTTTCTTACTGAACATTATGTTCGAATATAATTCTGCGCATGGCCGCTCCACTACAAAGCTTAGCAGCTGCGGACCTCGGCATATGAGCGCGCTAATGGTAAAGCTTCTCTTTTGAACACCAGCGAAAGCAAGCTGCAAGCATTTCTTGGGAGCTTTCGTCCGAAATCCACAGTTGAAATAAATACTCCTTTACTGCAAATCAGCTCTCGAAAAAATTCCCGATGCAATGAAGATTATTTAAGGGCCCTGGTCAGTAAGATTTGAGATTTCCCTCTCACATGTTAAAGGAATGGCCGTGGAATGCATTCGTATTTATCAAATAACTCGTCAGAAAATTAATATTTTTTAGTAATTTTTTCTGTATAGTCTTCTTAAAGGGTGTCGTTTTCGATCCTGGAGTCACGAGGATAGGGGATTCTGAACTTTGAAGAAAAAAAAATAAATAAGAAGAAACTCGCACGAAAAAAATTTAACGCGAGGTACATTCTTGCTATGTAAATGTTTTCTGCAAGTGCGAGATTTTTATAGGGCAAAATAATCTTACACACTGCTTAGCTTATACATGGTTTGTTATTCAATTGTATCTTGTGCAACTTTATCTTCTGATTTTTCCAGATTTATATTATTTTTTTTTTAATATCGAAGTTTCAAGAATTTTAGGATTAATTTAAATATACATATTTGGTGTGATTAGTCTGTGTTTTGTTGTACATGTGTATTTATTAATTAAACTATTTTTCATTTTGAATTCCTGAGTTTTTTTTTTAAGTTTTTTCCACATAAACACTATTGTTTTATGAGTTTGTTTCACAATGTGGCGACTAGATTTTGGTTCGGAGCCAAAGTGGCGACTGGATTTTTGGAGTTTAGGAGCAACTGACTTCTTAAAAAATTTGGGAATCTGCAGCTATAGTGTCCACATGCATTCTCCCTGATTTCAAATGCTAATTCTACGGAAACTATGAGTTCTAGAGATTTTGGTTTGCGGTATCATGAATAGCAACACAAAAAGTTAATTTTACTGCAAAATGTTTTTCCACGAAATAGCTAATTTTTATTGTATGCATCATTGACATGTCATGAAAACAAGTTTATTTTGCTCCAGAAGTTTATTTGTCTGAAAAGTTAAATTTTTTCTGTGTATACACTTCGATATGGACTCACAGTTCTCAGAATTTTCAGTCGATATTCAATCTCAATCTACATGTTCTCAATCCAAGAATGGCGTGACTTATCAATAATGCATACAACAAAAAATAACTTTTTCGAGAAAAACATTGAAGCAAAATAAACTTGTTGTGTCCCTATTCATGATGCTGCAAACCGCAAATCTCTAGGACACATAATTTCCGTACAAGTAACATTTGAAATCAGATTTCATGTGGACATCCATATTGTCTAATGTCCTATACTGGAGAAGTGCGAATATTTCCTTCCTTCCACTAAAATGGCAGACGGCAAGGAAAAAATGCTCTTTTAGATTAACCATCTAAATACATGAAATACCAAATATGGTAAAATATTATTTTGAACGTGTAAATTTAATGTGTTTTTTTTTTTTTTTTTTTTTTTTTTACTTTATAACAATTTTATACCCACTAATGCTAAAATAAAGCGAGTAAGATGGCTTCATATTTTACACATGCTTTTACAACCACACTCGAGTTAATAATATCGTTTAATAAATGAAGCTCACATGATAAATGTGGTAAGTCATGTCACAGAACAAATTTTAGAGTGCGTTGCAAAATTAGAAAATTATGAGGGCAAAATATCGTTTGTTCCACTATCGCAAAGAAAAGTGACTTAATAATGCAAGTGTGTTTGAATTATGGAAATCCGGAAATTTATTTGTATATTTTGTCTGTCCTGAGTACTTAGTTCTTTTGTATTATCAATTTGTTATTAATTTTCATTTTTTATTAAAAACACTAAATGAAAAGAATATAGTTTTAGCGTAAAGTTCTAAACTATTTAATTTATTTAAAAATCGTATTTCAATTAATTCAATGCACGGGCTTATTTTTATACAATTCCTAGTTTAGTACGGACTTCCGTTAATGCCGGCAAAAAATGGCCTCCCTTGAAACTCCGCACTAACTGGTGTTCACTGTATAGTTGTTATATTACAGGGAACCTATAAAAATTTTAAAAGTGTAATATTTAAAAGAATATTAGCAGGACTACTTTATCTGCATAATTTTAATTCCTACCTTAATTTAAACTAGTTGGATGTACCAATCCCAAAACTTTCTTCTATCTTATACATCTTAATATTTCAAAACCTTGTTACACATGTTAATACTTCAATATTATTAGTTCAATACTATACCAACTTTGATTTTCATCTTAAATTTCTGCTCAAGTCAATTAAACGGACTAAAAACGAGTTAATCTTTATCATGATATCTGGTAAAATTATTAATTTTTCCTTATTCTGTTGTTATCAGCTGCTTGCGAATAGCCGGCTCAGCAGGAAGCGAGTTCCCGCCGCTGCATGAGCCACCGATGCACAATAGAACTACGAAAAATCAAGAAAAGTATACAAAAATCGCTAGCACAGAGCCCCTTTACCGCGCAATATTTCCTAATTCAAGGAGGACCTGTTGGCCAAAGCCAAAAACAAGCACAAAAATTTTGGTTCAATTGTATGCATAATTTTATACGCTATTCGATGGAACGCTATTCGATACAATAATGAAAATGGCACAGAGATCGGAATTATAGCGACCCTTCTGGCGGAATTTTTTCAAGTTCAGGGAGGACTTGTTTGCCATAGCCAGAAACAAGCACAAAAAATTTGGTTCAATCATATGGATAACTTCATACCCTTTTCGATGGTACAATAATGAAAATGGTACAGACATCGCAATTATAGCGCCCCCTACCGGCAGAATTTTTCAAAATTCAGGGAGGACCTTCGTGACATGACCAAAAACAAACACATAAAATTTGGTTCAATTCTCTGCATAACTTCATACACTTTTCGATGATACAATATTCAAAATGGCACAAAAATTGCACAAAAATCACTATTACTTCGCCCTCTGTGGGCGATTTTTTTTTACAAATTAAGGGAGGATCTCCTTGCGTTAGCCAAGAACTTAAAAATTTTTTTGGTTCAATTCTATGCATAACTTCATACACTTTTCGATGGAACAATATTCAAAATCACACAAAAATCGCTATTATAGTGCCCCCTAACGGCGAATTTTTTGCAAATTCAGGGAGGACCTGCTTGCCATATCCAAAAACTTAAAATAAAAATTTGGTTTAATTATATGCATAACTTCATACACTTTTGAACGGTACAATATTCAAAATCGCACAAAAATCGCTATTACAGTGCCCCCTACGGGCAAATTTTTTCCAAATTCACGGAGGACCTGCTTGCAATAGCCTAAAACTTAAAATAAAAATTTTATTCAAATCTATGCATAACTTCATACACTTTTGGATGGTACAATATTCAAAATCGCACAAAAATCGCTGTTACAGCACCCCCTACCGGCAATTTTTTTTTCAAATTCAGGGAGAACCTGCTTGCTATATCCAAAAACTTAAAATAAAAATTTTATTCAAATCTATGCATAACTTCATACACTTTTGGATGGTACAATATTCAAAATCGCACAAAAATCGCTTTTACAGCGCCCCCTACCGGCGAATTTTTTCCAAATTCAGGGAGAACCTGCTTGCTATGTCCAAAAACTTAAAATAGAAATTTGGTTCAATTCTATGTATAACTTCATACACTTTTGGATGGTGCAATATTCAAAATCGCACAAAAATTGCTATATCAGCGCCCCCCTACCGGCAAATTTTTTCCAAATTTCCTGAGGTCCTGCTTGCCATAGCCAAAAACTTAAAATAAAATTTTGGTTCAATTCTATGCATAACGTCATACACTTTTTGATGGTACATTGGCGACAGACAGACGGACAGACGGACACACAGACAGACAGACATTTTCTATAAACATGTTTTTTGGAATCTCTGACCCCTAAAACGTGTAAATCCGTCGAAAACCGGAAGTCGAAAAAAATTTCGATTACAGTACTTTCTTCTATTGAAGATAGAAGAAAGTAAAAATTTGCAATCTACATTGCCTGTGCATCTTTAACAGATACAAAATTAAAGCATGAAACTTTTGGGGCACCTGTATAGGTGCACTGCAAAAGACAATTTTTTAATTTTTACTATTTTATTTAACACTTTATGTATTCTTTTAACACAAAGTAAAATGAGGTAAAACTTTGATTTTGATATGGCATCTTCGGTTATGTTGAGTGTTAAGGATGATTAATACACAGGGTTAGCCTAAATGATTTCATCGGGTTTCAAAAGACTGTTTTTTTTTACAAGTATACAACGTACAAAGGCGGGTGATACATGAAAAGATAGATGCACTCACCAGGTTTCTGGTACCTACTACAAATGTTCAAAGTATGATCCAGTTCCATCCATAAATTCAATAGCATGATTTTCTCAACGTCCGTCATAGCAGCAGTTTCATCAATGTTTGCAGCGTTGGGCGTACATAAACTCTGTCCATCTTATAAACCCACAGGCAGAAATCACATGGCGTGAGTTCTGGCGAACTGAAGGATCATGGCAACAAAGGAACATAACCCAGACCAGCGGAACATCTCCATTGCCGCCATTTTGTACAGTGGTTGCTATCAAACGTGCATGCAAGCTACGAGGCGGGCTTTTAAACTTGGTGAGTGTATATATCTTGTCATGTATCTCCCGTCATTGTAGGTAGTATACCTCTAAATAAACAGTGTTTTGAACCCCGATGAATCATCCAGGCTAACCTTGTATTAAGGCAAAATTAGTCCTTAATTAACTCATAAGGATAATGCCAGACGAACGTCTATTTGCACGCTTTTTTCACTCATTATGAACAGAAACACTATGCTATAGCATAGTGTTTCTGTTCATAATGAGTGAAAAAGCGTGCAAAAAGATGTTCGTCTGACAATAACCTGAGTGAAAAAAGTATTGTTCTGTTATTAGTTGCAAAAGGTTCATTATATTATATTTTACTTTATTTATGTTATATATTTCCACGTAAATTACATTTATGTAATAGCAATACAAAAAGTATATTTTGGCTATGTATAAATGAATTATTTTACTGTAGAATCAATTTACATTAAGTCATTACATATCCTATAGCTAGAGATTTTTAATTAATTTTATTTACGTATTGTTGGGTAAGTTTCGTTCTATTGTATACCTTAAAATTTATATGATTATCAATAGATCCATTTTTAAAAAGTTATCGAACATAGCTCTATCTGTTGCTTTAAAAACAGAGTATGAAATTTCACTTTTGTAGCAGAATACATTTGAAAGGATGAAATTCCTTTCAAAATTTACAGTGGTAAATATATTGAGCATAATTGTACAGTAGAACCCCGCTAATCCGAACTAATTGGGACCGGTGCCAGTTCGGAGTACAAAAAAATCGGATTACCCTAAGTTCTGATAAAAATAGAAATGAAAAAGATGCGTGCTATAAAAAAATGTAAGTCATAAGTACTCAGTAGTATAGTAAACATCCTGTAATCATACATCCTAAGGTCCGGCATGCTGGATAATCCGGCACGACTTTCAGAAATAAATAGTATTTCTGTTTAACTACTTCTGGTGTTTATAATAATCCAATAGAACTTCAGAACGAGAAGTTACGTAACAACCCATTACAAACGGTTCAAAATCGCAAATCAGTAAATAACTCAATCACCACATCGACGAGGGGTGAAGAAAAAAATCATTTTTGTAGATAATTTGCGAAATCAAACTGTTGAAAGGAAAAATAAATGTTTATAATCTGAATTAAATACTTTTTGCATTTTAGGAAAAAATTTTATAGGGACTGGCAAACAAACAGATAATCGGGATTTTTTAAGGTGGCTTCTACGAGTAGGCCTACAGTACACATTTTCATTTTATATTCGTGTGCATATGTTCTACTTTTACATTATTGAGTATTTTTTTATTCTGTTTTTTAATCTGTTCAAGTATAATTTTCGAAAATAAAATCGGTTCGGATTAACCGGAATTTCGGATCAGCTGGGTTCTACTGTGTTTAAATAGGTTTTAATAAAATATTGCAGATTCAATGAAGATAAAAATAAATCTGTAAAAAAGTATGGAATATTTCTCAAAAATAAAAATCATCGAATCAACAACAACGAAAAACGATGCATCATTTTTTATACACAATTTCAATATGGATTATATAACAAATTTAAGTATTTTCCATAATAAAAACTGAACAAACTGCTGAATAAATCTGAAAAAATATTTGCTATTATCAAAATCCTAGAATTCCGTTGTAGTCTATATATTCTCAACGGTTTTGTTCTCTTGTTGTGATATTTTTCCGGATATAGCCATGCAATGAAACCTTAAAAATTGCATGATAAGAAAAGGTCAATATTTGTCAATTTCTTTCAGTTCAGATTTATTGTTAAAGAATATAAAACAATATTCTTTTTAGGCACTATATTAATTTAAGAAGAACAGTTTGTAAGGGTTTCCCATATCGATTTAATGCAGTTTCACTGTAAAGATAACGGGTTAAAATACGGAAATTGTACTGGCAATCGAGACGCCAGTACTATTTCTGTATTTTAAAGGAAATTTTCCCCCGTAAATTCCAGAAAAACGGAAAATGTTCTGGCATTTACTGGGGAAAATTTCTGTTTAAATACGGAAATAGTACTGGCTTTTCGATTGCTAGTACAATTTCCGTTTTTTTTTTTTTTTTTTCAGTGTATAGTTAGTATTAGAATATCAAGAATTTTATTTTTATGAAATTATAATATTACATATTAAAGTTTGTTCTTTTTTACAGTATTTGTTATTTACAAATTTTTCTTTTATAATTTCAAATTATATATATAATTATAAATATTATATATAAATTATATATCGCAGTATCACTTGTTCTGGTTTATTTTTTTTAAATTTATGTTTTTTAATAACATAATAGGAATTTGTATTTCATTCTTGAATACTGCAAAAAAAAATGACAGGTTCATATATTGTGTTTAAAGCGACTTTCCATTAAATAAATGCGGATCTGGCTAAAGTTTGCAATGCTTCACACACAAACGTACACACACACACATACACAAAAAATTTCGTCGATTGAGCAAAAATAATTTATTTTTATTATGAAAAACTTCGATATCGATTGTATGAAAAGTTTCAGATATTTTTTTTTTAGATAAACTATTGAATAAACTGCTGAATAAATCTAAAAAATATATATTTTCGCAACAAAATCCTGGAATTCCTGTATTGATATTACTCTATTGTTTCCTTGGGTATATTATTGTTTTTATTTGTTTCTTTTCCCGGTATATCCATGCACTGAAAACCAAAAACTCGGATAAAGAAAAAACGTAAAAGTTTGGTGCTTTCTTTCGGTTGAAATTTATTTGTAAAGAGTGCATAACAATATTCTTATTGTAAACTACTGTAGTTTAAGAGGAATAGTTTATATGGTGCTGAATTTTTTTTAACATTAGAATAAACTTTTATTTATTTACGTCCTTGTAATTAGTATTAATTGATATTTCATTAATGTAGCATAAACTATTAAAATCTGCGTCAATATACATAAAGAAAATAGAATAAAATTTTAATTTAATAAGTTAAACCTAAATAAACTTTCCATGAATAATCTAAAAAATATTTCTTCACAACAAAATCCTGGAATTCCTGTATAGTTACCACTCTATTGTTTCTGCGAATATCCTACTCCTTTGTTCTTATCTTTTTCCCGGTATATCTTGCATTGAAAAACAAAAGGTTGAAAGGCGAGAAAAAATAAAAGTTTGACAATTTCTTTCTGTTGAAATTTATTTGTAAAGAGTTTAAAACAATATTCCTATAGTAAACTATTATAGTCTAAGAGGAATAGTTTTTAAGGTATTGATTATTTTTTAACGTTAGAATGAACTCTTATTTATTTATGTTATTTTGAACGCATTACTAATTCATATTCCATAATTGGAGCTTAAGCATTTAACATATTAAAACCTTTGGGAATAAATTCAAAAAATATATAATAAACATTTAATTTAATAAATTATACCTGATTAACCTTTTCAGGAATAATAAAAAAAAATAGCGTAAAGGCTTCCAATATTCTTTTAAAAAAACTTTGTAGGAATAAAGAAACAGAAAAGAAAGAAACAGAATAACGCCAATTGTGTAAAACACGATGCATCTTTATTATACACTTTTTCAATATAGATTACATAAAAAAATGTTTTCGATTTTTTAAAGATAAAGAACTGCATCAACTGCTGAATAAATCGGAAAAATATTTGCTCTCATCAAAATTCTGGAATTCGAATTCAGGCTCTCTCAATTTCTTGTCAGTGCATTTTTTCCCTTACTCTTATATTTCCCCGGATATATCTATACATTGAAAACTGGAAAATTGGATGACAAGAAAAAATCTTACGCTAGACAACTTCATTCTGTTGAGATTTATTGGTAAAGAGTACAAAACAATATTCTTATCGCAAACTAAGATGGCGAGTTCATAAAGTTTTGTATTTTTTAGTATAATATAGTTAGTATTAGAATAATAAGAACTTTATATTTTTTAAAATATTGATAGCGGAATTTTCGTTTTTAGTTACTTATAATGTGCTTTATTTAGAGGTTAATTTTTACTTTTAAGTTAGAAAGTCTCATACCTAGTACATTGTAAAAGCAATTGTAAAAGATTTTCCTTGTGTACAAACAGTTTACAATAATCATGCATAATCTGGTACTTATCTTCATTCCCGAAATCTTTTCAGGAAACTTTATTTTGAGAAACTTTTAGAAGAAAAAACAATCAGAAATCGACAAAATTGACAAATTGTGACGTACCGTCTGAGCTATCTAGTTGAAATGTCGTCATCATAGAGATTTTACTAAAATACAACTTATTTATAAAAATAAGCAGAAAATTAGCAGTGAAGCGGATGGATTTAGATCAGGCAATCAAGCATAAGCTCAATTTTAATAAAACCTGAGAGGGCGAAAATACTTTCCCAAAACTTGTTAAATTGAATTAACTTAACTTGGTGCCAAAATTCCACAAGGACCTAATAGATTAATTTTAGCAGATAATATGACAAGAAATGGAAAACCCCAATTGCCGATTATTCTCTATTCAAGTGTAAATCTCAACATTTTACCAAATTGAGAAACCTCACACTCGATGACTTTATCTTAAACTGCTAATCGGAAAATCTATTTGCAGTCAGCACGTGGCTCAAATTTCACGAGAGAACAAAGAAACCCAGCGGCGAGTTGAGTTTCAAATTCCCTGATTCTAACTACTACCGCAACACATAGCTACGACTAATCCACAGTTACTTAATTAACATATCATTGCAAAAATAAGCGTGATTTCCCGGAGATACATACGTAGAAAATTACGGAGAAATTTAAATGGCATAAAAATTCTTATTGGCGAACAAATGCTAGGATTCAGAACACCGCGATCTAGCGTAAAATCTCAGAATTCACTCCCCCACTAGAGTACCCTCATAGAAGAGTAACTAGATTCTGCCACTAAGATAACAAAGTTATTGGTAATGTCTTCTTTACTCAGGCAACAAAGGATTTCGTTTGTTAAACAAGTTCCTACAATGTAGTCCAGTCATGGAACTATTAATAAAGGAACTGACATATTCTTAAAATAGTGAAACTTCAACTGTAACCGATTTCGCAAGGGCTGATTACCTCCGTTGAAAACATCCACCAATAAATTTATATAGAAATTTTCTTCCTATTTAAAGGCCTTATTAATGCAAAATTTCAGTCATAAATAACGGAAGAAACATGTTTTCAATTATACTGGTGTAAGTTTACTTTTGCGGTAGTCAGACTCTTCGTTTCCGCCATATTGTGAGAACCGATGAAACAAACTTACAGTTTTCCCAGTCAAACTGACATCGGTAAAAACAAATTTTAGGTTATTTGTGAGAAAATATTTCCATGAATAAGACGCTTAAATAAGGCATAACTTTCCATTCAATTTTACTGGCGGGAAGTTTGTCCCGGCGGCATTCAGAAACTGTATGCTCGATTTAGAAAAAGCAGCCGCCATCTTGTGACAATCTCCTCAGTTACTTCACTCGTAACTGTTAGCCAGTACACTATATGTCTTCTTTTCTTGATTCATAACTCCATTAGTTCAGTGGATACCTCGATTTTCATAATTCTTAATATATTGGAAAGTCTCCTTCTGGTATTGATCCCATTTCATATTTATGAGGAATTAAAAATGGTATGCATCTCTTTTTTTTTTAACCGTTTTCGTGACTTTGCAGACTTTAATTTAGCTAAAAAGAGGAATATCGTCGCAAAATCCGTATATGCTGTTAGCACATTAATTATTTAACTTCTTAAAATAATCATGTATATTTTTTTTAACAGAACACGACACAACGTTTAATATATCACTCTCTAATGCTTTCAAAATATAGTGATACTGAGAATAATGGGGTTAAAATCATAACAGCATTTTATTATTTTTATACTATATCACAAATTGTTTGCTCGAAAAATATTTTCAACTTAAAAAGGGATACATATAACTAAAATAAATCAAGTTGGAAATTGCACGTCAAACATGGCAAAAGTGGTGCGTTCGTACTATGACTAGTTTTATAAATATTTTTTGCATTATATTGTACTGAATGTATATTTTAGAGCCCTTCATAAGTGCATATCACTTTCATTCTGTTCGAAAGCTTGAAACATAATCAAAATGCACTGGAAATAATTTTTTCCCATTGGCTGTAATGTAACGAAAAACTTTTGACTGTCCCTCTAATTAAGCTATATAATATACATATAAGTATACGTATAGTATACAAATAGTTAAACTGTAGTCTATACACTCCGATTTTCATAAAATTTGAAATGACTCGACAAAATTTTACAGCAATTATATATTTAAAATTGCAGACCATTCGGTTGGATAGTTTTTGCTGTGTTATATGCGGACAGACAGACGGACCGAACGACGATTGTAGGTGCAACGTATATATATAATTACGAACGCAACTAAAAATCGCCATTGTTGTAAAGAGAATTAAGTAAACTTTTATTATCATTATTACCATTACTAAATACTGAAACATAAACGAACTCATAATAATAGATCAGCAGATATATTCTATAATTACTAAATAAAGATTAAAAAAAAAAAAACTAGAATTGTTAAGAAAAAATACTCAATGAAAAGACGTTCCCCATTACTAAGATATCAGACCCCAACAGATGAACAAAATAGTTTCTGAAGATGAGAGGAAGTTTTTCGGAATCATATGTAGCTATGCGGTTACATTTAGCTTTCTTTTCTGCCGTTTTGTCGTTGTATGTTGATACTTTTTTTATCTTCTGCAGAAACCAAATCTTAAAATAAGTTAATACTCATAAGTTCACCACAGAATATTTCATAATTTGCAATTAATCATGATTTTAGCACTACTAAATAAATAAAACTTGTTTTAAACAGCTTTTGTCTAGTCATAAAATATTCTTCCTCCTATTCTTTTCTTCCATTACCTAAATAAGTTACAAAAATAAGAGACGCTGAAAAATTGTTTTGAAAACTTTTATATCACGGATTGAAAGTAAATTATTTTTAATTATATAATTCCCTTTTACACTTTTACTTTTACTCTTTTACGCCACTTTTTAAAGAAACTTGTGACTTTTTTATCAGCATACAAAGAAAATTTGCTTAAAGTCTTTCAAATAATTATGAGAATTAAACATTTACAATCTAGCAAATGAAATTTTAAAGGTAAATAATTTTCTATTTACAAATGAAAAACTCATAAATGTCCAAAATTGAGTGAAACACTCTTCAAAATGTTTTATATAAATCCCCTGTGGATCTTACATACTCGTAGATAAAATCAACTGTTCCAAACCTTAAAAGAAGACTAAAGCAGAAAACTTTAACATTGTAGATACTACAACTATGCTATGTTTCAGTTATAAATTAGGTAAATATTTCACAAGATAGTCAATTGATTTTTGTTTTAGATTTTGAGTTATTTAAAAAAAGTTAGAAATAATTTCCTATAGCACAATAAATAGAAAGTTGGTAAGCTAAAAATGTATAAAATACCATTTTTTAATATAAAAATTTATAAATATTGTGTTATAAAGTTACTGTAAGGATATTTTAAACGCGCAATTAATTTTGATTAAAATATTTTTTTATATATACAGTAGAACCTCTTTTAACCGAAATCCATTTTTAAAGATTTTTTTTATTTTTTTACTATCACAGTCCTTGTGTGCAAAATCCATTTTGAACGCTTTTTTGTACTATCATATTCCTTGTATGCAAGCGGTCCTTTCCGAATTATGAGTACATATAAATATTTTCGATCCCTTTCTTAGAGTTCGTTTGAATTTAACTTGAGCTCCCATAAACAACGGACTGGAACGAAGAAAACGAACAGATTAGCAATTATGAAGCTTTTGAATGTTTTGCAAAAAGTTTGGCATGGCTGGAGCAGCAGAAAGACTGTGATACTGGTGAACTAATAATTTAAAAACTCCGTGGTAGAGCTTCAAAGCAATGACAATTGAAACTGCGACAAACAAAACATTTTTTCAAACGCTTGTAATATATGTAAAATGTACTTAATTTCAAAATTAAAATTCTGGTAATTTATTCTTGTTTCTATTTGCTATTGCTTTATTTTTATTAATAACTTGTTACCATAATAAGAAATATTGCATATACTTCTCTTTAATTTTAAAATTGATCTCCATTATCCGAAAATTTCGATTTTCCGAAAGAGGTTAAATCCCAAATACTTCGGATAATCGAGGTTCTACTGTACATGGATATTTGCTTTATAATTACGACATGCTTTCTTAATAATTCATAAACAAATTAAATTAAACTTTGCAATTTTTTTTAGCATTGTAAGTTTATTGTTCTGAACGACGAAAAAAGAAAAAAATACATTATATATATGTATGTATATACAGGGCGCAATATGTTATCTATCGCCGACCTTTAATTTCTCAACTGTTGGTCGTAGACATATAGTTCCAATTACAAAACCGTTTCAAATGAGCTAAATATTCATGTTGTGGCATTATTTAAAGTAAAAAAACAATTTTATAAAAATTACGAAAACTAACTTTTTATACGGTCCCCCAGTCCCTATAGTTATATTTAGTAAAAGTTTACTCATATCATAACAGATATAACACAAAAAGTTTGACATCTGTACTACAAAAATTGACCCAGTTATTAAATTTCAAAGTTTGAGATTTTTACACATGATTTTGTCTTTCATTAAGGGATCAGTTAAAAGATGAATTAAAGTAATTCGGGATCAAAATCAGAGTGCAATGTCCTTTTTAGGGCGAAACCACCTTTAGCCGGTATCACCAAATTGGGGAATCACCAAATAGGGTTATTTTATCTAAAAATTTGAGCTAACTTTTATGGGCGAACAACATTCAAAAGTACCGACGATACCGGCTAAAAGTGGCTTCGCCGTAAAAAGGACATTGCACCCTGATTTTGATCTCGAATTACTTTAATTCATCTTTTAACTGATCCCTCAATGAAAGACAAAATCCAGTGCAAAAATCTCAAACTTTGAAATTTAATAACTTGGTCAATTTTTGTAGTACAGATGTCAAACTTTTTGTGTTATATCTGTTATGATATGAGTAAACTTTTACTAAATATAATTATAGGAACTGGGGGACCGTATAAAAAGTTAGTTTACGTATTTTTTATAAAATTGATTTTTGACTTTAAATAATGCCACAACATGAATATTTACCTCATTTGAAACATTTTTGTAATTGGAACTATATGTCTACGACCAACGGTTGAGAAATTAAAGGTTGGCGATAGATAACATATTGCACCCTGTATATATAAACAGAATAAAATCTGATTTGCCCTCGTTAAAATGTGGAAATTTCAGTCCCTCTCTAACTCTTCTAAATGTATTTTTATTGACTTACCGGGATACATCCATGCATGCAAAACTAAAAAAAAACTGAATAAGAAAAGTTTCGCAATATCTTTCAACTCACTTATTAAATTTATTGGTAAAAAGACGAAACAATGTTTTTTATCGGAAACTATGATGGCATAAGAGAAGTGGTTGCAAAGTTATGCATTATTTTATTTTTACCATTAGAATATCAAAAAATTCTTTACTATAACATAACGAGGATAAAATTTGACTTTTATCGTTTTACAATAGTTCTTTAGTTTGAGATTTTTTTCTTTAGCTTTAGGAGTCATTTTTGGTGTAATTTTTTTGTTGGTTCTGCCATACATGCAGATTTTATACTTACTACAAAAATCTTTAAAAAATTTAGAATAGATATAAACGAACTTCATAAAAGATTTTTAACCTTAACCCTTAAATGCCTGATTTTTTCAAAAAACATTGTAATAATGTTTTTCGTCTTTCATTTTTTAAATAAATCATGGGAAAAATTATTTTAAATAATCATATTTTGTTTTAAGTATGGTTTACGGCTAAAAAACAGTTTGTTACTAATCGGCAATACTGGTCTTTAATTGAAAAAATAATTTTCCTTGATAAAATTCTATAATATTAAACGCAAAAGAATTTTAGGAACTATAATAAGAAATAAATTTTACTTGCGCACTGCAGAACAAAATAGGGTATTTCGCAAGCTTCCAATCAAATCAAAAAGAGCAGGTAGCAACAATTGAAAAAATAAATCTATCTTTATTCTTAAAGAGCACAAGTGTTGCCATCTACTTGTTGAAAATCGATGTAATAATATTTTCAGAATGTATTTTATTGGCAACATTAACAACAGTTAAAACACTGATAATTTTCGTAATATAAAATGCAAAAACGTTCATCTGTCACTTTTAATATTGTATGTTCATGAATGGTCTTAATAATTTGTTAGAAATTATTCCATTAAATATATATTTTTTTAAACCTTTTTTTTTTTTTTTTTAATAAATACGATATTTTATGATAAGGAAATTCATTACTTCTCAATTCTCTCACAAATAAAAGTATAAATCTAAGTAACAGCAAGTATTTAAAAATTCAATGACAATTTATTGCGAAAATCTTAAAATTCATAGCATTCCAGAAACAGCTGTTGTGCAGTATACGCCCATATGTAATACGGATCTATTTCCATCAAGGTCTAACAGAATAGTTTTAGTGAAAATTTCGTGCAGTTCTCGAGATTTAGCTATTATGGAAATAATGAAAACAAGTTTTAGATTGCGTGTCAAACGAAGCAAATGAGGTGCGTTCGTACTATAACTAGTTTTTAAAATACACTGGCCTCCAAAAGTTAAGGTACAGTGACTGGATGCTTTCGATTGCACACGTTTTGTCGAATATCTACAAAAATTATTGGCGAATTGTTCTTGAACTTCTGGGATGAAAAGAACATGTTTGATTTTATATTTATCGGTGAAGATTTAGTTGGGGGTACAAATAGGGGGCTAATAATAAATTTAATAATAAAATAATATTTGCGATCACCTATGTAACAGGAAAGGCTGGAATGGTTTGTCACTGTGGTAAATGACTAATTGGGTCCTGTTCGATGTTTGTATGCATTTGTCATAGCACTCATATTCGGAAGATGTTAACGTTTTTGTGAAAAATTCAAAAGGTTTTATGTTTATAGCATACAGAGTTTTCAACCAAATTTAACGCAACTTTCCAAAAACCTGACAAAGAGTAGTAGAAACATTATACTGCAATTAAAACATGAATATATTGAATATTTGATGATATATGGGCATTTTTATGAGATTATTTTTAACTGCGCTTGCGCGGAAGATTTCAAAATTTTTATTTCATAATTTGGTAGTAAGCTATTTAGGTCAACTTATATAAAAAGTCCAGTCAAATATCGCGAAAATTCACAAAGATAGGGTCGATATAGTGAGTTGCTTCCTAAAAATAGCTTTATTATAAGGGATTTTCCACAACTTTTCAATCAGCTCGCTATAACTTTCTAAGTTTTCACAATATTTGATTGAACTTTTTTTTTAAGTTGCCCCAAAATATTGACTACCAAATTATGAAACAAAAATTTTGAAATCTTCCGCGCATGCGCAGTTAAAAATTACCTCATAAAAATGCCCATATCTCATCAAATATTCAATATATTCATGTTTTAATTGCAGTATAATGTTTCTACTACTCTTTGTCAGGATTTTGGAAAGTTGTGTTAAATTTGGTTGAAAACTCTGTATGCTATAAACAAAAACCTTTTGAATTTTTCACAAAAACGTTAACATCTTCACGAATATGAGTGCTATGCTTACACAAATGCATACAAACGTTGAACAGGACCCAAATAGTCATTTACCACAGTGACAAACCATTTCGAACCTTTCCTGTTACATAGGGGATCGCAAATATTATTTTATTATTAAATTTATTATTAGCCCCCTAATTGTACCCCCTACTAAATCTTGACCGGGAAATATAAAATCAAACATGTTCTTTTTATCCCAGAAGTTCAAGAACAATTCGCAAATAGTTTTTGTAGATATTCGACAAAACGTGTGCAACCGAAAGCATCCAGTCCCTGTACCTTAACTTTTGGAGGCCAGTGTATTTTTTGCACCGCATATTGTACTGATTGTATATTTTAGTACACTTTATAAGTGCATATCAATTTCATTCTGTTCAAAAGGCTGTAACATCATTAAAATTCACTTGAAATATTTTTTTTTCCATTGGCCGTAATGTAAAGGAAATCTTTTTACTGTCCCTGTAATTAAATTACACATCCGATTTTCATAAAATTTGAACTGACTCAACAAAATTTTGCAAACATTTTATATTTAAAATATCAGACGAAAAGATTGATAGTTTTTGCGCTGTTATATGCGGACGGTCGGACATACAGACAGACGGATCTAACGACGACTATAGGTGCTACTTATTTATATACGAACGCAATTAAAAAGAGCATTTCAACGTCAGCTGTTGGTATATGCTCAAACCTAACGCTCAAAATCTCAAAACTGCCATTATACATTCAAACCTAATACGGATTTATTTACTCGTATGTCAAGATCTAGTACAATATAAAGTTTGGCGGAGTTCCATTCATAAGTTCTCTTGATAAAGCTTCAATGCAGCATACAAGCTCTACCTGTAAGACGATTTACACCAACCTCTAACCGGAGGCTATTTAAGTCAGAATCTAACAGAATATGCAGCTGGGTGAAATTACGTGCTTTTATTCTTGTGGTATAGCTATCGCGAAAATCGTTCAAGATGTAGTATATGAGCACCACCTAAGGCTATTTATGCCGAAAACTAATTAACAGAGGGAATTTATGTCAAGGTCTAACTAAATCCGATGTTTGATGAAATTCCGTGCATTAGTTCTTGAGATATAGTGGCCACAAAATAAAATTTGAGCTACACACAGACAGATTCATAGACAAACTCACGGACGGTTGTTTTATAAAAATATTCGAATCCCATTCAAGAAGTCCTAAAACGTGTAAATTCTATGAATACAGGAAGTCGAAATTTTCAGGAATCCATCCAATACTTTCTTGTAAAGATACAATAAAGTAAAAAAAAAAAAAAAAAAAAAAAAGTCAGTATATATATAAACTCTTTTTACTTCGTTTTATATGTTATAGATTTCAATGTCTTAGTTTGCTTACGTTGTTTGTGGCGCAGTGATTTATCAGGGGAACGCTCATGGAAAAAGAATTAAATACAGTGGACTCGCGATATTTTAAACTTTCAGTTAATTCGATCTAAAGTCTGGAAAACTTTGCATAAGAGTAAACGGTAAAATTCGTTCGTTATTTCGAATTTTTTTTTTAATTTATTAAACTTTCATTTGCTATTATATTTTTTACGCTTTCTTTCTGCTATTATGATTCTATTTAGAATAATATGATATTCGATAACAGAAGGTTCGATAATATATGATATTCTATTTACGATTAAAAGATATTCTATAATCTATGATATTCCATAAAATACGATTCGATAATAGGTGATGTTTTATTTACGTTTTGATGATACTTCAAAATGCTTATGCTTTATTTTTGTTATCATGATTCTACATTTAAAATAAAAGTAAGATATTTTCCAGCTTTTTAATATTACAATTCTTCTAATATTTTTAATTTAAATGTAATTTTTTAAATAAAATCTTTATCTTTAATATGCGTTTTTAACGTTATGTTTATGTGCTTTATAAGTGTTTATAAGTTTATGTTAAAGAAATTCGAATTACAAAAGGGTACCTTTTTGTAACATTAGACAATTATCATTTCTTTAGTGAACATATTAAAAAGTACTTTCTGTTTTAAAATGGGATATTTCGAACAATTTTTTTCGGTATTCAGAGGTGGAATAAACGAGCCTCGACTGTAAATGATAATGATTGTTTTTCAAAATTAAAGCCTATATACTCTGATTTGTTAATGATGAATAATGATGAAATGATACTAAATTATACTAAAAAAATAGAACATTTTTCATATTTTGCTCCTCCGATTACACACATTATGTGCAGCATGTTAACTGAACTCTGAAGTTCAGTCCACTTCAATATTTTGTTTACTATTTTATGTTATATTTATTCCCCCTACCCCCCTCCACAAATAGCGTGTAAAAACCGTTCTAAAAAGGATTATATACTTACATAAATTAAAATTGTAATTAAAAAATTAATACAAAAGTACAAACTATTTTTTCATTTTTTAAATGTAATGGTAAAAATACATAAGTTATAGGACATATTTTAAAAATTTTAATAATAAAATATTTTATTACTATATAAAATGTAAAAACAATTCACTGAAAAAATAATATTAAAGGATTACATAAATTTCCATCACATCAGTAACACAAGAAATAGGATAAAAAAAAAAAAAAAAAAAAAAAAAAAAAAAAAAAAAAAAAGATTGAAAATTGTAATTATTTATTTATTTTTATCAGCATTTCAAAAAGTCTTAGGTTTGAAAATGTATAAGTTAAAAGCTATATTTTAAACTGCATTTAAATCTGCTAGTTTGTCCAGGGTTTTCCGCGGTTTCCTTCGAACCTAGCTTAGCTAGATATCTTTGAGAATGACGCTTTCATTCTCAGAACCGGTTTTGAAAGTGGAAGTAACTTTATAGAAAATATCTGCCACCAAAATCGAAAAAGTGAAAAAGGTGCGATGTAGAGACGGACCTCGGCTATCCAATGCAACAAAAAAATTATTTAAAAATGTCAAAATGAAAACGAGATATTTGAAAAATCCCTCCCCATAGGATTAGCATTAGCTCGTGAGTGTCTTCGCCGGCAGGGACAGGAGCGTCAATGCGGATTTGGATCGCTGACCCCCCGCCCTCCCCCCCACACACCCGCCGTTTGGACCTACATCCCTCGTACAGATAATAGAACGTAACAAAAACACAAACACCATATATTAGTTTAAGCGAAAACTGTGTTTCGATGAATTTTTCTAATATGTTACATATTTGGTGCGCAAGTTGTAAATTGCATTGATCAAAATTTTGACAGCAAGCTCATTTTGATTAGATGTTTCCTTTTTTAAAGTCAATATCAGAAGAGCAATAAAGAAACATCCTTGCTTGAATAATAAATACATGTAATAGCATCTTTTGAATTTATCGGGATTTTTTTTTCATCCTAGAGTGTAATTCAAAAAACGTCATCAACTTCATTTTCACCTAAATTTTATTCTTAATTTTATTTTGATTCAACATATATTAATCTACCCATTCTAATTATTTCTAGAAATCAATTTCGAATCATTAGGAAACTTGGGTGAATATTCAATGCAGTGACCCGAAGCCGAACAATTTTTGATGCTCCAGCTCCAGCTCCGCTCCTAGAGAAAATACCGTGGCTCCAGCTCCGGCTCCAACTCGGCTCCGACTTCGCGCTTTTAAGTTGCAGATTTTAATTTACACGTTTAATTTTTTGCTCACAAATACTTTCTATCTTCATTAAAGATCTGACAAAATGCATTTTTCTTCTTATCAAACTTGAAATGCTTGTTCAGAAAATATGACATCTTTTAGCTTTTGCTTTTAAATAGAAAGTTTGGTAGAATTTTAAACACAAAAATCTTAAATTTCTTCTACATTTTTCGAACAGCCAAAATTATACGACTACACATGTAAACAACAGGCGGCCATATTTGTTTTCAAATAGTGTTGTCACTTAGTTCAAGTAGAAAGTAGAAGTAAAGTAGTGTTGCCATTTTTTGAGAAGTTTTCCTTCCCTAATAATAATAATAATAATAAAAACCTAAAAAATGATGTAATTAAAATACTGAATAATGATGTAATTAAAATATTTTAAGCCTAGAAATTTAAAAGACTGAAAAAAAAAGATTTAAAAGAATATTAAAAACTAAAGGAGCCCTGGAGCTGGGGAAAATTTAGAGCTCCAGCTCCGGCTCCAGCTCCAGGAAAAACACAGCTCCGGAGCGCTCCGGCTCCGGGCTCCAGCTCCAGCTCCGGGTCCCTGATTCAATGGCTACACCTTTTTTTGTATCGCTTCTGCTTTATTTACTTCTGATAACATTATGTCAATTTCAATTTTAACTATCTTAGTCTATTAGTTTTATCTCTTTTAATTAGTGATTTTATTCATTATAAACTTTGCACTATAATATGTAATTTATTAGTACAATATATTTCCCAAAACAAATATTGAAAATATTTAAAAATTAACATTTAAACAAATTGTGGAACATTGACATTAACGGCACACATGCGTTAGGTAACTCTTAAGGTCTTTAATATTGTGAAATTTGCATAAATAAATAAAACGTATAGACATGTTTGTAAGAAACTTTCTCTTTGTAATCCTTTCTCCTAATGTAATGATTCTATTTTTAACAAAGTGCATACAGTAATTTTAAATTCCCACTGTATTTTGCTCATATGTTTTACTACTCTATAAAATTGTGTTAACTTTATAAATGTTTTACGATAAGTATTTTTTCACAAATACTTCTCTATATTTTCTGATTTTCTAAGTTTCTCTGCGTCAATATCAAAGTGCTGAAATTATTTAGTAGATTCTTAAATTAAATAAGATTGTTTTTAGACATCTAGCTTCAAAACGATGCAATAGAGCTATTACTGGTAAAAATACATAGACATTTCAATTCATAATTGCATATCTTACATATAGAGCGTGATTAAGATAAATATGACAAGTCAATAAATTTTATATTTATGGCGAAATAAATAAATGTAAAATTTACAAAAGTTTAATTAAAAAACAACTTTCTCTGAAAAAATTGCAAAAAATTCATAACAATGAAAAATTATTAAAATACCATATCTATATTATAAAGGACAAACATATCTGTGCGTAACGCATACGTCATTTTGCGAATGGCAACATTTTGAAATTTGAAATACAATTTTGGTTTTGTAATTTTCTCTACTGCAAATTTTTATACTTCTAAACATCGCACATTTTAAATTTTTACACCACCGTATAACGAAAAAAATGCTTTTTTAAATGCAATTTGTTTGAAAGCTGAATCTGATTTTAATTTTAAGATATTAATTTTTTTGTAGTTTTTATTACTTTTTTTGTAATCGTGGCAGCTGAAGTACTCCATTTCTGTTGAAACTGAAAGGGGAAAAATGAAAATAGTAGATTGCTGTATATTTTTTGTTGCCATTTTCTCATAAAAACCGAAAAAAAAATTGAAATTAAAATACGTGCTATGTCAAGAATATCGTCTATTATAAAACCCAGTGAGTTTTGGCTTTATTTCGTTGTTATTTATCAATTAAATGATTTTGCCGTGCCGGCTCCATTGCGAAATATTAATAAACAATTTGCACATAAAAAAAAGTTCAGAATTTCTCTCCCGCTAATTTTCAACAACGAAATTAAAGCTTCATCAATAAATAAATAAAAGAATAATATATAAAAAAGCACGAATTTAACATATATGTGTAGTCGAACAATTTAAATTTTTAGAGCCGAATTGGGAAAAATATGTGCTTTTAAATGTAATTTGTATGAAATAGAGTTGCTAGGCAACTGTTAAAGTAAAAGAGAAAAATAATCTATATATTGAAAACACAAGATAGTTTTTTAGACATCTTCCTTGAACTTTCTACTGTACGAATTTGCTAATAATTCTTTTTTTAATTGAAAGCTGTTCATTTGTAGATGTCTTCGCACTAGCTATTTTTCTAAATATTTTAATTTTTATATTTTTAATTTAATTTGAAAAGATTTTTTGAAATTTCATCAAAATGGTAGCAATCGTATTATTTCCACTGTTGCAGAAAAAAAGAAATATTGGGGTTTATTTATCCTTATTGATACCATTTACTCATTACAATTAAAAATAACTTTATTTTAAGTCTGAACAGAAAATGACGTCACTATTTAAAAAACATTTCCGCTCATAAAGCTAATGTTACAATATATTTTCATTCGGCTGATACCGAATTTGAGACACTTGGCGTAATGCTTCAGTAAGTGCCATATTTAAAAGAAAACAATCCTTTTCTTTGATAAAACTATGTATTTTTACACGAATACATCTAAAAGGTACTGAAATTAGACCCTCAAGCCAAAAGAATACATTTTCACATGCAAAGTTTTAGCTGACAAACGGAACGTTTGAAAATCTATCTATCTATATTATAAAGGAAAAATATGTCCGTGCGTACGGCTGACGTCATTTAAATGTCGGATTTGCAATCTTTGCTACAGCAATTTTTTTAATTTCTAAACATCGCGCATCTTCAATTTTTACTTTGTTATATAGGGAAAAATTCTACTTTCAAATGCAATTTTCTTGAAAACTTTATCTTATTTGATTTATTTATTATGTCTTTTTAAATAATTTTCAAGAATAATGTTTTTTTAATCTATATCCATTGCGTACAGACTCCATTACGGAATAAGCCATTTGCACTTAAAATAATATAAATAATTCAGCATTTGTCCCTGACTAATTTTTTATAGCGAAATTAAAACTTCATCAATCTATTATATTAAAAAGTGACTGTCCATTTGTATTTCACAGCTTCTCCTCCTAGAATATGGAATGTTGGGTCATCGAATTAACGCCAGTTATCCGCATGGGTCTGAGGATGTTAAACGTGGTCGTAGAATTTTAAAATTTGTTTAGTTTTCGAGATATAAATTTTTACGTTATTATTTATGACATTTCTGTAATGATGGAAACTAAAATTGCTCCATTTTTGTGGATAAAATAGAGAAAAGGGGAAATGACAAGGATTATTAGGTATCATTGTTTGAAATCATTTTTAAATTGAAATTAACGTATATTTGAATAAATGGTGAAAAAATGATTGTAGTTTTCAAGAAAATTTCACGAAATACGAACTCACACATATTCAAGCTTCAGGAATCCGTTTATTTTAGAAACACAAACTCGACTCTCGACTGGAACATTCAGATAAATTCTGTTGACATCAAAAGAAAAAAAAGCATCGTACGTTATTCTCATTTAATTTAAAGTCGTAAAGTAGATTTTCAACCATTGCCTTAAAATGGCTTATAAAACATTTCAGAAGCAGACATTAAAAATGCGAAAAAGCGAGAAAAAAAAGAGAAAAGTTTTAGCGAAAAAAAAAAATAATTCTTTAAATATTTATTTTAATTCATAAATATAAAATGCTTCTGAATAAATTCATCCAAACAAATTCATTTTTGTATAAGTTGACCCAAATGACATCACTTCTACGAACTCCGAAATTCGAAGCAAAATCTTGGAAGAGCGAAAAGCTCTAGGCAAATAAAGTTGTAGAATATGTGCATTTTTATTGGGAAAGTTTTGACTTAAATTGTAAATATAACTTATTATTTGAAATATTGTATTTAATAAAATTAATATTGCAATGGCTTTCTAAATTTACAATAAAATTAAGATTTCATTTTCCGCAAAAAGATCGATTGTCTCATGCAATTCAAAAGCAACACAACGGGTTGCTACGCAACTAGTTATCTTTAAAAACTAGTGTATAGCGTTATTGTATTAAACTTTTATTGATATTAAAAAAAGTTTACAATACTTTAATATATAAAGTGAACAGATATATAAAGCACTTATTCTCATGCAAATTGGAGAATTTATGTCACTCCACTTCTTTTCAATGTTTTTCGTTCATAGTCTTATCTATATGTATCAATGCATTTGAAACTTCGAAACTGGATGGCAAGGAAAAGTTTGACAAATTTTGTCAGGTCACGTATTAAATTTATTTGCAAAAATATTCTTACAAAAAACGATAACGTTGTGAGAAAAATCGGTTATAAAGTTTCGCATTTTTTTTTTTTTTTTTTTTTTTTTTTTACGCTTAGTATATGTAAAATTTCTGTGATACAAAGCAATGGTGATAAAATGTCAGAATCTGTCGTTTTACAGTACTTAATATTCTTTATATATTTTTAAATGTAAATGTTTAATAGATCGTAGTTTAATACATTTACTGCTAATACTATATTTGTTAAAAGACTAAATAACGTAAGGAAAATAAGACAGACTTGAATACATTTTAAAATAAAATCTATAAAAGTTTTAAAAAATACTAAAAACATAAAAAATACATTTAGTATCCGTTTTGCCAAGTAAACGCAAAGCCTCATCAGTACAATTTAACCACTGTAAAAAAAAAAAAAGAGAGACAAATCGAGTACAGTTAAAGTTAAAGTTATTTTTTCAGAAACAAACCCTATTCACCAGGAATGGAACAGGCTTCATTCAATATCGTATCTTCGCGATCGTATCTGAGTAAAGCAGCCTTCAATGAACAATCTACCACGATAACTGTTACATTCTGATTTCAAAATGCAAGCGTTCGCAAATAGTGGGATGAGATCCGTATCAAGAGAATTTGTACTGATGAAACCTTGCGGTTGTTTGGCGAAACGTATACTAAAGGTATTTTTAATGTTTTTAGTATTTTCTTAAAACATTTTATAAATTTTATTTTAAAATGTTTTCAAGTCTGTCTTATTTTATTTAGTCTTTTAAAAATTTCACATTTAGACATTAAATGTATGTATATTGCACACCATATGTGTTGGAATTTTTTTACCAGAAATAAACGCCCCAATTTAAAAATTCCATAATTCATTAACTATTATAAATATGAATATGAAATAAATGGCATTTAGATCTGGCGATTCTTAACTTTCATGTACTGTAAATATAAAAATAGTTCAAATTTCCGTCAATAGAATGCGCTGTACAGTTTCAAACTACAATAATTATCACACAAGCATGTAAATCTGCATAAAAAAAATATCAAGTTGTATTATTTATTCTATTTAGCGATTGAAGCGCGAAAAGACAATTAAAAAAAAATCAGCATTATTGCAGTTTGGGACGGTGCATCCATTTCCATCATTTCCATCTATTGAAGGAAATTTGAACTATTTTTCCAATCTATTTTTCCATTTTTTTATGTTTTTTTTTATATTTCGGAATTTTAAGAATGTTTGTTTTGAAAAATCAATTTCAAAATTAAACGTTCGCTATAAAACAAACAATAAATAAAAGCAGTCGAAGTGTGC
Source organism: Maratus speciosus (assembly GCA_963932465.1). Taxonomy (NCBI): domain Eukaryota; kingdom Metazoa; phylum Arthropoda; class Arachnida; order Araneae; family Salticidae; genus Maratus; species Maratus speciosus. The sequence continues at coordinate 447,288,207 of OZ010786.1, forward strand.
TTAAGATAAAGGACCTAAACTTTTGTGGAAATTCTAATATACACGCATACACACACGTATATACGAGTATTATGGAATAGATGTAAATGTTACTCATTTCACATACATATTTATTATATTAAAAAGCAGAAACACCAACGTTTAAAATGCACAAATAATACATGAAAAGCAGCAAACAGCTGTTTCGAATCTACTAGCGAGATTCTTCTTCAGTGCAAGATAGGAAAAAGGAACAGCGTGCTGGAAAAAGCAAGGCTGAGAAAAATCATAGACAGAGACGCGCTGGCTTATATACCCTATGCGGGTAGCGAAGGCGCCAAAAACAACCAATGAGAGAGAAGCAGTGGAAACAGCTGGGTGGACAAGTAGCGACATCTACCGGAGAAGGAGAGAAAAAGAAACCAAAAAACGAGAAACTATATTAATGCTTTCCCAATACTTGGAAAATCAAGAGTACTAGATAAGTCATTGACTAAAGAGTGTGAATTTTTAATGATGTGGTAAGCTTCCCAAAAATCAAGATCAAGGTTAGAAGAACATTTTTGGATAACGGTGGCTGAGGAAAAATCGAACCTATGTTGAGAGGACCAATAATGTAGAGCAATAGAAGAACATTTGAACTCCTGATTTTTAACATAACCTCCATGCTCTTTTAAACGAGGTCTAAGAGCACGTTTAGTCTGGCCAATATAAGAAAGGCCACACTGGCAAGAAATTTGGTAAATACCCCAGTTATCTAGGCGATCAATGGGGTGTTTGAGATTTGAAAAAGTGATTTTATTAACAGGAGAAAAATTATGTTACACAGCGCTTAACTTCGATATCGATTAGATAAAAACTTTACAGTACCTGTTTGATAAAAAACGGAATACTCTTACATTATATGTCGTAATCGTATATTCATTTTCAGTAAATATGATACAATTCATTATTGTTTTAAAAAATTATGATTATGTTACACATCGCGTAACTTCGATATCGATTAGATAAAAACTTTACAGTGCTTGTTTCATAAAAAACGGAATAAAATATTAAATAAATCTCAAAAGTTTCTGTTCTAATCAAAATCAGAAAACTTCAGTCTCTTTATTTCTCCTCATTTTTTAACACACATTCTTATCTTCCTTGGATCTATCGGTGCATAGAGAATTTAAAAACTGTATGACAAATAAAGGCAAACTTTGCAAATTCTTTATTCCGATATTAGATTTATTGATAGAAAATGCAAAATAATATATATATATATATATATATATATATATTACTGAAAGCGAAAATGGTCTTAGAGGAATAGTTTCTAAAGCTTTAAATCTTTGTACAACTAAACATTTAGAACTACGGTGCTATAAAATAATGACTGTTAAATGATACATTTTATAGTTTTGCATGTTTTGACTTTTTAGGTGCATTCATATTTATATAAACACCTGACACCTATATTCGTCGTCAGGCCCTGTACGTCTGTCCGTATATAACAGTGCAGAAACTACTAAACCGAATGGTTTGAAATTCAATATATATAATCGTTGTAGAATTTTATCGAATCCTTTCAAATTTATGAAAATTGAAATAAAACTTAAAAAGATATTAATATAAGTTTTCCTCGTTATATTAAATCCTATCATACGTAATTCAATGATATCCCATGATAGGTAATGAATGATTGTAGGTTGCCATGATGATTACTGCTTATTTAATATGGAGTCATATTGTTTTTGTATGACTGAATTTATTATATATAATCGTAATAAATTTCGTATTCATGTATTTTTGCATCAGAATGCAACGGCTATTTCACCAAGATCTGAATGTTTATAGAACTAATAGTACGAAGGCAACTGTTTTGCCACGTTTGACGCGCAATTTCCGAGTTGTTTCTTTACAGTTTTTGTAAAAATAGAATTCGTTATAATTGTTATATTTCTTAGCTTTTGTCATTTATGAGGACTTTATTATATCTATTTAAGGGTAATCTATCTAAAAGGTAAAACAGATATCTACAAATTCCAAAATGGGATGCGATAGACGACCGTAGCGTCTAACGCTTACCAAACCAATCAACCAACCATTATTTTCATTTATTTTTAAGGACTGTGGTGTAAAATTAACAGTTTTATAGATTATAATTTTTTTATGATAATACCTACGATAAAATTACATGAATAGGCGACAAAAATTAATTTTCTGAGAGTATAGAAATTTATTATTTCCTATATTTATAGGTATCGATAATTGTTATTTAAGTAAAAAAGAATTGTTAACGTATTTCTTTTTATTTAATCCCTAAATCTTTGATAATCTTATAGTTACTAAATCTTTGGACTATTTATAGATTCCTATTTAGGTTAGACATCAGCTTATTACATATATAAATAGACAGAGAAAAGATTACAAATTTTGTAAGCGAATCCTTACTGTCCCACACTAACAAAACCTTTTGACGTCTTGGAATGAAGGGCTTCTCGATATTCGTTTTGCTTTGGCGTAATTCCATATTCTTCCTTCCTCCCCTGTTTCTTAGTCAGCAGTGGTCATAATTCAAATAGGATTTTTAATATATTTTAAAGTATTTTTTTTGTATTGGGATACATCATTTTTCAAAACTAAAACAGGTTTTTTAAATATGTTGAATACATATATACTCTTTGCCTTTGAAGATAGTGTTCAAAAAACATATAAACAATTCTAAAAAATTGTTTATTTAAAGAAATTTCAATGCAAAACTGAGTGGTTAATTTATAGCACAATATGCATTTATCGATCTTTTGTAAACAATGCTAGGTCATTGTAAAAAGTCTAAGAAGCTATGTTTATAGGGCATATGTCATTAATAATTCTGGATTGTGTGTTTAAAAACTTTTTCCAAAGCATATAGGTAGCAGTGCATTTCTAGTCTGTCATGCATGAAAAAAAATTATACAATTTAACGGACATGTTTTTTTTTTTTTATTTCAATGAGATTTAGATAGTTATGCAGAAAGAAATTAGTTTTTAAACCACCATTCATATGTTCCTTTACTGTGATTTATCGATTTTTATGGTTAAAAATTTTTAATAAATTATTTGTTCTAAACAAAATTTGAGTTTGCTTTAACCAATAGCTTTATTTGTATTTAAAATCATTAGTCTAATCAAACAAATAATTTATTTTATATATAACCCTCTAAATGTTTATTTTCTCATTTTGAATTTAATTCATACTTTGTTTGATATTCAATCTTCTGAATATTTAGTGTATGTATATATGTATAAAACTGTTGGTCCGGACTGATTCATTATGTAGAATACCGACTAAGAGGGGATTTTTGAAAATTACCGGCTAAGGGATTTGGGGGTCAAAATTTTTAGGACATTTCTCCATATCTCAGCAGCAGTTTTAGGTGAGAGAGCGAAATTCAAGATAACAAATCTATTAAAAACATAATTATACACATTTTTCAACGATTTTAGAAATCCCGCCAACTAAAGGGAATAAAGGGAGGGTCGAAACTTCTAGGTTTTTTTTCCCATATCTCAGCAGCAGTTTTAGTAGAGGCATTAAATTCATGGTAACTAATCTACTAAAACATACTTAAACATGTATTGCATCGATTTTAGAAATCCCCATAAGGGGTTTAAATGTGGTGGTCGAAAGTTTTAAACTTTCAAAAAAAAATTAACTATGGTCAAAATTTTTAGGGCATTTCGCCATATCTCAGGTAGGAACAAGAAATTCAAGCTATCAAACCTACTAAAAAAATAATTAAACACAGGCACTTTGGAGATTTTAGAGCTATTTTAGCTATTTTGTTGCCAACATCGTCTTTGAACTGGATAATATAAGATTATACGAATAAGACAAATATTACTGATTTTTGATTGGATATTTGGAAAATCGATATATAAAAAGTTTTTTTTTTATTATTTTATCTTTGCTAGATATATATAAATATATTTTGATTAGATTGATTCAAGATTCTTATGGAGAAACCGACCAGCGTAGCGGGCGAAGTCTGCTCGTTAAATTACATTGTAGGTGGCCCGTAATCGTTGTTTCTTCGTGCTATACATGTGATGTATTAACGTGTTATAGTATTACTATATACAAGGTGACCATAATTAAACTGGCAGTACTTAGAGTGTTCTGTAGCGCGATCTAGTTGAGAGAATGACGCCAAATATTATCAGAAGATTAAACAAGACGGGACAAAGTATTAATCGAAAAAAAAAAATGAGTTCCAAAAGTCACCGCTAGTGGAATATGTGGCACTGTGTAACAGAAAAGAAAGTTTAAAAAAAATTAGAATCAACACTGAAATAAAATTACCGTTTATTTAGCACATTTAACTATTTTAGTATTAATTCTGTATTTTTAGAGCTCTCTTTTCTGTTACACAGCGCCACATATTCCCCTAGAGATGACTTTTGGAACTATTTTATTGCAGAATCCTTTGTCCCCCTTTTGTTTAATCTTCTTACAAAATTTGGCGTCATTCTCTCAATTAGATCTCGCTACTTAATACTCTGAGTACTGTCAGTTTATTTACGACCACCTTGTACATAATAAAATTAAGGACCTCATAATATCACTGTTTCTTTGGCGTAATAATACATTAATATTTATTTTTTCTCTGTCCACAGTAGTAATATATAAATATAGTTTTCGGTATAATCTATTTCTAGTACTTGAGTAAATCGGGATATTAAGCGTTTTAGGACCTTTAAAAGTAAAAGATCTGCTGAAGTATTTTGAGTTTAATTATACATTTACGCTAAACATTTTAAACAAATGAATTATTTTATACAAAATTTTAGTATCCCTCTATTTTAAAAATAAATTACTAACGCTGCCTCGGATGCAACCATTATCGAATGTCTTATGTTCCCTTCAATTTTTCTGCTTACCCTGCAAGAACTATTGCTTATAAAAACACGAAAATTGGTGGCTTTATAGAGACACGTGTGATGTACATGCTGAAGAAGAGAGGTTTTAATGAAATAATTATTTTAGACACTATTTAATGTTGAAATCAGGCAAGACATTTGTCACTGTAAGTTTTATTGGAATTAAAACTATGCTTAGAAATTTAACAATATTTTACTATCATATATGAGTGACTAGGATGATGTGCGATTAGATTGCGTTGTGCAAAGTACAATCATTTATTAAATTTGTCTAATATTTTGAGTATTTTTTTATTCAGAATTTTATTATCTTAGTAAAAAAAATAACTGATATTTGGAAATAGTCAAACTACTGTTGCTAGATTAAAAAAAAATATGAATAATATTATTTACAAGCTCTGTATTTTCAATTGAAATATATATTTTCACTTAAATATTGAGCCATAAACAAAACAACTTTAAAATGATTTAGTTATTACGTGCGCAAAGCATTCGACAGGGAAAATTACGTCATATTTAAAATTATTTTGCATTTTCATTTTTGAAGGGCTATTTAATGATACATTTAATATGAATTACAGTATATGACTATTGAGCTTCTGCATTTGCAATTATTTTTTCCTTCTTTTTTAAAACCGAGAAAATTCTCATGTTTTTAGAGAATCTGGGGTCTATCCGCGTGAAATAATGCATAGCATTTAGGGAGCAGATTTTTAAAGTAAAATATAGTTAAAGTATTTTCGATGAGAGCTATTATATTTATAATTGAAACTGGGAATAACCGATTTGCTATTTAGGAACGTTTGCTAAGTTTTAAACAATACCCTTTTCCCATTTAAAATTCGGTTCTGTGACCAAACAAATGACTTACTTAAAATATAACCAGCTTAAATTTCTCTACCTCTTTCTTTTTTTAAATTTCGTAATTCGTTTGGAATTCGAACTTGAATAATTGGCGTAACTGGTCTTTATAGAATTTATATTGTGTCTTTTAAACATTGTTTCATAATGCTAAATGTATTAAGATTTAAAACTGTTCAAACAATAGTAGATTGCAGCTATTGTTAAAATATCCAAATGAGCAAAATTATTATAAAATACAAAATAATAGAATTGAAAATACAGTGTTATTAAAAATAAAATATACAATTATTTTAATTAAGCTATGTGACATGTACAGTAGTGTTATAAATTAATGATTAGTAGAATTTGCTTCATGATAAATAAATGCGTGGAAAGCTTTCTATCTTTCATCGGCCATTCCATGTCAAGTGTGGGACTGCTTTTCTGTATATTACTGCTGTTTTAACAATATTATTATATCCTCAAATTAAAACAACTATGCTAACTATGAAAATCTAGGCTTTTTGATTATTTTTACCCGACTGAAAAGAAGGGTTATGTGATTCACGGGTATATGTGTATGTGGATTGCTTTATACCCTCGAAACATCCCAACGGCTGGATGGATTTTAATGAATGAGGTCACTATCAATTTGTCTTAACGGCCCGATGGTTATATGCTAGGTTTTGTTTTATAAATTCAAAATGGTGGCATTAAATACAAAATGGCGGTAGAGACTAAAAAAAAAATTAATAATAATCATAATAATAAAAATAAAAAATTTCGCGTTGACGATTCTCGCCGCGTATGAAGTTTTTCTCCTTAACGCTTAAATTGCACGAAATATGTCAGGCATGTAATGTAATAGCCTGAAGATTTTTTTGATAACCAAAATAAAGAAATTAGCTTTAACGTGTAATTCTTACTTCATCCTTTATTACCCGACTGCCAAGAAGGGTTATGTGTTTCACGCGTATCTGGGTATGTGGATTTCTTTGTACCCTCGAAACATCCAAACGGCTGGATGGATTTTAATGAATGAGGTATCTATCAATCCGTCTTAACGGCCCGATGGTTATATGCTAGGTTTGTTTTATAAATTCAAAATGATGGCATTAAATACAAAATGGCGGTAGAGACGAAAAAAAATTTACACATCCTATTGAGGGGTATATCATTGGATAGGTCTTTCAAAATGAAGACGATGTTTCATTGACTGTTTTACAGTCAGAAGCTCCGTTAAAATATTATACAACCTGGAAGTTGTGTATGTAGGATCTCTAGTTTTACTGATCTCTAGTTTTACTCTAACCATCATAGACATCTGTAGACCTCATCAAAACAGTGTTTATGGATAGGAACTAACAATTAAACACAACTTAAAAGTCATCAATGCAAGTAAATAAGAAAAATAGGTAAGTAATATAAACAAGTAATATAAAAAAAATATTTTAAGTCAATTCCTACTTAGGTCAATAAGAATTTTTTTTTCTCCCATTCTTAATTCCCCTTGTGTGACGCCTAAAATGCCTTGATCAAGAAAAGGGCTCTCTCGATTATTGAAAATTAATTAAATTTAATTAATGAATTAATATTTGAAAAAAACTGGATTAACATCAAGTGTCATCCCCTACAAGTTAAAAAAAATATTTGAGCTTGATTGGATCAATAATAAGTATTTTATTAACGATTAAAAATTTGAACAATATATATATATAACAAGAGTGTGAGCTAATAGTAGGAATTGAAAAAAAAATAGTTTCACATTGATGAGAAATAATTAACTAGTTCGCTTTTTACACAGTCGGGTTATTTGATTTTTTAAATTTAATTGTTTATTAACGTATAGCTTACATTTTAACAACTTATAAGTTAATAGGCATAGGTATTCACGTATGCGTCATGAGCAGGAAGTTCTTTCTTTTTCATGGAATGGCCCTGAAATGGGCTGATTACTTAGGTCTAGGATGTAAAATGTGGAGATTTTTAAATCTATTGAAAACGGCAGCTCAATATGCTTAGAGTTTAAAATGTGGAGATTTTTAGACTTATTAAAGGATCATTCCATATAACGTGTAGGACAGCTTTTCTACATATTACTGCTGTTTTAACAATGCTATTGTGTCCTCAAATTAAAACAACTATGGGTCATTCCATACAAAATGAGCAAATCAGCTGTGGCTGACATGTCACAGATATTAATGAAAATCATCATATAAGATCATATTTTTTTAATGAGTAAATTGCAAAATAATAGATGTTAAGATTGTCCATTTAAGTATAAAAACTGAATATAAAATTGAATACAAAATCGAAGTTATGTGTAGATGCTTGAAATTTCAATTTTGATTATTAGCCTTAGGAACGGAAATACCATATTAAAAATTACTTACAATTAAGAATGAATATTAAGTAACAGATTGGCGTAATTTAGTAATTGTCTTATTCTTCAGTAATAAAAAATAAATAAATAATAAAAAAAATTGAGAGAAAAATTTAATATTTCTATTACTCGTTTGAACCAGAAGGAAAGATTAAAAAAATTGACGTTATACATAAAAATATATATTTCGAATTTAGAAACTTTCATTCTTGTACGTTTATTTCTTAACAAGAAAAAAATTAAATAATGAAAAATTTTGTGCAGAAAAATCCAGTCTTTCTATCACCTGTTTAAATATGACGGAAAGCTCTGAAGACTTTTAAATTATTTGAAATTATTGATAAAAGTGTATATCTTAAATATCCAATATCGCTTTCAGTTTATAATTGCTTCAAGAGTATTTTAAATCAGAGTAGAAAAATGATTATAGTATATCTTAAATATCGTATATCGCTTTCAGTCTATAATTGCTTCAAGAGTATTTTAAATCAGAGTAGAAAAATGATTCAGTTGAACCGAAAATTATATATTATTCCAAAATCCAGATAGAAAAAAATAGATGGCAGCACTATTTTTTCTTTGAAATCGTACAATATTTTAAGAAAAGCACGCGAATTCAGAGAGGAATAGCCTATGGAATGTAACAAATAATATCTTTTTAAAGCCATTTCTGCTATGTTAGGAATCAAAAGGCAATCTTGATTTTTTTTAGTATATCATGGGCATTGATCTTTATGCCTGTGCAATATTGTAAATGTCGGACCTTTCCTTTATTTTTTTATTTATTTTTTTATTTTATTTTATTTTATTTTATTTGCTCATACATAAGAGGAAAAATTAAGATTTTGTAATTTTTATTAAAGATTTTTTAAGATGAAGGAAATAAATGACAACTTTCAAACTTGGGGAATTCGATCATCATATATAACACTACATCAGGCATCAATTTAATTTCTTTGATTTAATTCCTTTGATTTTCAAAACGTTTCTAATTTTCTCAAAATTCACAAATTTTCAATTTTTACAACCAATTTAATATTAATCATGGTATTACCAGATTATTATTACTCAATAAATATGAAGATACCTTTTCAGAGGTTACAATATTATAAAAAATTGCTTTCAGTTAACTAGTTTTCTAGATATAGAACTTTAAACTTGCAACTTTGGACGATTGTACACATACCATCCTATATCACAAGTTTTTTAAATGTCCAAAACTGCTAAAATAATTAATTTTTTGTCAAGGTATTTTGCAGCGCTTATTTCAATATGAATTGAACCAGTGTATCTAATTTTATTAAAATCGGTTACTATGTGGCCACGAACTTTTTCTAATTTTTACTCATTTTACGTGGAATGACCCTATGCTACTAAAAAAATATTTTTTTTTGTTATTTTTATTATATAGTTTATATTCTAACAACTTACAAGTTGATAGAAATAGGTATTTATGTAAGAGTCACGTGTAGCACATTTTGTCCGTTTTTCCTGGAATGACCCACCTAACCATTCACTTTAGGAAAAAAATAAATTTCTAAAACTATTCTATCTTTGACACTTTGTTGAAATACAAAGTGAAAATCATACAAAACGGAGCTGAATAAGGATATTTAAAAACATGGTTGAATAATGTATTTTCACTCAAAAATAAATTTAAGATTACATAAATAATATATTGAATTAGATATCTACTTTGAAATAAGCTGTCAAAATTTTTAAAGCTATCAACTTTTATAAATTTTCATAGAGACATTTCCGGAAAAAAATGCAATGATGAATCACGCAGGACGAAAAAAAATTACCCATTGTTAAATGGCGATATCTTGCCTTTTTAAAATCTACGTAAGGATGTTCCATACGAAATTTATCAGACGGAAATATCCAGAAATATTTTTTAATGTGATGTTTTAAAAAGGCGGTCAGGTCTTTTTATTCTAGTTTTTCAAAGATTTTCTAGTAAAGGAAAAAATGTCAGGAAGTAAAAGTGAAATACATCCACTTCCTAAAAGAGTATATGTTATACATATCTTGTTCAGTTAAAAAAAAAATGTATTAAATTTAGATATCAAATATTAGGTATCGTATTATTAGATATGAAATATTAGGTATCGTATTATTAGACATGAAATGTTAGTATTTAGAACTGAAATTTTCTTTGTAAGGTTTTGAACACCTTTAAACCTAAACGGACTAGTGCCGCCATATAAACGGCATTGGCACCCTTAACCAAATTTATTCCCTGGGCACCACTTTTTTTTTTTTTTTTTCAAGGAACACTTGTACTTTGACAACATTTGCAAGAGAAATTTACTTAACAATTTACTTTTAAAATATAGTGGTGCAAATAGAATATAAAAATTTAATCATGTATTTAAAGCTACCGTCCGTTAAAACTCTCAGCGACAAAGTACTTCTATTCGTAAAATACTGAAATAATCGATTGACACCGGAATTTACAAACAAATTTATCTGAAAATAAATAAAAACTTTTATTCGCGTACTTGATCACCCTAACCGAATCATCAACCAAAAAATGGCATAGGATGTAACGAACCGGCGGAAAATCCGCACTATAATCATCGCTGCCTGACATCGGAACGCACCCAAAACAACCGGTAGAAAATAGTACATCTGACGTACTTACATCAGTAAATCATGTAATGTTACAAAACAATTGATATCGCTTTCATCATAATAATAAAAATATAAAAATAAATAACTATAGTAAGCTGTTTTAATGGACAGCAAAAGTGAAAATTATAGTTCATTGTTCAAAGTAATGGATTGAAAATGTTCATTAAAATTCAATGATCAATAATGTTCATATAAATTCAATGTTCGAAAAAAAAGGCTCATAAAAGTTTTTTGAAGGAAAAGTAACTTGCGAAAAATTTGAACACCATAAAGTTTAGTCTTCAAGAGTTAACAAAAGGAAATTTTCAATCCAAAATTCTGGTGTTAATGTGCCATTTAGGGATAAAAATTAAGTGGTCGAAAAAGGAACCACCGTCCTTCAAAAGTTTAAGGGTTAATATTAACATAATTTTGTCCGGAATTACGTATGTAATTGTAACTTTAACTTTACTGTAATCGAGTCCTTTTTTATGTAGGTTCAAATTTACAGCCTTATGTATTTTTCCAAGAGTCAGGATATGGTTATCAAATTGTTGACTAAATGTTGCACTACTTTGACTTACAGTAAAAATTATCCGTCTTGGTTAACCGCACCATTATCAACGAGACAATCCTGTTCAGATAAGCTCCCAGTTAAAACGGTATCTATTATTTTATCGTTGGCGAGTCAATACTTTCATTTCTCATCGACTCCAACAAACTTAAAACAGTGGACAAAGAATCTATATCTTTTATAAATGTAAACTTAGAGTTTATTGTAAATCCACTGTTTACTGTCTCGGTTTTTTTGACAGAATTTCGGTTTTCTACTATATGTAAATGTAGATCAACAAACGAACACCGATGGGTGAATAATCTATGTATTTTATAAATATAAAGATACTGATTTTGTTGTAAATTCGCTGTTTAGTGTCTCGTTTTTTCGACAGAATTTCGGTTTTCTACTATATGTAAATGTACATCAACAAACTGACGCCGATGGGAAACAATCTATGTATTTTATAAATGTAAACTTACTAAGTTTATTGTAAATTCACTGTTTAGTGTCTCTATTTTTTGACCTAATTTCGGTTTTCTCCTATATGTAAATTTACATACTAAGTCTTAAGACAAGCTATTACCAGGAGACTGTCCGTGACTTTACAGAAACCTTTTCAACAAATTATTTCTTGATAGTAATGGTACAATATTTCGAAAATATAAATATTCCAGCATTGGGGTAATAATTCGGGCCAATACTTCCATTATTCTACCTGTTTCTATTATTCTGTGAGTTTTTACAGCTAATAGCTCCAGATATAGCCAATGCAAGCAAAATTGTTAATTTCTGTCTCCTAATGATACCATAGACTTCGAATTTTTTTTTTAATTTCACTTAGAATACTTAAAAACATAGATTGGATTCTAAAAAGGAATCAGTGTAATTCCTCTATTATAGAAATTATCAGTATTAATTGGTAAATATTTTCAAAGAAATGTAAAATATACTTATCAATATTAAAATAATAAACCTCCCAGTATTAGGGAAGCATTTAAATATTCCGGTAATAGATAATATATATGCAAAGGTTTCCAAGATGTAGTCACAGCAAATAATATGGATTCCATTCGAAATATTTGCAATGTAATGATTTTATCACCGCAATGTTTGCCTTACGTTGGAAATAATGCGAAGACATTTCTGTATATTTTATACCAATATTCAAAAAGTAATAAGAAAATGTAAACATCCTCATGTTGAGGGAACATTTCATACCAATGTTGTCAATATTTGTCAATATACAGCCGATATTGATCAAAACATAGCCAGTTCATTCAATATTTGCATATTAAGGTTTTGCTTCTAGTCACTGTTCAAGATATTGCCAATGCAGGCAACATTGTTCATTTTGGTCTCCTAATGATGTCTTAGCGATTCAGAACAATTTTTTTAAGTGTCACTGAGAATACAATTTTAAAATTTAGATTATATTTGAAAACTTTATAGTATAATGCTTCTATTATAGAAATATTGCCAATAAATTGAAAATATTGTAAAAGAAATGGCAAAGTATATTTGCACATAATGGCGCAATTTTGACAAATTACATGATTGGTAAATGACAAAATTTGTGGCAATGTGATTAGTTGATGGCTTATTGAAATGGCAAATATTTCAATATAGACGCAATATTCAAAGAATAAACTTACAAATATTAGGGCAATATTTCAATGTTCCGATATAGGATAATTATATACGCAAAAGTTTTCAAAATGCAGTCTTTGCAAATGATATTGGTTCAATATTCCCTGCTGCTATTGTCATTACTCGGACTATTTTTTAAACATAGTAATGTTCCTTAGCATATTTTAAAATATGGATTGCATTCGATATATTTGCAATATATTGATTTTATTACGACAATATTTGCCTGAAATTGGAAACAATGCCAAAAATTGCTGTACATTTCTTACCAATATTCAAGCACTAATCAGAAAATATAAACATTCTCATGTTCAGGCAATATTTCATATCAATGTAGTCAATATTTGACAATATGCAACCGATATTAATCAAAAACAGCCAGTTCGTTCAATATTTGACAATTATTGTTTTGCTATTAGTCAGTGCCATTGTCTGAGAACTAACTTCTATTCAAAAAGTTGGAGTATTTAAAAATATAGACAATATAGAGATATATGTTATTTTTTCAAAGACAAAAAATATGCTGCATCAAAACAAAATAGATGTTATTGGAAACTAGATGTGAATTCTATAAAAAAAGCTCAATAACAATTCTGAATAGTTTTCTGCAAATATTCCCAAATGAAAGAATAATATGCTTCAAAATACGGGAAGTGGAGAAAAAAAGATATAGTAATAAGAAAACGTCGCATCGAGATTTTCTTGAAATGGGTCTGAAAAATTTCCTGGATAACAATTCCCCATAAAGATAGCAATATGACCGTTGAAGAAATATTGCATGAGCTTTTTAGATATGAACAAAATGCTTTCTTTATATATATATCTCTAATGATGTATGTATATTGATCGTTATATACAGATGGCATATAAAACCATTAAATGAGTTCTTTACAAATTTTTTATTACAAGAATTTCTTTATTTTATGGCGAAGGAAAGAATCTTTTTGTCGTTTATATTTTTACATTATTTAATGCATTTCTGCCACAGGTGACTATTTTTTAATTCTATTTCGCACCACTTTTTCTAAACACAAAATTTTCTTTTATGTTTTGACATTTACAAGAGAAGTATAGTATAAAACGTATTTTTTAAAAATAGTGGTGCGAACAGAAGATAAAAATAGTTGCCTGTGGCAGCCTTGCTGTCAGTATCTAATATAACTTTGTTCCTCAATTTTTATGTAGTTACTCTTATGCATTTGCAATCATCTTTTGTTATTTTAAGATGAAAACTAATACTTAATTTCACAAACAAATTACTTTTTTTTTAAACTTTTTTCAACAAAAATTCAAATGTGAGTTCTGGCACTAATTTTTAAAATCTCAAAAGAGACATTTCCACCATATTTCTAAACGTTTAAATCCATGCCGTCTTGTTATGAC